>JAJPUD010000849.1:0-19620 GCA_023553655.1 Myrmecobius fasciatus | reverse complement strand
TGTGTGTGTGTGTGTGTGTGTGTGTGTGTGTGTGTGTGTGTGTGTGTCTAAGAGCCTACTGCTGGCTTGGCCAGACATTTTCTGCATTGGGTTGTTTTCCCTTTTTATTCAAGGGAGATGGACCTTTCCTGAAGTTCTTCCAAGGTATCTTAAGCTGAGAAATTGTTTCACTCTGTGGGTTCTATCACTCCAGGATCTATTCAGAGGCCTGATTTAATATTTCCAAGGGAAACTGGCCAGAGCCTCAGGCAACTTCCTAGTAGATTGTTTTGATGATTACCATTTTATAATATAGTTTGAGATCTCTTGTGGGTAAGCTACCTCCTTTCACTTTTTTTTCCCATTAATTCCCTTGATAAAGGTTAAGAGACCTTTTGATCTTCTAGATGACTTTTATTTATTTATTTTTCAAATTAAATAAAGTACTTTTTTGGTACTTTGATATTGTGAAAAATTCAGTTTTTTTTTTATTAAAGCTTTTTAGTTGCATAACATATGTATGGGTAATTCTTCAACATTGACCCTTACAAAACTTTCCTTTACAAATTTCCCCCTTTATTCCCCTCCCCTCTCCTAGATGGCAGGAAGTCCACTACAAGTTAATTATATTAAAATATTTGATAAGTCAAATATATGTATACATGTTTCCATACTTATCTTGCTGTGCAAGAATCGTATCTACACGAACAAAAAAATCTGAAAAAGGAAACCCAATGCAAGCAATCAGTGATATAGAGCATGAAAATGATATGTTGTAGTCCATATCTCCTATCCCTCTCTCTGGGTGTTTATGGCCTTCTTTGCTGAACAATTGGAACTGAAAAACTCAATTCTTTAGATGGATTAATTTAGCAGATTAGCAAGCTCTCACCTAGGAGAACCACAAGGTCCTAAAGGATGGGATGCTAGACTGGTACATTTTGGTGGAGAGAAAGGGTTGGAAAAGGGCCACCCCCATTAGATGCTCCCCAGAAGGGAAAGGTAGACACAGGGCCTCCCTCAAATATTTTAGAGCAAGGGGCCTTCAAACTTTCTTGATCATGTATCACTTCAAATTGTTTGAGCACATCCCTTCAAAATGTGTCTGTTTGCTTATTTGTTCATTGCATAGTGCACCACTCTGGATTGGCAGAGTAGTTACTAGATAGCTGAACTTGAAGCTAGGAAGTTAGTGGTTCATGCCCTGGCTCTGACAGCCTGGATATAGCGTTTCACCTCTGAGTTCTAGAGGGCTGCTTAGGACTGTGGGTGGCAGTGAAGAAACCAGCCCCCATGGGAGAGGAAGCTCCCTGTCCTGGGGACAGCATGGTGTGGGACCCCAGTCCTGCTGTTGCACTAATGTAATATGCTTTGTAAAACAAACAACAAACAAAACCAGACAGTAAATGGCTAGAATTTCCAGAGCACTTAAAAGTTGGGTAAGTGCTTTACATGTATCGTTTCATTTCATGAAGTAAGAGAAATTATTTCCATTAATATTTATTTACTAAATGAAATAATCTACTTATGGTGCATTGCAATCCTTAAAGTGGTATATAAATGCTAGTTATTAATTATTTACCGAAACTGAAGCAGATAAGTGACTTGCCTAAGGTCACATAGTTACAAAGTGAGGCCAGATTTAGTTTCAAATTTTTTCTGGCCCCAAGACTAGTGCTCTGTCCACTGGTCCATTAAGCTGATGAATTAATATTAGTCAAAAAGAAGCCTTTGGCTTATAAAGAGAAAGGGAGTAGCATGATCTATTTAGCACCTTAAGAAAATCACTTTGGCAGCTTTGTGGAGGAGGGCATGGGGAGAGACAGGAGGCTCTAGAGGAGAGGCCTGATATGGGGGGTAGGAATGTGGGTAGCTGTAGCTATTTTAGTAAAAAGAAGAGGATAGATGTGAAGGGATGAGGGGGTGGAACTGGCAAGACTGGACAGCTGATTAGATATGGGGAAATGGGATGATGAAAGGGAAGAGCCAGAGATGATTCCGAGCATGAAAGCCTGGGAGACAGAAACATGGTGGTGCTCTCAACAGTCATAGGAAAGTGTTGAAGGTGAATGAATGTCCAGATTACAGTCTATCCATGCTAGACTGGTACCTAGTTATCACAGTGGACAGAGGGCTGGATTTGGAGTCAAGAACACCTGAGTTCAAATGAGGCCTCAGAAGCTTACTAGCTATGACATTAGGCAGGTTAACATCTACCTCAGTTTTGTCATCTGTAAAATGGGGAAAGTAGTACTGGGAAAGTCAAAATAGGATGACGTACAATGCTTCACAAGCTTAAATACTTGGGTGACTCACTCTTCCTGCTTCAAATTAAGAGAAGGTTGGTGGTATCCTTGCTCAAGCCAGAAGGTGACCTGGGGAGCAGAAAGTAAAAGCAGAATTTTCACAAAGGTACTGTGCAGCTGCTGTGGGAGTCATACTGATTCAGAAAGGGAAAGTTGGAGCATGTGGTCTGGGAGATAAAGCTAAGTGTATGTGACAAGCCCCCAATTTGGTTGATGACATACTTACTCATGGTCAGGTTCAGCACTACTTTGAATGCTGGAGATGTATCATTAAGGGCCTGGAAATAGAGAAGAGAAAGGAGGAGGGCATGGAGAAAGATGAAGAGTGGTCACTCACCAAAGACCAAGGGCTCTACCGGTTCCTTTTTGTGTGCCTTTAATGACATACCATTTACATGTGCTGCTTTCCCAACTCAGAATAAAGTTTTTGTGTTCTTGGATTAATGGGGTAGAGCTTGTATATGGGAAAAAAAAATCCAAACTTTTTTTGTATTATTTCAGACTTTACTTGTTGCCAAGGGACCTGAGCTGAGGTCAGACAAAAGCCATTGGATAGGATGAAATCTTGGACCGGTGTTAAACAAACTGTTCAGTCTCAGTGAGTCAGAAAGTGGAGGTAAAGGAAAACAGTATTTTTCTTTATAGGATTATGTAGCATTTATAGAGTTCTAAGCTGGTTAATACATCTACTTTAAGTTCAGAATGTTAGATTCTTGGTAACTAAGTAAACATAGGCTGGAGGAGGAAGATCAAAAAAAATGAGAAGCTACTTGGGAAACAGCAGATAGAAAGGTAGCTTTTCCATCTCCCAGTTCTATTTTGAGTTCAAGAACCTCAACTATCACAGATAGGAACTGTGTTGAATACTAGGTGAGAGCAAGAATTGCAGCAGTTCCTGTAGGGGGAATGGAACTTCTTTTTCTGATTGCTGTTCTTTAAAATGCCACTTATTTAGTCAGCAAGGAGAATGTGGAAGAACCTTAACTAGAAAGGAAGAAGGGGGGAGTATGGGAAGAGATGGAGAATTGCCCATTGCTAAGTGTTTTCACCAGTGCAATGAATTTCTTTGCAGGGTTGAATGAAAATGGAGAATCTGTGGTGTGGCAGGCAAGTGGGTGGCTTGCCCGGATTATACAGCATGAGATGGACCACTTACAAGGCTGTCTCTTCATTGACAAAATGGACAGCAAGACTTTTACAAATGTACGGTGGATGGAAGTAAATGATTGAAGTCCTTATCTCCCATCGAAAATTCTGAAAAGGCATCTTCCAGTAACTATACCATCAGGCCAGTCATATTTGAAGTAAATCATGTGCTTGGCCTACATTCTGCTGATCACAATAGTTGATAATTTATCTGCTGATTCAAGAAACATTTCTAATGAAATTAGTGCTGTGGACAAAATATTTGACCTCCATTTTGAAAAGAAATAATTATTGTGGGAGATATCTAATAAGAGGGGCAACATATAGTGTATAAAAGGCTCCCCTTGGATTAGGAAAATCTGGGTGTGAATCTTGACTTTCTCAATATAGTAGCTGCTTGACCACGAAATGAGTCACATAAATGAGTAAGCCCTTCAAATTGAGAAACAGGCATGTAGCCCATAGCCTTTGGGAAGGGACTTTACACACTGGGAGCTCCACAAGCATAAAGTTATAATTCCAAATAAGAATAAAAATAAAATTATTGAGTGGACAACACAATACTTTTCTTGAAAATCTTATGGAAAGAAGCATAAACACACACACACTATGAATGGCATTACTTCATGATTTTTACTAGACCTATAAAAGCAAAGCCAAAAATTAGTCATAAATGTAAACAATAGAATATTTTGCAAATAATCTGATTTAAATGCCTAAATAACATCACTTCTTGGCCTTTTGGATAAGATTAAGGGTAAATGCCTAAATAACTATTTTTAGCTTTTGAGTATTCCTGTAGGCAGTCCATTTTTGGTCGTAGGATTTTTTTCTCAATATTTTATTTTTCCAAACATGTAAAGACTTTGTGTTTCACACTTTACTTCCTTTCTCCCTCACTTCCCTCCTTTCCCAATACAGCAAGCAATCTAAAATAGGTTAAATATGTGCAATCCTCTTAAATGTATTTCTGTGTTTGTCATATTGTACAAGAAAAATCAAACCAAAAGGGAAACAAAACAAAACAAAAAAAGATGAAAATATTATTCTTTGGAAATTAAAAAAAAATTCCATATCTGTCATGCACAAAAAAAAATCAGCTCAAAAGGGGAAAAAAAACACAAGAAGGAGGAGAGGGATGGGAGGGTGGAGGGAGGAGAAGCCCAAGCAAACAGCAACAAAAAGATAAAAATATGCATTTTGATCCACATTCAGTCTCCTTGGTTCACTATCTGGATTTGGATGGCACTTTCTGTCACAAATCTTTGCTTTGTTTGCTTTTTAATAGTATTTTATTTTCCTAAATACGTGCAAAGGTATTTTTCAACATTTACCTTTTCAAAACCTTATGTTCCAAATATTTTCCTTTCTTTATCCTCTCTCCCAAACAGCAAGCAATCCAATATAGGTTAAATAAGCAATTCTGAACATATTTCTGTATGTGTCATGCAGTGCAAGAAAAATCAGATCAAAAGGGAAAAAAAACCCAAGGAAGAAAAAAAAGCAACAACAAAAAGGTGAAAATAAGTCTGCTTTGATCCACATGCAGTCTCCATGTTTCTCTCTCTGGATGTGGATGGCACTTTCCATCACAAGTCTGTTGGAATTGCCTTGAATCACCACATTGTTGAAAAGAACCAAGTTCATCACAGTTGATCACATGTTCTTGTTACTGTGTACAATGTTTTCTTGGTTCTCCTTACTTCACTCAGCATCAGTTCATGTAAGTCTTTCCAGGCTTTTCTGAAATCAGCCTATTCATTTTTTTTTTTTTAAGTTTTGATAATAACTTTTTTCAAAAATACACACAAAGGTAGTTTTCAATATTTACCCTTACAAACTTTGTATTCCAAGTTTTTCTCCCTCTCTTTCCCCCACCCCTCTTCCCTTAGACAGCAAGTAATTCAATATAGGTTAAGCATGTGCAATTCTTCTAAACATATTTGCACATTTGTTATGCTGCACAAGAAAAATTAGATCAAAAAGAGGGAAAAAAACAAGAAAGATGAAAATATGTTGTGATCCACATATAGCATCCTCTCTCTGGATAGATAGCTTTTTCCATCCCAAGTCTATTGGAATTGGCCTGAATCACTTCATTGTTGAAAAGAACCAAGTCCATCATGGTTGATCACATAATCTCATTGTTGTGTACAATGTTCTCCTGGTTCTACTCACTTCACTTAGCATCAGTTCATGTAAATTATCTCCAGGCTTTTCTGAAACCACTCTGCTGAAACTTTCTTCTAGAACAGTAATATTCCATAACATTGATAGACCACAGCTTATTCAGCCATTCTCCAACTGATGGGCATCCACTTATTTTCTAGTTCCTTGCCACTGCAAAAAGGGCTGCCACAAACAGTTTTGCACATGTAGATTCCCCTTCCATTTTTTTATGATCTCTTTTCTTGGGATTCAGGCCCAGCAGAGACACTTGTGGCAAAAGGTATGCAGAGTTTGGGCATAGTTCAAATTACTCTCCAGAATGGTTGGATCATTTCACAATCCACCAACAATGGATTACTGTTCTAATTTTCCCACATCCTCAACTTTTCTTGTCATCTTAGCCAATATGAGAGATGTGAAGTGGTACCTCAGAATTGTCTTAATTTCCTTTTTTCTAAGCAATAGTAATTTAGAGCATTTTTTCACATGACTAAAAATGGCTTTAATTACATCTGAAAATTGTTCATATCCTTTGACCATTTATCAATTGGAGAGTGGTCTTTGTTATTATAAATGTGAGTCAGTTCTATAGTTTAGAAATGAGGCCTTTATCAGAACCCTTGGATGTAAAATTTTTTCCCCAAGTTTCTGCTTTCCTTCTAATCATCTTTTCTGCGTTGGTTTTGTTTGTACAAAACCTTTTTAATTTAATCAGAATTGTCCATTTTGCATTTCACAATGTTTTCTAGTTCTTCTTTGGCCATAAATTCCTTCCTTTTCCACAGATCTGAGAGGTAGACTATCTTGTTCTCCCAATTTACTTACAATATTACCATTTATGTCTAAATCACGAACCCATTTCAAACTTCTTAGTATAGGGTATTATGTGTTGGTCAATGCCTAGTTTCTGCCAGACTATTTTCCAATTTTTCCAGCAATTTTTGTCAAATAGAAAATTCTTATCCCAGAAGCTGGGGTCTTTGGATTTATCAAACACTAAATTACCATAGTCATTGACTATTGTGTCTTGTGGACCTAATTTATTCTTAGTTCTTTTCTTAGATCAACCACTCTTTTTCTTAGTACCAAATCATTTTGGTGACCACTGCTTTATAATAAAGTTTTAGGTCTGGTACAGCGAGGCCACTTTCATTTGCATTTCTCTTTTTATTAATTCCCTTGAAATTCTCAAGCTTTTGTTCTTCCAGATGAATTTCATTATTTTTTCTAGCTCTAACTTCTTGGCAGTTTGGTATGGCACTGAATAAGTTGATTAATTTAGGTAGAATTGTCATTTTTATTATATTAGCTTGGCCTATCCATGAGCACTACTCTTCCAATTGTTTAGATCTAACTTTATTTTTGTGGAAAGTGTTTTGTAATTGTGTTCATATAGTTCTTGGCTTTGTCTTGTCAGGTAGACTCCCAAATATATTATCTACAGTTATTTTAAATGGAATTTCTCTACCTTTTGCTGCTGGATTTTGTTAGTAAGATGCAGAAATGCTTATGATTTCTGTGGATTTACTCATCATTTCTTATAGAAAAATAATATTCCATTACTTCATTTACTATAAATTATTCAGCCATTCCCCAGTTGATGGGCATCCACTCAGTTTCCAGTTCCTTGCTACAACCAAAGGAGCTGCCACAAAGATTTTTGCACATATGGGTCCTTTCTCCTCTTTTATGATCTCATTGGGATACCTAAGAGCCCTCTTTACATTCTGGTTGAAAAAATTAATTTTTTTTTTTCCCCAAGAAAAAGGCCTTTCTGTCACCTGATAAGATCGAACTGCTTGGGAGACTCCTGCGGCAATGTGTCAGAAATGCTAAACTCGAACTAGAAAATATTTTGCTAATGGGGCCCAGCTATGAAGCCGTTGAGGGACTCTGTTTAACATTAATCTGCTCAGGGAAAAGACAGTTGTCCTGTGGTTCAGTCAAATGCATGACAAGCTGTTATTCACACCCACCCACCCTGCAAATTTTTATAGGTTCATAATTTAGCTTTCAGTTTTCACCCTTTAATGTCAACTCTAGGATACTAAAAATTAGTAGCCATTCTTTTTGTTCCTTAGCTAGTAGCATCTGGCTCATTTACTTTTGGCAGTTCAGTATTTAGAGGATGAGTTGGAAGATGATCTTCCCAACAAGCATGGCTTAATGGAAAGAGTGTACTAGTGGAGTTGTGAACTAATCAGCCATTCTGGAGAGTAATTTACAGCCCAAAGGGCTGTAAAACTGTATACCCTTTGATCGGCAGTGTTACCATTATAGGGTCTATCTCAAAGAGATCATATAAGATGGGAAAGCATCCACATGTACAAAAATATTTTTAGCAAAAAAAAAAAAAATGGGAAAAGGAGGGGATGGCCAGCAATTGGAAAATGACTAAGTTGTGGTATATAAATGAAATGGAATATTATTGTCTATAAAAAATGATGAGCAGGTAGATTTCAGAAAAACCCAAAAAGGCTCATGTGAGCTGATGCTGAGTGGAGTGAGCAGAACGAGAACATCATACATGTAACATCCACATTGTGATGTGATGGACCCAGCCCTTCTCAGTAATAGAGTGATCCAAAACAATTCCAAGACTTAGGGTGGAAAATGCTGTCCATATCCAGAGAAAGACCAATGCCATCTGAATTGAAGCAGATTATTTTCACTTTTTATTCCTTTTGTTCTGTTTTTTCTTTCGTAACATGACTAATGTGAAAATATGTCTAAGGTGATTGCACATGTATAATCTACATGCTCTCTTGGGAAGGAAGGAGAGGGAGAAAACCTTGGAATTCAAAAACTTAGCTAAAAATCATATATGCAACTGGAAAAAAAATACTATTAAGTGCAAAAAGTACTTGGGTAGTCAGATCTGATACTAAGTAGGTCATTTAATCTGAGGGCCTCGGTTTCCTAATCTATATGTCTATATAACTATTTGCCTCAAAGGTGGTTGTGAGGAAAGTACTTAATAAACCTAGTGCCACAGAGATGTGAATTATGGAATCTGGATAGGGCAAGGTTCAGGGAGATCAGCATTTCTCATTTCCATACATTTAGCTTTAGCCTTAAATCTTGGGTTGAGACTTAAATGATCTACTGCCTTATTCATTTCTAGAATTATCAGCATGATGCCTCAGTGAGACTAATGACAAAATGGGATCATTTTCCTCTGAATGATATCTTGCAGGGCCACAAAACTTAAAGCTTGATCTCTGTAGAGCTACAAGGTAGGCAGCCAAATCCTACCTAATGTCTCAGGAGGGGGAAATGGGGGGGGGGAAATTTCATCTTGTTTTTTACAGTTAGCAAACATGGTTTATATAAAAAGCTGTTATGAGTGGTGGCTCCTGTTATTTTTCATTATATACTCATATCACTTGCCCTTCTCTACATGGAAATCATGGCCTATGTTCTGGCAGGGCTTAACGAACCAAGCCAGGGTGTTCAGGCAGAACCGAATCACATCTTTCTCTACACTGTGCCCATCCTTGTCCCAAGGAAAGTCCACTCATCTCATTTCTTCTCAGGAGTCAGCAGTGACCTTGGTTGTTGGTTGTCTTTTTCTACTGGGGAGCACAAGCAGTGCTCAAGTGAGGAGGGGGAACAGGTTGCACATGTACTGAGACCTCCCTGGAACTCTGTGGAATAAACTGGAGAGTTGCATCATGACACCGATTGTGGGAAGAAAGGGAGGGTAGAATTTGTTAGGCTCACTGGAACTTGCTCGGGTCACCATAGCAAGGTTAAGACCAGTAAACTCCAATGGGCTCTGCAGAGCATGGCTCCTCCAGGGTGTCTAGAGCATTCATCTTTCCTGCAAATAGCCATGGCCTTGATTTACAAAGCCGATATCCAGAGAGCCGATATTTTGGAGTTAGTGTTGCCACCAAATCCCAAAGAAAGGATACAGTTACAGTCATTCTAGTCCAAAGACAACTTTCTCCTATAATCATGCAATAATGCCCTGCATGTCACCAATGGAAAACATTGCTTTTGCCCGGGTACTTTTCACCAGCTTTGCATTCTGATTTGACAAAAGTCCTAGAAAATGGAAAGCCAGCCCAATGCAGGATGCTGCTGTGGAAGAATGGAGTTATGGGAGAAAGAGGCTATGCATCTGAGGAGTCTGGGAATTTTTTGTAGAATGACATCTTTTGAATACAGAATCAAATACATTAAAGCGAATTGGCTAATGGGCAGACCACTCTCATCTGTTCCTCAGAAATGTTTAAAGGTCAGTCGTGTAGGTTAAGGTCAAATGTCTAAATTAAAGACAGGCAGCAATGTTAAGACCAGCATCCACAGCTGTGGTAACACCAAAGCATGCACTATAATTTCCCAGATTTACATGTGCCTGAGAAATGCCACAAATAACAAGGAATCTTTCTTTTGACCTAAGAAAGCTGCAGTAGGTTTGGTGACTTAAGGAGCATACTCTAGAAAACGTTTTGAAATGTAGCAACAGAGGTACAGGCAGGGAAGACTTCTCAGTCCCATCTTTTGCTCTGTATTTACAAAGTAAACCAGTAGTGGAGAATCTATCACTAAGAGCATGTCTGCAATCTTAAAATTGCTAAAATCACGCTTTTAAGGGCTGTCTTTTCAACTACTGCTCTTAGGGCCAGACACGCTAGTTTCTAGTTTGGAGGATTTATCAGAAAGCCACTTAATTAGTTAAGTGTCTAGTTTATAACTCAAGATTTTCCCCAACACTGAGAGAATCACAGAACTGAATTCGACTTTAGAGTCCATCTACTCAAACCAGACCTTAAGAACTCCTTCTAACTAACAAATATGAGTTAATAGTAACAAATTAATTTTATTACTCATGATAAATATAACATCAATAAGTTGATATTTTATAAAATAGGTACAAGTAAATATTTGTTAAATTCATTTAACTCTTCATAAAGATGCATCTGCCACTTTGGGAAATGGTGTTTTCCAATTGGGAGATAGTTCTATTTGTTTTTTATGACAAAAAAAAATCTTGATTCTCTCTTACCCTCCATCTTATTTTGTCCAATCACACAAATTTAAACTGGCTCTTTAACCCAAAAGAGATATCATAGCCATTAAAGGGTTAAAATTTGTGACAATCTCTTCTTTCTGTTATTTAGATTTTAAAGGTATGGTGAAATCCTTTTATATAATGTCAAGAGCTTGGAAAAAGACACCTTACCTTCTAAGACAGCATAGATATTCCCTGTAAATAAAAACCAAAACCACATTAATGCCAGATGACATGCTCCTGGAATCTTCTGGCTAGAGGCCCCTCAGTCCAATAATACCCAAAACAAAAAACAACCTAAAAAACCAGATTTGAGAATAACGGATGCTGAAGAAGGATTTTTACCTCAGGTAGAGGCTAGAATGGGCCTCTTAATACCAACCCCATTCATTCCCACCCTCACCATCTGTTAGGTAGAGAATCAATTACCCAACAGTTTATTTGCTAGATGTGAAGGAGAGTTTAGCAGTAGCTTCCAGGAAGCGCTAGAGACACGAGATCACTCGGGTGGCTCAGGAGGGGAAAAAGGTTTTATTAGGCCATTTCCAAGAGAGGGACTCTTAAGTGTAGCAACACTGTTCTGCTCCCACAGGCAGAAAAAGGAAAAGGCAGCTGTGAAAAATGGGCCAACAGTCTTCACTACAGACCTAATTTCTTTTGACTTGAATAGCTTTTCATTTGCAGAAGTCATATCCTCCTCCTGCACAGAAGAAACAAGTCCGTGTATACCTAGCCTCAAAGTGATAACGGCAAGATTCCTGACGATCTTAGGACATATTTAGGACGAAGAGCCAAAGGGCTTCAGATGGCCTTTTCTCAAGAACTAGGACACGGCTATAAAGAGAAAGGAGGAGGAAAGGGCTGGCTGAGCCCACCACTACAGGAATGGGATCATTCCACTCCCTGAAGCTTTTGGGTGATTTTATTTTTATTTATAAACAAGACAAAAATCCAAGCAGCATTAATTTAGAATAATTACAAAAAAAAAAAAAAGTTAAAAAAAAAAACAGAAGACAGGGAGAGTCAGGAAAAGGAGTAGTGAGCATTTGGAAAAGAGGAAACATGTAGAACCCGGGCTCCGTCATGTACCAGCTGTGCTCCAGTGTCTCTGAGGCTGTAGAAGCCCATCCTCCTTGCTTCCCAGCTGGTCGCCAGACAGCAAAGTGGATTCTGTTGTGACTCTGGGACTAGCCACATGGGGCTCTGTCTGGCTGCTGGCATGGGGAGAGGAAGTACTGTGGACTTCCCCTGGTCAACCTCCCCCCTCGTCATCACCCCTACAGAAGCTTTTAACCTTCCTGTCCAAAGTCCTCTGAGAATTTCTTCACTTTCAGAAGGTCTTCTGCATTGACGGTGGGTCGGGTGGTGGCCAGAGACCGAAGCATGTCAGACTGTAAAGAAAGAAGAGGTCTTGGGACCAGGGCCTGAGCTGGTAAAGCTCTTCTGTTCCCAGCTGCCATCTTTCAGGCTGATTGGGTGAACTGGAATTTGTATGTTGGGGAGGAAGGGTGTCTCATCTCATGCCTTCCATATTATATCATGAAGTCATTAATGGATCCAGCCATAATATCGTGTATCTGCCTAAGCAGAGACAAAATAATACTAAACCTAGCAAATCAAGCTGGCAGAGACTTTATTGAATACCTATTGTGTGCAGAGTCAAATCCCTCAACTCAAATGGAATCGTCCGTACAGACTTGTGATGCTAAATAAAATTAAAGAAAACTATACTGTCTGCCTCTCCACAATGAGACCCTTTCTTGTATAAGCTAGAAGGACCTAGGGGGCCAATACTACCACAGGTGGTTCTGTGCTTAGAAGAGGGCACGGTTGTTTGGGGGGCAGTGAAATAAGGAAAATTCTTAAGTTTGTATTCTGGCCATCCGTCTATTTACCATGCATACTACAGGCTCCAACAGCTTGTCACTGGGTACATCCATCCAAGTCATCTCAATGGCTCCAGGGTCTCCTGGAGAGCAGGGGGTCAGAAGGTCATCTATCATGACTCCAGGGTTGGTGCGAGAAGGGCCCCGAACCTGGAATCAAACCAGAGATATGAGGGGCCCAGATCTACCAGCCCATCGAGGCTTCATCTTTTATAGATTCTAGCTAGACAGAATAGAAATTATTCTCTGAAGAATGTTTTGGAGCTGAAAGATGCTAAATAATTCCAAGATAATAATGGTCATGTATGTCAAGTCACCCAGGGAGATCATGGGAAAGCCATACTGCCTAATTAAAATACTTTTAAGTCTAGAAGCAGAACACTGAAAAATCCACAAGCTAATCTTTAGGAGCTGGTGTAGCATTTATTTCTTAGGTTTAGAATCCAGAAAGGTTCAAACATAGCTTCCAATGTGGATTAGCTAGGTGAGCCTCAGTAAATCATTTAACTTCTTTATTCACTTCAAGCAATTCCCTAGCTTATCTTTTAAATTTCCTAAATTGGAAAAAAAAAAAAATGCATATCCCTATTTTGTTCTTCCGCCTGCCCATCACTGAAAACGAAAAACAAAATTTGTAACAAATATGAAGCAAAAAGACTTCCTTACCAACCACGTCCAAAGCCCCTCTTCCACTTCCATTCTGAGCTAACTCCCCAAATGATTTGAGGCAAAGACATTTGGGGGGGTTGCCCTGGTGGAGGTTGCCCTGCCAGGTAACTCAGACTTGTAATCCCTCTACTCTCCTGCTGCTAAATCTTCCTCCTTCCCTTCCTGTTTCAATGCCCACTTCCTTGAAGAACCTTCATTAAGTACCATTGTCTGGGCTCCCAGCATCTCTTAAAATGACAAGGAACTAGAACCCAACCCCTCCCTCCCCCACCTCCAAAATGGAGAGGGGGCCATCAGACATGTACTCTTCACTCTCCTTGAAGGACAGAAACACACCATTCAAAAAGCCAGAAAGCACAGAAAGGGGAGCCCCCGGAGTTTGAATGGCACAATTCACGGCCGGCTATCCCCCATCTTTGGGGCCTCTAACTACTCTACCTTCTTGAAGTGTGTTGCTGACTGCACTTTGCGCACAGGCTGCATGAGAGAGTCCCGCACAATGATGCTGATGTCTGCTCCCGAGTAGCCGTCAGTCTTCCGGGCTAGCTCAAGGATGTTGGCTTCCGTGAGGCTGTGGGGAGTGTTCCCCAGATGCAGCCGGAACATCTGGGTCCGGGCCGCTTCCTCAGGCAGTGGGATGTAAATGCGTTTTTCAAACCTAGAGGGTAAAACACCGAGGATTGGGTGCTCCAGAGGTTTGCAGAAGTGTGGAAGTTCCTCTAAGAGTCTCAACTCCTGAAACCAAGGTACCAGGGTAAAAAGGCTGGTCTGCTGGGGCCCCAGTGCCTCGTGACGTTACTCCCTAGATCCAGCAAAGGTACAGAACTGCGTTACCCTGCAGGAACCTATGTGGGGGGCTGGGAAGAAAGGAGAAGGGCTCTGAGCAAACAGATTCATTCTAAAGGAAAAAGAACAACTGAGTTACCCACAGCCTGACTTCCTGAGCTGCCATCCCCAGACCTAGTCCGTGGACATGTTGCAAGGGGTCTGGGGCTTTCTTACTCTTCTGTTAACTATATTTCAATATGGCTGGGCTTCTCTGCAGTCCTCTAACAGCGCGATTCCAAGGGGTGACCTCCACCCAGGGCTGGATTTGCCCAAATCAACCCAGAGAAGTCGTGGGCCAATCGTGCAGGTTTTGACTGCGGCATCAGGGTGGTTGGCCCATGTACGAATGATAATAAGCAGAAGCCGTACTCACCTCCTTCGAATGGCTGAATCCAACACCCACGGGATGTTTGTGGCCCCCAGGACCAAGGTGCCATCATTGTTGTTGCCGACCCCTGGGGAAAGAAGACCACAAAGCTGACCGTGATAACATGACCATCGCCGGCCACCATCTTTGGGAAAAGAGCCTAGGGGCTCACTGACTTGGGGAGGGGGTGGGGTTTGGGGGGATGGGGGAGAGCCACCAACACCTCCTGAGGTGCATTGACAAGGACCCGTAGGCCTCCCAACTCTGCCAGTCTGGGCCCTCATGTCTCTCCCTTGGCGACAAGTCCTGGAGCTCCTTCAGAGTACTGGTGACTTTGGCCAGAGATACTTAAAGAAGGCTAAAGTGGAAGGGGGGGGCAGGAGAACAGAGTACAAATAGTCCTGAATAGAGAATTAAGAAACTGGTGTAAGGCATAGGTATGTTTCTTTCTTTGAACCAGGGCGCCCTGTTTCAGGCCCAATATCCAGTTCCAAATTCTCCTCTGTGGTCAGCCCGAGCCAGCACCATGGTCTAGGTAAACCCCAACTCCAGCACAGGGGGGGTAGGGGCGGCCCACCAGAAGGGCCAGGGGCCTTGGGGCGGCTCAGCAGCTTTCCTGCTGGCAGCGCTGGCCTGCCCATCTGCTCACCCTGGGCTGTGGGGAGGTGTGCTCGTGTTTGGGGTGAAGATTCTGAGACTGAGAAAGTGGGGGCTGGGGTCATGTTCTGCTGCTGCTCCCTAGCCTCCCTCCCCCACACCAAGGATCGTGGCATGCTCCTGTGCCAGCGCTCACCCTGCATCTGCACCAGGAACTCCGTTTTAATCCTACGAGCAGCCTCACTCTCGTTTTCATTCCGCGATCCACAGAGAGAGTCAACCTCATCAATGAAGATGATGGAGGGTTTATGCTGCCTGGCCAGCTCAAAGAGGTTTTTGACGAGCCTGGAGGAAAAGCAGGGACGTGGCTGCCCTGGCTAACCTGGCCCTCCCCACCCCCAGCAGGTCCCATGGGCAGGCGGGACCTGAGACCAGATGCCCTGGTCCCAGCGAGTGTGGGGGAGTGCAGCCTGGAAGCCGACTTACTTCTCGCTCTCCCCCAGCCATTTGGACATCAGATCTGAGGAGGACACAGAGAAGAAGGTGGAGTTGTTGGCTTCTGTGGCCACAGCCTTTGCCAGGTAAGATTTCCCCGTGCCAGGAGGTCCAAAGAGCAGGATCCCTCTCCACGGGGTGCGCTTGCCTACAAGAGGAAATGGGAAATGGGAAATGGGTGAGTACTTTGGACTATGGCTGAGGGGCTAATGTTGGAGTCGGCCCCTTCAGTTTTGTCTGTAGTCTGACCATCCTTCTAGGCCAAAACTTCTTAAACTTTTTCCACTTATGATCCTTTCCCCCCAGAAATTTTTATATGACCATGGTTGTACAAGTACATAAAACAGGCATACAAAGCAAACATTTACTGATAATAAATCATAATTCTGCAACTCCCACATTCAGCTGCAAGACCCCACATGGGGTCACAACCCACAACCCACAGTTTAAGAAGCTGGGTTCTGGACAACGCCAGGCCATGTCCAGCTGACTCAATGGCAAAAGCCTGCTGACACTGTTCTTGTGGATGAGCTGGATCAGAAATCAGGTAACTTTTTGCTATTTTAGGCTGAATCAGTTCAACCCTCACCTGTGAACAAGTGTGGGAACTTAATTGGCAGGATGACAGCTTCTTTGAGCGCTTCTTTGGCTCCCTCCAGGCCAGCCACATCACTCCACCGAATGTTGGGCTTCTCCATGACAATGGCACCTACAACAAGAAGGCAGTGCTTCCTAAGACGGGGGCTTGGTAAAGGCCTGGAAGCTGACCCCTTGGGGTCTCACATAACTTACCCATCAGCTGTTCTTGCAGTTTCTTTTTCTCGGGATTCTCTCCTTCACTGTCACTGTCACTTCTGTGGAAATGAAACAGGCAGTCACAAGTTGATACTTGATAGTGGCAGCAAGGGGCTCTAGGAAAGTAAGGGCCAATATCTGGCAAGAAGAGGGATGGTTTTCTGAAGAGCTACAGAGACCTACTGGCAACACTACGAGTGACTACATTATGGCATCTTCCCACCAAAGCCTGAGGGAGAGCTCTTGGTCACAAAGGGATGTGCTTGGAGAATTAAAAAAAATTTTTTTCCATCACAGAAAGAAAAAATACCCAATCATCCTGATAAGAAGTAGGAGCTGATTTATAAATCAATATGCTATTGTTAGGTACAGCTCTTCAGAGCACAAAATAGTAATAACCAGCATTTACACAAAGTTCTATCACTCAATAAAAACTTAACATACATTATTTTTTGTAAGTGTCACAAATGTAAATGTCAAATAATGAAGGATTAGCACTCCCATTTTCCAGATGAGGAAACAAACTAAGAGATGAATTGATAAGCACAGCATGAGCCACTCAGTGTTTGTGACAGAGCAAGTACCAGAGGTCTTCCCGACTAAAGCCCATTCTATCCTCTCCCCCATGCTGCCCCTTCTAAAGATTTTTAGCACCCTCCCTCCAATGCTCACTGATGGAGTGGAAGAGAGCGTGCTCCCTCCCATCCATGTATGGCTGTCACCATAGGGAAAAAAAACCAAACATTGTGGCAAAATCTTGTTCTGGAAGAAGTGCGTGCACCCAGGAGCCTTCCTGTCCTCTGGGAAAGACCTTCCACTCATAGCACCCACCCTTTCAAATCATGTCTCCTCATGACGATGTGCATTCTACAGAGCACATATCCCTGTCCCAGAGGCCCATCTGCTAGCTGCTTCTTTTGCTGCTCTCTGTGAAACTTCACCTGGAATTTGAGAGCCAGGCAACCCAGGAATTCAGGTTAATTTTACTAGAATATTTAAAGGAAATTCTTTATCTAATTTTATGAGATGACAGCACAAGAAAAGGAAATCTGTCTTTGGGGACTTTGGAGATTCTCTTGGGCACGCTGACTCTGCTCCTTCACTCTGAGACACTTACCCCTTGCTGTCATTTGGAGCTTCTTTCACAGGCTTTTTACTTTGCTTCTCTTTATTCCGCAAGTAATCCTTTAGCTTCTCAGCTCGGTCCAGGTACTGCATACACTTGCCCCGGATACTCTCCTTGGCTTTGTCACTGTGTGCCTCATCTGTAAAAGGGCAGCCCCCAAAACACCCATTGAGCCTCAGGGGTCAGCTCCTGGTGGTGAGAGGTGCCCACAGCAGTTCCGGCCCCACCCTGACTCACATTTGATTGCATGTAGGAAATACTCCACGGCATGTTGGTAGAGCCGCAATGCCTCCTCATAGTTCTTGGCTTTGTCCTCCTCCGTCGCCTTCGTCACCAGATCAATGGCCTTCTGGAAAGACAACATAGCACAGGGCTCCCAAACAGGTCCTGAAAGCATTCAGTCATAGGCAGCAGGAAGCCATGAGCTCAGGCTGACTTATTCATTTGTCCTAGGCCAGGAGAGCCAACCACTTCCCAGACATCAAATAGAAAAGCTTTAAAAGGGAGCACTAAAAGATGGTCTTCCCTTTTCCACAATAACCACAGTTAACAGGGTTTTCACACTCACTCTCCTTTCTGGATTCCAGCAGAAAGAAACCTGAGCTAACGTCCCAGAGTAGAGTTACGAAAGGATGGAGGAGTCACTCTGTTGCTATTAGGACATTTTATTTCACTACCTCCAAAAAGAAACAGTCACCAACAGATGATCTGGGACACCACTGACCTTCCTCTACCATTCCGTAGTTAAGAATAAAAATTACAAATCATGCTCTTTCCAGAAAACAAATGGACAGAGGATGCTCTCAGTCACCATGTAGATTCCATGGGAACTTTATTCAGTTCTCTTGGCCCTACTGAGTGAGCTTCTGTTGGTTAGAAGGGAAGAGGAGACTTCCCAAGGCCCTGTATTAAGAGCGGGAATATTTTTAATATAGAGTTAATGAGCAAGAACAAAAGAAATATATTTTTTAGACAGACAACATGTGTTGATAGTCATACAGAATCCTATAATACACAATAATAACACCAGTCATCCCTTGCCCTTTCAAGTGGTATTTTAAAGGATCTTTATGCTCCAAAGTCCAGTTGTAGAAATTCATGATTTCATCCTTTGGAAGCAGTAAGCAGCAGTAAGCAGCAACAATAGTCACTGAGATTACAGAATTACAATTGGCAACTAGAACCCCATTTCTAATAATATGATAGATCCCCTGCTCTACCACCTCTGGAGGCTAAGGCATCATCAAACTCTTCATCAGAAAGATCCAGATATTTCCAAGTGATGTGACAGATGAAGAAAGCAGTTTTAGTTAATGGCAAACCATCCAAAAGCTTTAAATGATAGGAAAAAGGGTAAGAAACTGTTTGCTACTAAAACCTAAGGCTTTTTAAAATCTTTTCATGGAGCATACTGGAATTTTTAATCTTATTGGATCAAGAGCCTCAAAGACAAAATTCTAGCACCTTTTGAACCCTCTGCTTGTTCTCACTACAGAAAAAAAAGCTGTCAGAATGCACTGGGAAAGAAATTTCTGCTGGATGTGTTTTCAGCCAATCTAGGTACAAGGTTGGAAAGGGACCCCGTGATTTCCCAGCCACAGAATACTTCCACATGAAGAATTGGGATTAAGTAAAAGGAGGCAAAGTACCTAAGTTTCAAAATGGCAATTTTAGGAAGTCGAAAGAGATCAATAAATATATAAACCAGCTTCCCCTCCTGTATTTCTTGATAACAAATTCCTCTGAAGAGTGGGCAAAGCCAATAACGATTCACATTCCTATAGTATTTTAATATTTACAAAGTACATTCTGCCAAAACATCCTAGGGAGGTATATAGCACTTGTCTTATTGTACCCATTTGACAGATAAAGATCCCAAAGTTCACAGGGCTGTGACCAGCATAAGTCCAAGAAATAGGGAACTGTGTGGAGCCCCTGCCCCAGGTCCTCCGGCAATCTGCTGTCAAATGGAAACCTGCTAAGGCCAAGACAACCAGGGTCCAGAGAGGCTGCCGGGAAACCAAGCAGGCAAGCAGCTGGGATCCCCCGGGGCCCAGGCGGACTCGGTTCTAATCTTGGCCCAATCACGGCGGCCTGGGTGACCTTGGGGCAGGGCAGGTCCCTCCGGCTGGGCTCAGTTTCCCTATCAGTAAGAAGGAAGGGGGCTCCGAGGCAGCCCAGTGCCTCAGGCGGACCCATCACCTGCCCTGCTGGTAGGCTGAGGGCAAGGGTGGGGG
>JAJPUD010000848.1:533933-553692 GCA_023553655.1 Myrmecobius fasciatus | reverse complement strand
GACCTTTTGTTTTTCCAAATGAACTTTGCTACTATTTTTTCTAGATCTGTAAGATAATTTCTTGGGAGTTTGATTGGTATGGCACTAAATAAGTAAATTAGTTTGGGTAGTATTGTCATTTTTATTATATTTGCTCGTCCTACCCATGAGCATTTTAAGTTTTTCCAATTGACTAGGTCTGATTTGATTTGTGTGGAAAGTGTTTTGTAGTTTAGTTCACATAGTTCCTGACTATCCCTTGGCAGATAAATTCCCAAATATTTTATACTATCAACAGTTATTTTGAATGGACCTAGACCATATTTTTTGAGCAAATTTTAAGTCAGTTAAATATAAAAGAGAAATTTTAGATTGTTATGTCTAAATATAACATTAAATCAGTATGTTCTCATAAATCTTCCTTTCTTTCTTTAAAAGGCACAACAAAAAGTCTAGAAGGAAGGAGAATAAATTTAAGTCCCTTGCATATTAGGATTATTTTTGTCATTCCCAACACCTAGTACAGTTCTTTGTACATAGTAGATTCTTAATAAATAAATGTTTAAGCTAAATACAGAGTTGGGGGAGGAGAGAAGCACCATAAACTGATAACTTCAAAATAATTTTTACTGTTCAAGTACAAAAGAAATGTTCATAACAAACCCATGCCTCTTTTGTTGACTTTGATACTCAAATATGTTTAAGGAGAGGGCAAGGAAATTCAGCACACATTTAAGTTCCTAGTTTGTGCAAGACACAGTATATCAAGGACTCCTTCATTAATAGTTTTAACACCTTTATGTCCTTGTCAACATACATTTAAAATAACTGATTTATTCAAACTTGGCAAAAGAAAATCTCCAAGGATTATAATACCTAACCTTTTTGATTCAATTTCTCTTTATTTCCCTCAAAGATGTAATATTTGTTAAAATTAATAAAGCAAGTAAAGAAAGCCAAAGTACTGAAAAAGAACTTCTTAAAATGATCATTTTTATAAATTGGCAAGTGACCAGAATTTATTATTTCCATAATATTTAACATACAACTTTTAGTATTTTTATTTCCTTAAAGAAAAAGGTTGCTTTTAATATTCTTCTGATCCTTTTGTACTTGATATGAAAGTTTATAAGAAAAATTATTAAAATTCTGTGCTTGACAGAAATATAGTTATTTCTATTACATTAAATCTGCAAATCTTTAATCCTGAAATTCAGGCATTGAGTTTCTGGATTAAGCTAAAGCCCTGATCTAACATATATGACACAGGTAAGGAACACATGATACTTTCACCACCTGCTGATACAAATATAAATGGCTTTTTTCTTAATTTCATAATGCTTTTTCCTTAGTTTTCCTGTTTAATTTATTTCCCTCTTCTCCTTTCTATCTTAATTAGAATCCTCCCCTCCCTTTTTTTAGATCTCATTTTCTCTGTGAAAAGCCAATAGGAAGAACTACCAACACTTTATGATATGAAAGTGAAAGGAGCACAGGGGCACTTTTGTTCCTCACTCTACCTATTCATTCTGACACAAATTTTGAAAAGCAAAAATCTCAAGTACTTACTAGCACTTGTTACTTGAGGCTATCATTCTAGCTTTTATTTGTTCAGAAACAAAAGCAAAGTTCAATGACAGCAGCACATATGTATTCAATGTTATATAATAACTGATGTTATACTTGAGTCAAAAGGCCTGGGTTCAAATCATGCTTCTATGAGATGGACAAGTTACTTAATCTCACAAAGTTTACATTTCTTTATCTATAAAATGGGGACAAGACTTTTCCTGCTTGTCTTTACAAATTTCAAAGTAATATAAATGTGAAATATTGTATATTATATTCTTATATTATCTCCAAATTAATTATATTTGTATGTATGTGATTTTTTTTCCTTTTTGTTTTTTTCATGGTCACTCATCTATCCCTCTTGAACCTACACAAATCTAACAAGAGATAAGAAAGAAAGGTAAGGTCTAGAATAGAACTTCAGATATGATAGTTTCCTGACAATTATTGAATGAGAATTAAACGAAATTTAATTATTTCTAACCTGTGATATCTTTTACATATTCACTAAAATAAATTAAACATATTCTTTATTTAACACAGCAATAAAAGGCCTATAAAGAAAGGAAACAAAAGCACAAGGAAAAGATTTGAGAGTCTATCTCACAAAATATATATACACGAAATATATGAACAAAAATACAAAATACACTTAATAGAAATAAAGACCTAAATAAGAGAACAGATACTAATTGCTCATGATCGGGTCCTGTAAATATTATCAAAATATCACTTAATTTATTTATTTAGTGCCATACTATTTGATTAATTCATAGAGCTGAAAAAATAATAAAATTCATTTGAAAAACAAACAATAAAGACTCTTTAGGTAAACAATAATAAAAATGGCAAGAATGGGGGCCCAGCAGTTACATATATTAAATTATATTGCAAAGTCATGACCACAAAAACTAGTTGGCTGATTAAAAAATAGAAAAGTTGGGATAGTAAGGCAGATTACAAAAACATGACTCAGAAGCAAATGAAAATAACAGCATAATGTATATTAATCCCAAATTTTATATACATACATACAAATATATATAAATATAAATCCCACTAAGGACTACTTATTTGACAAAAATAAGTAAATAAAGTGAAAAACAGATGGGAAGAAATTAGGTTTAGTCCACTTTTAACTGCAAGGGGATACTTGACTTAGATATAAAAGATCACATCACAAACAAATTAGAGAAGCAAGTAGATACTTTCCACAATTAGGAATAGGATCTAAGAAGATAAAGTGGAGTCTTAATTATATAACAGTGAGAAAATATTGTACAAAATCATCAATGAAGTTAAAATTAGAAAGGAAATGGTTAACCGGGAGAGGAAAAAATAAACTTTGTAACAATTTTCTTTGATAAAGGTCTGATACCTAAGCTATAAAAATAATGAAATTATTTAGGAACATAAGAACAACAATTATTCCCAAATAGAGAAATAAAAAAAAAAAAGATTGAATAGTCAATATGAAAAAATGCTCCAAATCACTGTTACTTAGAGAAACATAACAACCACTTCTGAACCCCTATGTCATATCTATGATATTGGCAAAAATAACCTCCCCAAAAGGGAAAATAATCAGAGGCTACAGGATGATAGGTATACTGGTATATTGTGGTGATCTAAATCTGGAAAGCAATTTGGAGCTATTCCTCAAAAGTAAGTATACTCTTTGACATAGCAGTACCATGACTATAAAGAATATACTCTCAACTCAAAGAAAGAGGGGAAAGAGCCACAAGTATGAAAATATCTATAAATAACTCTTTTTGTTGCACCAAAAAACTAGCAATTAAGGAGTTGTCCATCAATTAGGAAAAGGCTAAACAAATTATGGCATATTAAAGTAATAGAATATTATTGTGCTGTAACAAACAATGAAAGGGATAGATTCAGAAAAATCTGGGAAGACTTTCATGTATCAATACAGAGTGAGCTGAAGAGAACCTAAAGAATAATTTACAAACTGACTACAACACTGAAGAAAAAATTACTTTGAAAGATTTGGATACTCTGATCAACCACAATTCCAAAGGATTAATGATAAAACATAGATTCCAGCAGAGATAAAGAGTGAATCTTAGATATGGCCAATATGTGCTTTTATTTTGCTTAACTATATTAGCTTATTACAAAGGAAGATAATTATAGCAATGTAAAAAAAAGGAAGCAAGAAAAATATCAATGAAACATTAAAGAAAATGCAAAGAATAAGTGAAAAATAGAGTCAAAGGGCAGGAAAGAAAAGTAAAATTTTCTTGAAGTTAAAGTTTAAATTGAATATATATATTTTTAAAATTGTACTAATGACATTTGCAGTTTAATATATCATTTTCTTTCTGTTCTTTGTACATAGTCATTTGTGTTGTTGCTATTCAAGTTCAAAATAAGGAAAAGGAAGGAAAAAAGTAAATTAAGTGTAAAAAATTTAGCTACTTCAGGTATTAAATTAAGCTAACAATTAAAAAGCAAACAAAAAGAAAATACTTAATACTGTGAACATTATTAAGTAGCTGCCACAATTCATTGCACAATTCTCAAGGTAAACACAAAAAAAGATGACTCACAGGAATATATCACCTTAATTAGATGTAATTTCTTAAACAACTTGTTTCTATAATTAGTGATCTACGTAAGTAAAACTGGGTTGAAAAGAACTGAAGATTCAGATCCAATCAATTAGAGGACTACATGTAATAGTGACCCTTTTCCTCAAAATGTTTTCAGATATTCAATGGCAAAAATTCTAATATGATGAAGGGAATTAAAGCAGGATTTGCAAAACGACTAGGTATTCTGTGTAAACTTCACTGACCAATCAATCATTAAGCATTTATTAAGCTTCTAAATTGCAGACATTTTAGATTCCAAGAATGTAGTTCTACACAAATATTAAACTGAGACAAATCCCCACCTTCAAGGAATTCATATTCCACTTGGAAGGAAAACAATAGGTTCAAAGGCAAGTAAATGTAGTAAAATTACTGAGAGAAGGGGAGACATTAACAACTGGTGGAATCACAATAATCCTCCTGAAGGAGACAGAGCTTGAACTTAGAGATTCTAAGACACAGAAAGTATTCTGAACTGGACAAATAATGGGTGCAAACATACAAAAGTGGGAGATGGAATGTTACACACAGAAAACAGCAAGTAGGTCCATTTGGCTAGAGTGTAACCCTTGTTTGCCTGAGTTTCTTCATCTCTAACATGAGAGTTGGAAAAGGCTAAAAAATGCCACAACAATAAAAATACTACTATTACAACAATCCAGGCAAGGGAGTAGGTGGACCTAAATTACTTTTTTTTTAAATTTTTCCTTATTAAAGCTTTTTATTTGCAAAACATATGTATAGGTAATTTTTCAACATTGACCCTTACAAAGCTTTCCCTTACAAATTTTTCCCCCCTAACCCCCACCCCTCCCCTAGATGGCAGGAAGTCTACTACATGTTAATTATGTTAAAATATTTGACAAATCAAATATGTATATACATATTTTTACAGTTATCTTGCTGTGCAAGAAAAGTCGGATCTACAAGAAAAAAAATCTGAGAAAGGAAACAATCAAGCAAACATCAATAGAAAGCATAAAAAATGTTATGTTGTGGTCCACATTTCATATCCTTCTCTCTGGGTGTATATGGCTTTCTTTATCAATGAACAATTGGAACTGGTTTGAAACATTTCATTGTTGAAGAGAGGCATGTCCATCAGAATTGATCATCATATAGTCTTGTTGTGGCTGTGTATAATGATCTCCTGGTTCTGCTCGTTTCACTCAGCATCAGTTCATGCAAGTCTCTCCAGGGCTCTCTGAAATCATCCTGCTGGTCGTTTCTTATAGAACAATAATATTCCATGACATTCATATACCATAATTTGTTCAGCCACTCTCCAACTGATGGACATCCATTCAGTTTCCAGTTTCTAGCCACTACAAAAAGGGCTGCCACAAACATTCTTGCACATGTGGGTCCCTTTCCTTGCTTTAAGATCTCTTTGGGATATAGGCCCAATAGAAACACGGCTGGGTCAAAGGATATGCACAGTTTGATAACTTTTTGAGCATAGTTCCAAATTGCTCTCCAGAATGGCTGGGTCTGTTCACAATTAGGTGGCCCTAAATTACAATGGTTTTGTAAAGATGAGGGAACAGATGCAAAAGATGCTGTATAGACTCAACAACAGTTAATAACTGAGAGAATACAAGAGTGTGGTGAAAGTGACTCTCTCACTCATGATTATCTTTAAATCCAATCTGAAACATGATATATTTTACTATATTTACTAATATCTTTCTGGAGATTTTGTTCTATTTCCCAAACTACACTAAAGCTCCTTGAAGACAGCAATTGCTTCTGATATATCTCTGAATCAACTATAACATCCAGTTCAATGCCTTACATATAGCATATGCTCACTAAGTGTTAACTGGCCGATATAAAAATAAAATTTTCTTTGAAACCTGGAACATAACAAATAAGATAATCATAGGGATGGAATCCATGATTTTATTGATATAGAGAATTCTGAAATGAGGAAACTCCTTTTTATCAATGCAGGTCAACATCTTCTCTACAACGTTAGTATCAGAGTTAACTAGAACACTCAGAGATTAAATAAATGGCTTTCTGAGGATCACACAGAATGTGGAACTTAAACTCACACCTTCCTGGCATCAAAGCCAACTCTCCCTAACTTACCACTCTGCCTATCTGCAAGACTGTCAAACCCTAATAAAATATTAAACTATGGGGGTTAATATGTACATTTTACTGCTTAGAATATAACTAACTTTATATTATATTACATATTATAAGTATTTATACAGATATATTTATATAGATATAGATATATTTATTATATGTATTAGATAATTTTATTATTTTTCTTTTTAATTTTTGGAAACATTGTCATAAGCCTAAACATGGGTAATAGATTTGCAAATCTACCAGGATAAGAAAATATTTCGATATTCAAGGATAAGGAAGAAAAAAAATCAAAATTTTACTTGATATACTATCACTCATCATGAGATAAAGTGACTTTCTGTATATACAGGTATTTACTGAAAGTATAGATTTTATGACAAGTCTTTTTCTATACTGCAGACATGTAAAAAGGGATGACCAAAAAGCATTGATATGGAAACATATAGCAAAAAATTTTTATGAACTTTTCATAAGAAAACAAGTATTTTCAAGATTGTTATAATTCTCAAAATTCCTCCATAGTGATGTTTGAATAATATAGTTTTCTAACAATAAGTGAAATTATTCCTATGATTCCAAATACTGCTTTGGAAAACTTGTAGAAGGTATTATATATATATACAATATATTCTATTTATTTCACCCATTATCAAATTCTCACATTTGGGTACAATAAGACACTTACTATATTTCTTCTTAATTAAAATTTAAATCCATCATCTTTCACTCTCATGGATGTGGTGTGCTGAAAAATGTGGATGAAGCCTCCAAAATCTTAGATATGACTGCAAGTCCATAATTATTTAAGAATATAACATATATAACTAAAAAGTCATTAATTTTGATCTAGAAATACTATTACTATATTATAAAATTGTAATAAAAAAGTCAAAGACAATTTTAAAGGACTCCAACATACAAAGGATATTCATAGCAGTATTTGGTTATAACCAAGTCCTAGAAACAAAATAGGTGTTCATCAATTGTGGAATGGCTAAAAGAAGAAAATTTGGTGTATCAGTGTAATGAAATTTTATTGTACCATATGAACATATAAATATGAACATATTTATATGACACATAAATAAATATGGAAAATTTTATGTAAAGAGATAGTACAAATTGGAAAGAAACAAGAGAATAATTTACATGATGGCCATAACGATTATTTGACAACAAACTTATCTGAAAGTCTTCAAAACCAAGAATAAAGTTGCAACCAACACTGACTGCCAAAGACTCCGAATGAAACAAACCTCACACCTCTTGACAGAGGGGGCATGAATGAGAAGTGCAAAATAAGACATGGTGGGGAGAAAGAAAGGTAGGGACAATGACATGAATACAAAATTTGATGAATTTTTAATTAGAAGAGTGCTGAGGTACAATTGTATATTCAAAAATATGTATGAAATATATCTTTAAAAACTTTTTAATGAGATTTAAAAAAAACAAACACTGTACTATACTGAAATCTTTAGTTTCTGTACTTTGTATATGGTGCTTATGACTGTTAATGTTTAAGTTCAAAATGACAAAAAAACTTTTAGAGAAATAAAATTTATTCAAAATTATCTATAGATATATTAAGAAGTGCTTTAATTCACGAGTGATTAGAGAAATGCAAATTAAGATAACTCTGAGATATCACCTCACATCAATCAGATTGGCCAATATGACAAAAAACAAAGTGATAAATGTTGGAGGGGATGTGGAAAAATTGGGACACTAATGCACTGTTGATGAAGTGAACTGATTCAAACATTCTGGAGAGCAATTTGGAACTTTGCCCAAAGGGTAACTAAATTGTTCATATCCTTTGATCTAGCAACACCACTACTAAGTCTTTTTCCAAAGAGATCATAAAAATGGGGAAAGGATGGACATATGCAAAAATATTTATAGTAGCCCTTTATGTGGCATCAAAGAATTGGAAATTAAGGGGATGCCATTGTGCAATAAGAAATGATAAACAGGCAGATTTCAGAAAAACCTGGAAAGACTTATATGAATTGATGCAAAGTGAAATGAATACAATAGGAAAACACTATACATAGTATCAGCAATATCATGTGATGATCAATCATGAATGACTCAGCTCATCACAACAACACATTGATCTAAGACAAGTACAAAGAACTCACGAAGGAAAATGCTGTACATATACAGATAAAAAATTTATGGGCTCTGAATGCAGATTGAAGCATATTTTTTTTCCACTCACTTTATTCATTCTCATAGTTTTCGTTTTTCCCTTCTGGTCTGGTTCTTCTTTTACAACTCTGACTAATGTGAAAATGTTTTGCATGATATCAAATGTATACACTATAATCATATTGCCTACCATCTTCAAAAGAAAGGAAGGAAGAAAGGGAGGAAAATTTGAAACTCAAAAGCATATAAAAATGAAAGCTAAATATGTTAACTGGGGAAAAAATAAAATACTATTTAATAAAAAAATAAAAATAAAAAAACTTAGCAAAAAATTAAAATTCACATAAAAATGAATATAACATACCACTTTTTTAAAAGAATGAAAATGTGGTGTGAAAAAAATTAGACATGCATTCATAAAATGGTCAACTTGCAGTTTTAATTTGCTTGAATATACATATATTTTGTAAGAGAAAGCTTCTATTGGGGAGGGTTATGGGTAAATGAAAAAGAAGCAAAAAGAAAAGTATCAAGATTTTTTAAATGCAAAGAACAACAAAAATATGTGTAGAAACGGATCAAACTATTAGAGCAATTCTGTTACTAACTTGTCAGTATATATATTATATACAAAAATATACATATTTTAAAAACTAATAATCATTCACAATTTCTCTTACCATCTTCCTCTCTGTTCTTCTTTGTATATTGAAATATATGTTTGTTGACTTTTAAGATCACAATAAAAATAAATGAATTTGGACTTTGATGTTTTGAGAATCTTAAGGTAACTCCAATTTACGTATCTATGCCAAGAATGATAGACGTGACTGACATTAAATTCAATTTAACCCAATTTTTCCAGGGAAGAAGAATATAACATAAACAAACAAATATGCCACAAAGTAATACGAAGTAAACTGAAGAAGAAAGGACAGTAACAACTGGAGAGATCAGTAAAAATTTCTCATGGAAGGCAGTACCTTAGCTGAGCCTTCAAAGAAACTAAGGATTCTAAGGGAAGGGAAGTAAGCAGGGGAGTACGTTCCTTTCATGGGAAACAGCCAGTGCGAAAAATAGGGAGAATTAATGTCACATGCATAGAAGAGCTGGTGGGCCAATTTATCTAGTATATTAAAATGACGAATTTGGAATAAACCTGGAGAAGTAGCTGCTAGGGAGACAAAGACAAAAATGAAATAGTATCTGTCCTCAAAAGGCTTACATTTTACTGGGGGGAAACACCTACACTGGTGAATAAATATACAAAATTAGTTCAGAGAAATTGGGGAGATATTAACTGAGGAAAAATCAGTAAAAGAATCATGCAGGCAGTGGTACTTGTACAGAGCCTTAAATGAGGCCAGAGATTTCAAGGAGGTGAGAAAGAAAAGAATTCTAAGAAAGAGGGCAGTTTTATGTTTTACCAAGTGCTTTTCTCCATCACAACTCTAAGGGGCAGGGCAAATATTATTTCACAAGTAAGGCATCTGAGACTCAAAGTGACTCACTTAGAAGCCATAACTAACATGTAACAACTCAGTACAATATTTATTACCAGTTCTTCATGGTAAAATTGTGGCAGGATTCAAACAGCTATTTAATATGATAAGCATGGATGAAAGGACTGATGTTTGCATTCTTGGAAGAAGTACCTGTTTCTAAATATATCCTTGCTTCTTACTTTTTCCTTATGGAGATTAAATTTTCCTTTACGTAGATTAAAATACTCAAACATTATTTTGTGACCATCCAAATGTAATTAATAGATTTCTGATGCTCCCCCCTCTAAAAACAAACGTTTTGAAATGCAAGGCCTAAAAGAATTGTCGAAATGTAAAAGTATACATCATCTATAAGTTAAGTTTATCCTGCTTTAGGAATGGGACAGTAGTTTTTAGTTTAACTAAATATTCAACCAACATTTATTAAAAGCCTACTATGTGCCAGACACTGTGCTAAACATTGGAAATACAGAAAAGGGCAGATAAAATAGATAAATGCAGACAAAATAAAAATTGTGTCCACTGACATAAATGTCTTACAAAACATTATTTTCCTATCAACATAATCAATTATGTTAATAACCAAACTAACAAAAATCATATAATTATCTCAATAGACGCAGAAAAAGCATTTGATAAAATCCAACAACCATTCCTATTAAAAACACTGGAGAATATAGGAATAAATGGGCTTTTCCTTAAAATGATGAGTAGCATCTACTTAAAACTATCAGCAAGCCTCATATGTAATGGGGACAAACTAGAACCATTCCCAAAAAGATCAGGAGTGAAACAAGGCTGCCCCCACTGTCACCATTACTATTTAATATTGTATTAAAAATGTTAGCTTTGGCAGTAAGAGAAGAAAAAGAGATTCAAGGAATTAGAGCAGGCAATGAAGAAACCAAATTATCACTCTTTGCAGATGATAGGATGGTATACTTAGAGAACCCTAGAGACTCAACTAAAAACTACTAGAAACAATTCACAACTTTAGCAAAGTTGCAGGATACAAAATAAATCCACATAAATCATCAGCATTTTTACATATTACCAACAAAGCTCAGCAGCAAGAGGTACAAAAAGAAATTCCATTCAAAATAACTGTTGATAGTATAAAATATTTGGAAATCTATCTGCCAAGGAAAAGTCAGGAACTATACAAATTAAACTACAAAACACTTTTCACACAAATAAAGTCAGACCTAATCAATTGGAAAAACATCAAGTGCTCATGGGTGGGCCGAGCAAATATAATAAAAATGACAATACTACCCAAACTAATTTACTTATTTAGTGCCATACCAATCAAACTCCCAAGAAATTATTTTACAGATATAGAAAAAATAGTAGCAAAGTTCATTTGGAAGAACAAAAGGTCAAGAATTTCGAGGGAATTAATAAAAAAAAAAAAAAAGGCTGATGAGGGTGGCCTTGCTGTGCATACCCTTTGACCCAGCAGTGTTTCTATTGGGCTTATATCCCAAAGAAATCATAAAGGAAGGAAAGGGCCCCACATGTGCAAGAATGTTTGTGGCAGCCCTTTTTGTAGTGGCTAGAAACTGGAAAATGAATGGATGCCCATCAATTCGAGAATGGCTGAACAAATTATGGTATATGAATGTTATGGAATATTATTGTTCTGTGAGAGATGACCAGCAGGATGATTACAGAGAGGTCTGGAGAGACTTGCATGAACTGATGCTGAGTGAAATGAGAATCAGGAGATCATTATACATGGCAACAACAATACTATATGATGATCAATTCTGATGGTCATGGCTCTCTTCAACAATGAAATGTTACAAACCAGTTCCAATTGTTCAGTGAAGAAAGCCATATACACCCAGAAAGAGGGATGTGAAATGTGGACCACGGCATAGCATTTTCATGCTCTCTATTGATGCTTGCTTGCATTGTGTTTCCTTTCTCACATTTTTTTCTTGTAGACATGATTTTTCTTGCACAACAATGATAAGTGTGGAAATATGTATACATATATTCGACTTGTCAAGTATTTTAACATAATTAACATGTAGTGGATATCCTGCCATCTAGGGGAGGGGTGGGGAGTAGGGGGGAAAAATTTGTAACAAAAAGCTTTGTAAGGGTTAATGTTGAAGAATTACCCATACATATGTTTTGCAAATAAAAAGTTTTAATAAAAAAAAAGGCTGATGAGGGTGGCCTTGCTGAGCCAGATCTAAAACTATATTATAAAGCAGCGGTCATCAAAACCATCTGGTAATGGCTAAGAAATAGAGTAGTCAATCAGTGGCATAGGATAAAATCACAGGAGAAACTAGGCAATAACTGTAGCAATTTAGTGTTTGATAAACCCAAAGACCCCAGCTTCTGGGATAAGTACTCACTATTTGACAAAAACTGCTGGGAACATTGGAAACTAGTGTGGAAGAAATTAGGGCTTGACCCACACCTAACACCATACCAAGATAAGATCTAAATGGGTTCATGATTTAGACATAAAGAGTGATATTTTAAGCAAATTAGAAGAACCTAGGATAGTTTACCTCTCAGACCTGTGAAGAAGGAAGGAATTTGTATCCAAAGAAGAACTGAAACTCTTAATTAAACACCAGATAGATAATTTTGACTATATTAAGTTAAAAAGGTTTTGTACAAACAAAACTAATGCAGACAAGATTAGGAGGGAAGCAATAAATTGGGAAATCATCTTTACATTTAAGGGTTCTGATAAAGGTCTCATTTCTAAAAAATATAGAGAATTGTCTCATATAAGAATTCAAGCCAATCTCCAATCGATAAATGGTCAAAAGATATGAACAGACAATTTTCAGATGATGAAATTAAAACTATTTCTAGTCATATGAAAAGGTGCTCCAAATCACTATTGATCAGAGAAATGCAAATTAAGACAACTCTGAGGTACCACTGCACACCTGTTAGATTGGCTAAGATGACAGGAAAAGATAATGAGGAATGTTGGAGGGGATGTGGGAAAACTGAGATACTAATACATTGTTGGTGGAATTGTGAACGGATCCAACCATTTTGGAGAGAAATTTGGAACTATGCTCAAAAAGTTATCAAACTGTGCATACCCTTTGATCCAGCAGTGTTTCTATTGGGGTTATATCCCAAAGAGATCTTAAAGGAAGGAAAGGGACCCACATGTACAAAAATGTTTGTGGCAGCCCTTTTTGTAGTGGCTAGAAACTGGAAACTGAATGGATACCCATCAATTGGAGAATGGCTGAATAAATTATAGGATATGAATGTTATGGAATTGTTCTATAAGAAACTACCAGCAGGATGATTTCAGAGAGGCCTGGAGAGACTTGCATGAACTGATGCTGAGTGAAATGAGCAGAACCAGGAGATCATTATACACAGCCACAACAAGATGATCAATTCTGATGGACATGGCTCTCTTCAACAATGAAATGTTTCAAACCAGTTCCAATTGTTCAATGAAGAAAGCCATATACACACAGAGAGAAGGGTATGAAATGTGGACCACAACATAATGACATTTTCATGCTCTCTATTGATGTTTGCTTGGATTGTTTCCCTTCCCAATTTTTTTTTTCTTGTAGATCCGACTTTTCTTGCACAGCAAGATAACTGTAAAAATATGTATACACATATTCGATTTGTCAAGTATTTAAACGTAATTAACATGCAACAGACTTCCTGCCATCTAGGGGAGGGGAAGAGAATAGGGGAAATAATTTGTAACAAAGCTTTGTAACGGTCAATATTGAAAAATTACCCATACATATGTTTTGCAAATAAAAAGTTTTAATAAAAAAAACCCATTATTTTCCTGTAAAATCTGTAGTTGATAAAAGTGACTGACTTGGAATCAGAAAAACTCTAATTTCAAATTCTGTCTTTGGTATTTGCTAGGTGTGCACACTGAGCAAATTGCTTAATCATTCAGCCTCAGTTTCTTCATCTCTAAAATAAAGTAGTTGGGCTTAATGACTTCCTAAGATCTCTTCTAGTTCCATTAAATATATGATTTTATGTTATGCCATAGGTCAGGATGGACTAGAAGCTATTTAACAAAAATAGCATGTTTTTTTTTAAAAAAAAACTAATTTATAAGTGATGTGAATGTGAATGAGTAAAACTAAAAGTTTTCCACAGATTTACTCTAAGTGCTATATGAGCAATTTAATAGGGAAATAGTTGAATGAATGGAAAAAGGTTGGTACTGAAAGCAGAAGTATTTTGCAGGTCAACTTTCTGTATGACAGTTCAATTAACATGTCTCATCTGAAAGGAAAATATGTGTATATATTATAGAAAAGTTTTCTCCCAAATGAAAGTGTCCTACAACTTGACAAAATTTGTCTCTTACTATAGTTTGTTTCCGATCTCAGCTTTCTTCTCACTACAAAGTTTTCTCTCTTAGTAAGTACATATAAAAATTCATCATTTAAATCCTCCTGGGTTCTAGTGGATCTAATCATTAACAGCACATGGAAACAATAAAAACTATCTACAGCTAATCTTATCAACACCACTGTTTCCATCCAAGTAGTACAGGGGTCAGCAAACTACTGGCAAAAAATGTAAAAGTCATTCTTAGCTCATGGGGCCACAAGCAGATCTTGGTTTGCCAATCCCTTTACTGGTGTGTTGCCTCTCAGAATTAATCAGTACAACAACGTTTGAAAGAAATTTACATATCTACCAACATTTAAAATCTACATACAAAATCTAAACCTAGTTGAAGGTATTCATGGAAAATTCATAAAGGTCAATTACTAAAACACATTCTGGAATAATTTCAATTTGTATATCATCTAAATAGCTAGAATACTATCTACACTTTCAGCTAAGATATTTTTCATCACCAATATTAAACTGTGCAAAGTTATACCTACAACACCCTAAAAATAGATATACTTACTATTTTGAACTCTGTCAAATTCATAAACAAAACACTTTCAACATAAATTTAACTTTTTCCTAAACCTGTTGAATGTTATTTAGTTTTTCTTTGGTTTTAATGATAGCATAAAAATTAAGAGTAAAAAAATATTTGTCAATTTTATTTCAATAAATTATAGAGGTCAAATTGCTTTTGAAAGAAAAATAGAAAGAAACTTATTTACTAAAGAATATAAGCCAGAATGTGGAATTATTATCTACAGCAATATCATGACTATATTTAATTAGAATTTTCTGTTTGTTTTTTTTTGTCCATCTCCCCCTTTCTTTAATTTGAAAACTTGTTCCTGAAAAACTAATTTTGATAAATAACAAAACCATAATAGGAAAGTAATTTAATTTCTCTCCTAGATCTAGATAAATTTTAACAAAAAAGAAACAAACAAAAAAGAAAGCTCTGAATAGAATTTTAGAAAAGTAACATATGATTGACCTCTGAAAAATAAAAAATAGGAACATTTTTAATCCAAACCCACATATTTCTTGGCTATCCAGTGCAAATTCAAAAAAATTTGCCCCATCTTAGGACATAAAAACCTCATAAATCTAACAGAAAAGCCAAAATGTTAAACATATATCATAGATTATAATTCACAGAAACTACATTAAATAAAAGGCCTTTGAAGCAAAAGATTACAATTAACTGGAGTTAAATAGCCTGATCCCAAAGAATGAGCGAGTCAGAGAACAAATCATATAAACAATCAATAATTTAAAGATAATAACAATTTGGAGAAGCTGCCAGAGCAGTACTCAGGGGAAATTTTTTACATCTTTAAGCATTCATTAAAAGACAAAAAGAACAGTTAAACTACCTATGTACCTTAAAAAAAAATAAATTGAAAAACCCAACAAGTTAAAACCCCTTCAACTAAACACCAAAACAGAAATCTTAAAAACCAAAAGATTAACAAAATTGAAAGCAAAATAAACCCACTGAATCAATAAAATTAGAAGCTGATTTTTTTTTTAAATCCAACAAATTAAAATAATCATTAGCAGACCTGGGGGCAAAAAAGATAATTACCAATATGAACAGTTCAAATGAAATGCATAAATAATTACAAAAAATAAAAAATTCCAAACTAAACAGGATGGGAAATAAGAGAACTTAAATAAATCTATCTTAGAAAAAGACATAGAGAGGCAGCTAAATGCTGAAGTGGATAGAACCTTGGAGTCAGGAGAGTCAGAAGTCAGGAGAACCAGAATTCAAATATCACCTCAGACACAATACTAGCTGTGTGATTCTGTACAAGTCACTTAACCCCAACTGCCTAAACAAAAAAATGAAAAAGAAAGTGAATAAACCAAATAAAAAAATCATAAGAACCTGATAAGATGTATAAGTGAATTCTACTAAACACAAAGACAAATTAATTCCAAAGCTATATAAACTATATGAAAAAAAAAATTAAAGAAGGGGTCTTGTGAAGTTCCTTCTATAAAACAAATATAATCTTGATAACTAGCAAGGAGAGTCAAAACAAAGAAAGAAAATTTTTATTCATTTATTTAAATAACATTTAATAAATAATAAGTTAATATTTATCTTTAAACCTAACTGGCCATGTCAATAACAAAAACAACAAAAATCGTATGATTATATAAGTGATTGAAGAAAAAAGCTTTTGAAAGTATACAAAGCCCATTGTTCTTAAAAATACTACAAAGAAGTAAAAATGTAGCTTTATTTAATATGGTAAGAAAAAACTATCTAAAGGGAAGCTAAATGAATGGCACATGGGATAGTGAACCAGCCCAGGACCAGGAGTCAGGAGAAATATCTAGGACCAAGAGTCAGTATTATCTGTAATAAGGATTAAATAGAAGCCTTTTAAATATTTTATTATCACCATTACTATTCAACATAGTACTTGAAATATTAGTTCTAGCAATAAGACAAGAAAAATAAACTGAGAGACTAAGCATAGAAGAAACTAAATTATTACTCTGATGATATGATGGTTTAACTTAGAAAAGCCTAGAGCTGTGGTATCAAATTCAAGTAAAAATGGGAAATATCGTAGGTGCATATTAACTAAGAAAAGCACATGTTAACATTACCTATGTTTTATTGTATGTATTTATTTTGTTGAGTATTTCCAAATTACATTAAAATCTGGTTCCAGGTGCACTAGAGAGTCTTGCAGGCCCTGTCTGACACCTGTGCTCTACAGCAGGGTTTCTTAAATTTTTCCCACTCATAAGTCATTTTTGCTTGAGAAATCTTTATGCAACACCAAGGATATATGCATGTAAAATAGGTATACAACAAATCAAACATTTACTGTAAATAAATCATAATTTCACAATCCCCACATTCAGTTACATGGCCTCTTATGGAGTCATGACCCACAGTTTAAAAAGCTTTGTTACAGAGAATCAACTTAAAACCAATTGAAACAATTCGGTAACTCAAGTAAGGGATAACTTTAGAGTTAGGATCCCAGAGAGAGATGGGAACAAAACTAGACAACCTTTTATCTCTTTTTAATCCTAGACTTCCCCACTATTTGAAAGGAACTAATTTTTTTTAAGATTAACTTTCCTGCATTTCTAACCTTCAAAACCTAATTTTTAGTTTCAAATAAATGAATAAAGAATTTTTAAAGAAACTACTGACATAAGACGGTTAATTTATATATCAAATAGATTAAAGTCTTACCCTTTATACTTGGTAAAAAGATGACTTTTTTCTTCAATTAAATGGAGGTAAGAACCCAGATTAAATCTTTCTTTTTATATAATGCAGAAATCACACAAAAAGATTTAATTCCTACATGCAGCTAAAACTAAAACAGAACTTTCTCTGATCCATTTGGTTTTTTATGACTAGAAATTTTTCTTGCAAATGCTTTTGTTAATTTTTGACGCTTTCCTTTTCCTTATTCTTTACATTTACTTAGCTACTAGATAAGAGATATTAAATACTCATGGATAGGCTGAGCCAATATAAAAAATAACACTACCTAAATTAATGTACTCAATTCAGTGTCATATCAAACTACAAAATGAATATACCAATACTTTGACAGCTTTGCACAAGTATAGAAAGCTCTGATTTCAGTTTTACTTTGTTTTGACATCACCAGTGATTCATAGCTGTAGGGAGTTCCCTGACAATGCAGATCTGCACCTGCTCTACTTACAGTCTTAGAGAGTTGTCTATGGTACTAAAAGATTATGTGATTGACCCAGGATCACAAAGCCAGAGTATGTCAGAATTAGAAATGGAATTCAAGTCTTCCTGATTGGACTCTGAAACTAGCTCTCTATGAGACTATGACAAGCCACTTCAATAGTGGCTAAAATTTAATAGCATTGTATCCTAGTCTGAAATCCTTAGAGCATCTCCAATTGAAGATGTTGTCTATCTTCCTTAAATGGAAGGTAATCAAAACAGGGAGTGTAATTTAATCTACCTAAATCGAGAAAATCTGTAATTAAATCAAAAGGGGGAATTTATAAGGGTCAAACTAAAAAGTAAGAATGTATTTGGGGTAATCAAAGCAAAAGAGTCCTTTGTTTACCACTAATCAAAGTGAAAGAATTCTTAGAAGCAGTTTTGAGAAGTTACCTTGTTTGAATATTGATTGAATACGTATTCTGCCTTTAATTTATCTTCTTTATGCAATTTCTTCATTTTTTGTTTCACAATTACTATGAAATGTAGCTTGGAAGATGAAGAAAGAAGTTTTCTGAGTAAGCAAGAGAAATTGTCAATCAGCAGCTCTTTTGGGCACAGTGTGCATTAAGATGGGTCTGTGATAAATTCTGGAAAAACACTAGAGTTGACTTTTTCTATAACATATATTAAGCAAATACTTTTATGCAGTGTCAACTATTACCATAACTTGTTAATATGTCAAGTTGATGAAATGGAATCTAATGTTATATTTGTTCCATTACCTTTTTGTTAGCCTTGGAAGCATGTCATATTAAGTTATGGATGGATTTAGATACCAGTCAGACAAAAAACATCAAACTAAGCTATCGTTACCATGGGAATACTTGGGGAAAAAAAAAAAAACTAAACCAAAAAAAAATCTTTCCAAAATGTCAACTCACAGTCTGGTTCTAGTCTTATCAAAAACATTTTTAAAAGAACTTTTTTATAGTATCTGAATCAAACTAAAAACAATAAAAATATGATCTAAGTGAAGGGAATTAATTTTAAAAGACCTTTTTTTTTAATCTTAGAAGACAGAGAGGTTTTAGCTCCTATTTGAAGTTCTGAACTAAAAGTGTTTAATAGTCAAAGCTTTCTTACATCCTATCCAAAATTAGGCATTTTTACATTTCAAATTTAAAATCAGACACTTCTATAAAAGACTTCAGATTGTGTCTTATGTGTGAAGAACTAGGGGATCAATTAATAATGCAAAGAATGAAACAATCCATTCTATCAGTCCCTTAGAATTTAAGACCTTACGATATGTCATTTGCTGTTCAATGATTTCAGTTGCACATGATCCTTTCTGACCACTATATATGTCAAACACTGTACTAAGAGGTAGGAATACAAATATAAGTAGAAAGGCAGTCCCTACCCTCAAGGAGTTTATATTCTGGTGGGGGAAAGATAACACATAAAAGGGGAGAGAGAAAGTACCAAGTAGTAACAATAAAAATCCTGTGTGCAACACATAAAGGAATGAAATTTGGCAGCTCCACATGACTTCCTTAAATGGAGATTTGGGGAGAAGCTATCCCTGTCAGAGGCACTAGAAAAGTGTACTACCTATATGTGAATTCCAGGGCTAAAGTGAGGCTTCAGGATAGGAGACAAGTCTCCAGTGCAGCCTAGAAAATAACACTCTCACTCTCACACACACTCTCTCTCTCTCTCTCTCTCTCTCTCTCTCTCTCTCTCTCTCTCTC
>JAJPUD010000848.1:522119-533923 GCA_023553655.1 Myrmecobius fasciatus | reverse complement strand
CTCTCTCTCTCTCTCTCTCTCTCTCTCTCTCTCTCTCTCTCTCTCTCTCCCTCCCTCCCTCCCCCATTTATTTATTTATTTGTTTTGCAAGGCAAAATTAAGTAATTTCCCCAGGGTCACAGCTAATAAAGCCAAACTTAAATTCAGGTCCTCCTGATTTCAAGGCTCTATCCACTATGTCATTTAGCTGCCTCCAAAAGTAATTCTCAAGGATGTTATAATCTAATGGAAACTTCTAAATTTTCATTCCAAAGAATAGCACATGCTAACTGAAGCCTTAGAATTAAAAATGACTAGAACTGAACAATACTTAGCTATTTGACCATGGGCAAAAGTCATTTGACCAGAACAGGTACAAGATTCATTCCACACACCTCATAAAAATATTATTGAGACTCCAGAGAGAAGAGAAATGTGTTATTGTCTTCTCAGGGGAGAAGTATTTTTTTTCAGTAGATAAAACTGAGGGGCTATGTAAAAAATATTGATGACAAAGCTCCACAAAGGTTCATTCTAAAGTAGGGAAGAATAGCTATATGCCCAAGAACAAGAAATAACCCTTCTGAGCTTTCACTTAGTAGTAACTGTGTTTCTGAGTTGTCACAAGAATAAATGTCATAATGTATCATTTTGTAAACTTTAAAGAGAGATATATATATATGTGTGTGTGTGTATATATATCAATTATTATTACCATTAATCATTATCTCCCCCAGAAAAACATAAAGTCCTTAAAGGTAGGAATTATTACAATGTTTTTATTTGTATCTCAAACACTTAATACAATGCACACAGTATTTATTAAATAGTTGATTGAATCATTTCAAAACATATATAGCACCAAAAAATTTGTATAACAAAAGAAGGAAAAGAAAAAATGAATCTTGAAGTTAAGGTGTTTATTCCTAGTTAAATCATTAACATATGGCCCATACCAACAGATTCCAATATTTCACAGAAGCCTAGAAATTTACAATATACAATATTATGAGCTCCTTATAAAAATGTGAGGTTATGGCAGATATGTTTAATTTGTGTCTGCACCATCACCTCCTGCTAGAGACATCTACCACCACCAACATCATTATCATCATGGTTGAGCACTTACTGGAATTCACAACCTATATGTAAGGCACTATGCTAGTCACTGAGGATACAAAAAGGAGTATCAGTTTTCTGCTTTTTCAAGAGGTTTTTAATCTTGTTATGGAATAGGAAATCTAAACATTAATGAATAATAATGATTATGATAACAACAACAAATAGCTTATTCAAACATATTTGATTGAGTAAATAGAAGCTTGCATTGGTCATTCAGGACAAGATAAATGTCACCGAAAATTACAGAAAATACCCTTAAAGAGGCTAGATATAGTGAGCAATGCAGGTTATTTAAGGAAAGGGTAAAATTATACAAGACATCATAGAAGACCACAAAAATTTGACATCTACCAAATACCAAAACACGACCTGGTGGTTAGAATTATGCATCGGAAGTTTTGGGGTTTTTTGGGGTTTTTATTTATTTATTTATTTATTTATTTTACTTTCATAGAGAGAAAGAAATCAAATCCTATTCTACTCTCAAAAGATTCTCAAAGAGAATCAAAAAATTCTTAAGAACTCAACCAATAAACTTTATTAGGGCCAAACTACAGTCACAGACCAAACTGCTGCATGTCTACAATTGACTGGACATAAAATTGATACATAAGGACTTAAAAACAATGTTTTTAGTAGATGCTGGTATACCAAATATCCCACTGTGTGAAATGAACACTTTCAAAATAGCCCTAAAAGAAGAAATCAAAACCTTATGTAATTGAATTGACGTACCTGTCATTACTATCATCTTCCCTACTAATGGATTTTTTTTAGCACTAATTATGAAAACCTATCACTTTATCTACTTACACAACAATCCTCCAAATATTCAACATAAAAAGGATAGTGATTTATCCCAAGTCAGTTTCTATCTGAACTCCAGCAAATATAAGAGCAGAAAATAAGAACAATAGTTGTAATTTTTTAAAAAATTGTATGCTAAATGTCAAATTGGCAATATAGATAGGAAATATTATATGGGTCCATAAAGGAGTGGGAATAGGAAGAACTGAGACATTCATAAAAGGCTTGGGGTTCCAAAATATAGAAGAACATTAAAAATTTTCACATATTCAAAAATTTTGAAAAACAAAGTTTTTTAACCACTCATGTCTCATTCTCTATCTGTGAATAAGGAATAATGCCTATGGCTCACCTACCTCATAGTAATGTTCTAAAAATTAAAAAGTACTGCCAAAAAACTTTCATTTCCTCAGAAGGTAATATATAAATACAAAATAATATTACAAAATCTTCTACTTGCAATTATAAATTCATGTATAACCACATGTTGATTGAATGTGAAAGACAGACATATTTACATTTTCTAAAGGAATTTACATTTCAGACATAAAAGTTAGAAAATCTCTGATGCATAATTCTAACTACTAGGTCAATACTATTTAAAACCAGGTGGTCATGGTTAGTTAAAAGCTCATTAATACAGAGATATACTAGACAAAAGTGAGGACTGCATAAAATAAAACAAAGACTCCGAACATTTTTAATAATAGCTTTTTATAAGTTTTTGTACAAACAAAACTAATGCAGACAAGATTAGGAAGGAAGCAATAAATTGGGAAATCATCTTTACATTTAAGGGTTCTGATAAAGGCCTCATTTCTAAAATATATAGAGAATTGTCTCATATAAGAATTCAAGCCACTCTCCAATCGATAAATGATCAAAAGATATGAACAGACAATTTTCAGATGATGAAATTAAAACTATTTCTAGTCATATGAAAAGGTGCTCCAAATCACTATTGATCAGAGAAATGCAAATTAAGACAACTCTGAGATACCACTACACATCTGTTAGATTGGCTAAGATGACAGGAAAAGAAAACGATGAATGTTGGAGGGAATGTGGAAAAACTGGGCACTGATACATTGTTGGTGGAACTGTGAACAGATCCAACCATTCTGGAGAGCAATTTGGAGCTATGCTCAAAAAGTTATCAAACTGTGCATATCCTTTGACCCAGCAGTGTTTCTATTGGGCTTATACCTCAAAGACATCTTAAAGGAAGGAAAGGGACTCACATGTACAAAAATGTTTGTGGCAGCCCTTTTTGTAGTGGCTAGAAACTGGAAACTGAATGGATGCCCATTAATTGGAGAATGGCTGAATAAATTATGGTATATGAATGTTATGGAATATTATTGTTCTATAAGAAACGACCAGCAGAATGATTTCAGAGAGGCCTGGAGAGACTTGCATGAACTGATGCTGAGTGAAATGAGCAGAACCAAGAGATCATTATATACAGCCACAACAAGACTATATGATGATCAATTCTGATGGACATGGCTCTCTTCAACAATGAAATGTTTCAAACCAGTTCTAATTGTTCAGTGATGAAAAAAGCCATATACACCCAGAGAGAAGAATATGAATGTGGACCACAACATAACATTTTCATGCTCTCTATTGATGTTTGCTTGCATTATGTTTCCCTTCTCAGATTTTTTTTTTCTTGTAGGTCCGATTTTTCTTGCACAGCAAGATAACTAAAAATATATATACACATATTCGATTTGTCAAGTATTTTAACATAATTAACATGTAGACTTCCTGCCATCTAGAGGAAGGGTGGGAGCTAGGGGGGAAAAATTTGTAACAGAAAGCTTTGTAAGGGTTAATATTGAAGAATTATGCATACATATGTTTTGCAAATAAAAAGTTTTCATAAAAAAATTACCCATACATGTTTTGCAAATAAAAAGCTTTATCAATTAAAAAACCCTCAAAAATAATAGCTTTTTATTTTCAAAATATATGCAAAGATAATTTTTAACATTCACCCTCGCAAAACCTTGTATTCTAAATTTTTCTCCCTTCCCCCCACACTCTCCCCTAGACAGCAAGTAATCCAATATATGTTAAGCATGTGCAATTCTTCTATACATATTTCCAAAATTATCATGCTGCATAAGAGAAATCAGATTAAAAACAAAAACAAAAACAAAAACAAAAAACAAAAATGCAAGCTAACAACAACAACAACAACAAGATCAAAATACTATGTTGTGATCCACACTGAGTTCCCACAGTCCTCTTTCTAGCTGCAGATATCTCTCTCCATCACAAGGCCACTGGAATTGCCTGAATCATTTCATTGTTGAAAAGAGCCACATCCATCAGAATTGATCATCCTATAATCTTGCTGTTGCTGTGTACAATGTTCTCCTGGTTCTTGTCACTCCACTTAGAATCAGATCATCTAAGTCTCTCTAGCCTCTCTGAAATCATCCTGCTGATCATTTCTTACAGAACAATAATATTCCATAACATTCATATACCATAATTTTTTCAGCCATTCTCCAACTAATGGGCACCCACTCAGTTTCCAGTTTCTTGCCATTACAAAAAGGGCTGCCACAAACATTTCTGCACATGTGGGTCCCTTTCCCTACTTAAAGATCTTTTAGGACTATGGGCCCAATAGAAACACTGCTGACTCAAAGGATATGCACAGTTTGATAATTTTTTGAGCATAGTTCCAAACTGTTCTCCAGAATGGTTGGATCCGTTCACAATTCCACCAACAATGTATTAGTGTCCCAGTTTTCCCACATCCCCTCCAACATTCGTCATTATCTTTTCCTGTCATCTTAGCCAATGTGAGAGGTATGTAGTGGTATCTCAGAGTTCTCTTAATTTGCATTTCTCTGATCAACAATAATTTAGAGCACCTCTTCATACACCTAGAGATAGTTTCAATTTCTTCATCTGAAAATTATTCATATCCTTTGACCCTTTATCAATTGGAGAATGGCTTGAATTGGTTTAGTCTAAATTAGTGAGATTTTTGCTATCTTTCAAACACTTGGGGGACTTAAGGCCAATATGGTAAAAAAAATTATAATAGCCATTTCTGTAGTGGCAAAGAATTGTAAACTGAGGGTGCCCAACAAGTGAGGAAAGACTGAACTAATGTTATATAACTGTGATAAAATATCAAAATATAAAAAAAAGAAAGGAGATGATTTCAGAGAAACTTGGAAGACTTGCATTTGCATTTTATATAATAATGGCAGTATTGTAAAAAACCAACAATTCTGAAAGATTTAGGAACTCTAATTGACACAATGACCAGCAACAACTCCAAATGACCCATGCTATGCACTTCTGGTTAGAGAGATGATATACTCACATTGGCCAATGAAGTAAATTTGTTTTACTTAACTATTCATACTTGTAACATGGTCTTTGTTTTTCCTGCTTTCTCAATTGGGGAAGAGGAAGAATGAATGGAGAAAATGCTGATCTGAAGACAAACTGAAATTTAATTTAAAAAATTTTAGCATTATACAGCCTTTATAAACCACTGATTCTATTCATGGTAAAATTGAGAGGCATATAGAATTTATTCTCTATTTTAATTTGACTTTTGTTTGAACTGAATATTAATACTGACAAGAACTTTTGAGATAAAACAGTTTCATTTTTAAATGAACCAGTTTCACTTTTAAATATAAAGTTCTTGTCTGTATCAACAGGTTCAACATTGTAGCAAAGACAAAGTTTAAAATACCTCTGATTAAATAAAATTAGTGAAATGAAAAAAATCAGTCTAACAGGAAGCTAATACCTTCATCAATTCTCAAAAGAGTTGCAATTTGTATATATCATTGACATTGTATTTAAGATTTAGAGGAGTATAAATTTAGAGCTGAAAGTGCTCTCAGAAGTCATTTAGTCAACAAATACTATAGCACCTACTACATGCCTGTCACTATTGCAGCTCTGGAGATTCAAAAAAAGATGAAAGACAGTATTTCCCAAGGAGCTCACAAACTAATAGAGAAGAAAACATTAAAACAACTACATTCAAAGAAGGTATTTACAGGATAAATTGAAGAGAGGGATCAGGAAAGGCTTCCTGTAAAAATAGGATTTTAGCTGAGACTTGAAGGAAGCCAAAGAGACCAGGAAAGAGATGAGAAAGAGCATTCCAAGTATGTAGAATAATAGGTAAAGATATTCTAAGTCTGAAGATGGAGTGTTCATGGAAAAGCCACCATCAATGGATTGCAAAGTATGTGGGGCAAAGTAAGATGTAAGAAGACTGCAAAGACAGGAGGGAGTCAAGTTGTGAAAGGTTTTAAACAACAAGCATTTTCTAGAGGTGACAGCCACCACTGGATAGTTTATCAAATTCTAAGTTGACATGATCGGATCTGTGCTTTGGGAAGATTAATTTGACAGCTGAGTGGTAATAGAATCCAACTGCTTCATTTTAAAATAAGGAATCTATGGCCCAGGAGGGGTTATAATAAGGAATCTATGGCCCATTATATTAGGATGTCTCTCTATCCATTTGCTTTTTTTAAACAATTTTATTATTTTTTTTATCAGAGCCATTATTTTCATACTAAAATAACAGGTAGCAACACTACTCAGTTTAGGAATCTTACAAAACTCATTCCTGACAATCATAATAAGAAAAAAAAACACAAAGGTGAATTAGGGAAATACCATAGTAAAGTTTACTGGCTTTTTCCACAAATGTCTTCTATTAAGATTTCCTAGTCATTGTTTTGTAACATCATGGTTAGTCTCTTCAGTAAGGTCATAATTACTTCTGGTCATCTTCCAAATGGAATACACTAACTAGTCAGGAGGAGGCTTAAAAAACCTAATAATAATAATGGCTATCATGTGCAGAGCACTGTGCTAGGTGGCAGGAAAGGTTAAAACTGGATCCTGATAGAACTTAGAAGTCAAGTTAAAGGAATAACACATATATACAAATAACTCCAACACAAAATAGTTAATGATAAAGACTACTTATCCATGAGATCTCTTTATCCCCAGTCAATAATCACCATTCCTTCTTGGACCTCATCTAGAATATACTTTGTTTATTAAATGCACTTGAATTGAGAGAAATTAAACAGATGAAAAAGATGAAGGAAGAAACAGAAGGAGCAAAAATAAAGAGATGGGAAAGCACAAGAGAAATTGATGAAGGTGATATCTCAGAAGTAGAATTGAGAAGTACTTGACAACTGATTGAATATGCAAAGGTGAAAGAAAAGGAAGTGTGAAATGCAAAGAAACAGTCTGAATGAAAAATATTTAGATGAAAATTTAAAATAAAGTTGATTTGAAATATACTGAGTTAGAGTACAGTTAGGCAGGTGGAGGTGTTGATGTGGGGTTTATAGAGAGGTTAGGTTGAGAAATAAAAGATTTAAGAGCTGTCTCCACTTGAAACTAATGAAAGGGAATGACATTGCCAAGAATGAAGTTTAAGAGCCAAAATACAACCTTGGACAATTTAGAAACTAGAAAAAAAGATGAAAAAACAGCGAAGGAGATAAAAACAAAGTGTGGTATCCCTGAAATCAACATATGAAAAAACATCCCAGAGGAATATGCTGTAGAGAACAAGAATAAGAACTGAAAGGAGGTCATTTGATTTGGTGATGTGGAAATCATCCATAACTTTCGAGGAAGCAATTTTAGCAAAGTGGGAAAGATAGAAGTTAGATTTCAAGGGAGAGGGAAAGGGATGAGGCCCTGGACAGAAACAACTTTTTCAATAAGTTTAATTGATTAGAGGAGAAAGGAAGAAAGGTGGGGTGGTGAGTAGATGGAACAGAAGATGTGAGAAAAAAAGCTCTTTCCATATTACCCCCCCCCAAAAAAAAAAACCCTGAATACATTTCTTGATAGTTGGGAAGGAATAGATGAGAATAAGATGGAAGAAAGCGACGAATGCTGAAGCAAAGGGGAAACTAGGGGTAATGGAATCAAGGGCCTAGAATTTGTATGTCTAGAAGGAAGAAGGGAAAAAGAAAGACAGAGAAAGAGAAAGAGATGTATAAAGATATAATTTCTACCCACAATGAGCTATGTTCTAAAGGAAGAAGACAACACAAATGGAAGGTGAATGAAAGGAAAGTAGAGGAGGGGGCAAACTGACTTGTGGCAAGACGGCTGGCCAGGAGATGCAGAGGTCAACAGTGATTTGACATGGGAAAATAGAAAATTAAGGAAACTCCTCATAAGATGGTCTCATTAAGTAGGTATTTTTAAGATGAAGTACACATTGACTATGTCAGGGTGGGAAGAAGGTAAAATACCAAATAAATAGATGCTACACTCCCCTTGAAAAGAGACTGGGGAGTTGCTCACCTGAAAAGATGACCCCTTTTTCCAGGAAGAAGCAGCATGACAGCAGTGCTAGGAGCAGCAGCTCTGAGGAGGGACTCACAAGTAGATTCCCACCTCTGTGACCTCAAACAAGTCACTTTACTTCCCTCCTGCTTCAGTTTCCTCATCCATCAAATGAGGAGGTTGGCACAGCTAACCTCTGAGGCACCTCACTGTGATCTGTGCCCATGAGGAACAGCAGCAGCCCACTATCCCCCAAAGAAACCCCAAGTGTGCAACCTCAACTCAGCAGACAGGACTGGGCAAAGGTCTTCTTACAACACCAGAGCACCAGCTAACCTGGTCAAGGGCCTTTCCAAAGCTGGCAGAGCAAAGGTAACTGTCTTTGAAATAGTCTATATAGCAGCAATTAGCGACTATTCTTAACTTTAATGTATATATCACTCAGTAATTTCATTTTGTATATCTTTACCTGAGCAGATTTGGAATTCTTTGAAACATTTGAGCCAAAAAGGTCTCAAGTTTTTGTGAGGAACCTATGAATGCACAAATAAACATATAGGCAGAATACATCTCACAATATGGGTAGTACTATTTTTCAAATATATCTTCTTAATAAGATACAATTCATTTAAAAGTATTACTAAATTCATAATAGCTTATCTTACATATTTCCTACAATTCCCGATCATAAGAAGGGATGTTGTGTATATGCTGAAAATTCATGAAATATTCTGTAATTAAAAAGGAATCCTACTGAAAAATTTGGGAAATGATGCATTAAAGAGACATACCTACAATTTTTTTGTGAGTGAATAATGCTACTCAAACTTTATAATTTACTATGCCTACCACAAACTGTGATTTAAACAACAACAAAAAAAACTGCTTAGGTCACAAGTCTAAGAATTGTTTTATTATCAAAGACAGAAAATAGTGTTTAAGTCCACAGTTTTATCCCACTCTCTGGAGGTCACAAATGACTTCATTAAATAGACAAGCTAACTTAGTTGCTAGGGGCCTGGACTGAAGAGTCTGGAGGATCTATATTCAAATCCTATCTTATTAGTACTAATTATTTAATATTTTTGTGATACTGATCAAGTTATTTAACCTTCTGGGCCTCAGTTTCCTCACCTGTAAAATGGTGACAATAAAAGTACTAATCTCCCAGGAGTTATTATAGGGATCAACTGAAATAGCATGTAAAGAAAATCAAATGAGGCAACATATGTAAACCATTTTGTAAAAAGCAAAATGCTATATTAAATTTTAATAAGTTTACATTCCAATATAGCAAGACAAATTTTGACACAAAAATATTGAAAAACTTCACTATGAGATATCTGATGTCTGTTTCCCATTGTGCCTTCTTGGAAAATAACTACTATTTATTTTTTTTTAATTTTGTATTTAATATATGCGATTTCCATATATAGATTAAAATGTTATTCTACCTAACATATTTACAAAGAAATTTAAAATAAGTCATTTGTTCCATGAGACAGAGCCAGAATAATTAACTTGTTATACTGAATAGTTTTAAAACATTTTTCAAATGAAAATTTCAAATTATTTTTGGCTATTATAAACATATTTATCCTAAAATTAAAAGGCAACATCAAAATATCTGAGGCACAAAAGTCAAAGTGATGTGTGTTGTAACCCAGCAATCTTGCTCAATGCAGGCCCTTTTAAAAAAATGGAAAACAAGGAAGCAAACCCCATGCTCATCAAGAAGCTCATTCAAAATTACTACATATAAAGAAACATTGTCAAATCTTGCTTTTAAATTAGTAATTTGCTATTCTTAAACTGAGACAAGTATTATAAGAATGATTAGATATTGAAAATAAGTAAGTGATTACATAAGATAGCTTTATATTTTGTCTTCCAAGCAATAGATAAAACAATGAAAGATTTCCACAGACTGGAGGAAAAAAATGTCTAAAAAGGAGGAGTGGCTACTATAACCCATAAAACTACAATAACACTAAGTTTCACAAGTCTCATATACTTAAAGTTGTCTCAATGACTGGTAAGTAAAGAGATATTTAAAAAAAAGTCTATGCCCAACAGCAAGTAACCCTAAAAATACAGAAAAATATGGGTGATTAATTTCATTAATCCTTCATTAATTAGCTTCATTAATCTTTGACCTACCTAGTCTGTCCAAAAAGACCAGCAAATAACAATATCACAATACTTGAAGACTATCACAGATCTGCCCACCATCATTTAACCTAGCCATCCAGTAACATGAAAATAATGACTATCTAAATCCAACACCACTTCCCCTCCAAAATGTTCCAAATTCAAAAATTAATATTCGTGCATACACTGTAATAAAAATTCCAAGCGTAAAACACAAATGTTTCTTTGAATACTGAAAGCTCCATATTCCCAAAGATCTCATAATAGCACAGAGTTCAGTGGTGATTAAAACATTATTTTTAATTCTTGCATTACCTCACAGCTAAAAATGTCATGATACCACACCCACTATGCTTTTTTTTTCCTAGTTGGGGAAAAAATACCAGGACAAATTTCTAAATAATACAAATATGTTATTAAATTCCAGGTGACTGGATAGGGGGAAAAAAGGCATGCAATTATAAAATAGTCCTTCTCCCCAAAACAGTTATTAGATCTGTATCGGCGCCTTAACTGGGACAGCAGACATTCTGCTTTTTCCTCGAGCACAAGCTCAGTTAAATGCCAGCCCAGCCCCTTCTCTCCCCCCCACCCCAGAGTTGAACTAGATGGCTAGTCAATAGCATCCAGTGGCTACTCACCAGCCGCAGAGCTGATCAACAACACGGTCCAGGAAAGCAGCAGCACCGGCCCGAGGCTTTGCAGAGAGGCAGTCATACCTGGGCAAGCCACGGAGCCAAAGTGGGTCCAGAAAATAGGAGAGAAAGGCAGACACCGGCAGGAGGAATTTCACCCCCCCCTTCTTTTTCCGTTTTGAGTTATCTTGATGTTCCTCCTTGGAATTTTCACAATGCAGTTTGAAAGGACAAATGGCAGATGCTTAAAGGACCCGTCTGCAGAGCTGGAACTCCACTGCAGAAAATTCCCTTCATTTCTCTCCTCACCGGACACGGTTCACGCGAGGGAGACGGCGCGGCTCAGCCCTCCCAACAGGATGCATTCTCCGGACGGAGAAGTGAAGGAGGGTGGGGGGCAGGGAGCGGCAGAGCTAGGCTGTGAAATCAGCACGGTTTCCCACGTAGTTTCACAAGATCGAAAAATGAGCCCGGTCTGGAAGGACACATAGCCAGGGAGCAGGTGCGAGTGGGGGGCACTCCGAGGAGGAGGCAGAGGGGCCGGGAGGAGCCCCCTACAACTTCCCCGCCCGGGGAAGGGGTGATGCTGGCGGGGGAGGTGGCGTCAAACCCGGGGCTCCAGGCCGCATCGCGCGCGGCTTCAGCTGTGGGTGCGTGGCAGGGGTCTAGGGGAGGAGGCCGGGCACTGCTGGTGGGGGGTACGTCCCCGCCAAGTAAGTTTCGCTTCAAATCACTTCAATTTCCAGGAGGACGAAATGCGCAAAAGTGCCTCCCCCCATGATC
>JAJPUD010000848.1:474288-522109 GCA_023553655.1 Myrmecobius fasciatus | reverse complement strand
ACTCCCCCCAAGGAAGCCGGGGCTGCAGCAGCCGCCGGGTCTCGCCCCGCTCCCTCCGAGCTCGGTGCTCCCGCAGCTGCGCTGCGGCAGGGGTTGTGGCTCCTCGACGCTAGCTCCCCGCCGGGCTGGTGGGGGGAGGGGGTGGCGACGAGAGGATGGAGGGGCCTGGGGAGGGGGAGGGGGCACCTAGCCACGCCGCACCCCGGCTGAGGCGGGGTGGGAGGCGGGGGAGAGCAGCTTGCAAGCTTCCGACCGGAGCAGACCAGACACAAAGGGGGGAGACGCTGCAGCTGCCAGTCTGCGGCACTCCGGTCACCAGGCGTCGCCCCGCCCCCTCCTCCTCCTCAGTCTCTGTCTCTTCCCGGCCCCGTCTGTCTCCAGCCTGCGGTTGAGAGCGGGTGGTGGCGGCGGCGGCGGTGGCGGCGGCGGCTACGGAGAGGCACCACTGCGGCTGCGCGGCCTCGCGAGCCCCACCTAGCCCCGCCCCTCCCTCGAGCCCTGAGCTGGGAGTGAGTGAAGCTTCCACTTTCCGGTGGGTTTCACTAGCTTAGAGTCGGGAACTTGGGCGGGGGTTGGCGACTGGGATCAAATCTGGCAGCACACACGCGCGCCCACACACCCTATACACTAGAGTTTGTTGCATGTTGGATTTGGTGTGTGTTTGTACGTCGGGAGGGGGAAAGCATGATAACATTTTCTCGTAGAAGCCCTACGAACTTCTGGCAGCAGTGATTTTTAACCCCTCGGAAAGGACCCGCCGATTGGTTCTAGAATGCTACTCCGGGCGGGACCTTTTGGCTCATTGGTTCTCTCGAAGAAAGCTTGCTTACCTGGGAGTTGTAGTCCCAGAAAACAGAACCAGAGACAGAAACTGAGACAGAGATAAAATAAATTATCCCTGGGAACCTGAACGTTGGTCTCCGTGCATACACCCTTTTCTGATTATTAAAAAAAAAAAAAACAAAAAAACAGCGGAACAAAGCTAAATGTATATTGCCCTATTCTTTTCCCCAAACCCCAAAATACTCCTCGTAGTATTCTTTCCATTTTCCAAACCCTTCCTGGTAACCACTAGAGACCTCAATGTACCAACTGGTTTCTAAAGCGAGGTCCTCACAACCAACCCCATGAGATGCTGAATAATAAAGCTTTGTAAACTCCAGGTTAACCCCAAACCACAATGACTTCACCTCCTTCCTTGCTCAGGAGAGCCTTTGTCACAAAGTCAATTAGCATCAGAGATGGTATTTGAACCTGGGTTCTCACTCCAGAGACCTTTTTCATTCCCCAAAAGCGATTTTCCCAACTTCTTTATCAGGAACATCAGACTTCAAAATACGACCTCAGATACTACACATAACTTCTGTCTGACTCATCTGTGAAATGGGCGTAATAATATCACCGAACTCCCAAGGCTGTTGGGAGAACCACGTGAGATAATATCTGTAAAGCTCTGCGCAATCCTTAAAACACTAGCTATTTTTGCTATGGCTGTTCTACAGTCCATTGGGGGTGGAGAGGGAGGAGTGGGAAGTGAAGACTTAAAATAACAGACAATAAAGAGATTGCCTTTTTTTTATGTATTTTTTCTTTCTTCTTCTTTTTTTTTTTTTTAATTATGCCTTTTGCATGAACTGCCTCAACTCTGGAGAAGAGCAAAAGTCCCATTTGGATAGTCCCGTTTTTCCCATTTGCTTGGACCCAAGCAGCAAGGACTAAGAGGATGTTTCTTCCCTCCTCCATCCAGGAGCCCAAACACCCCGCTGCGGCAGACGCAGACGCGGATGGGGGTGGGGGGCTGTTTCAGGGAAGGGGAGGGGCTCGGAGCCGGGTGACGCGCCCGCTCAGCCTCGCCATGTTCGGAAGAAGTCTGAAGCTGGCACTCAGCCTGCGGGAGAAAAGCCTGCGTGGGAGGGCAAAGGAGGAGGCGTTCCCCCTGTCTAGTCTTCTCTTCTCCCCTGAAGCATTGGGATTATTCCCGAGGCAGGTTTTGCAGGTCCTTCCTCCGAGTCTCGAGGAGTTTCAAAAACATACAGTACATAGGTTTAGTAACCCCCCACCTCCTACCCCTCTACCTTTAATCCATAGTTTTTCCCTTATCTGAACACCTTTTTACATAAATGTGATTTTATTCAAATCATTGTAGCTCTTGGTAAACCTGGCATCAAATTTAATTACTGCAGTGATGCAAGGTAAAGGAAATGCCAGCCCTGCCTAGATTCCCAGACATTTTTGTAGTGTGGTTTTTTTCTTTACTAGAAGTCTTCCTTTTATAGAACCAAATGACCTCTATCCAAACATTAGTATCGCAATTGCTGTTACGACTTGTGTATAAAAGGAGGTACATGTAAAGCAGTATTCGTCCCATGAGATGGGAAGTTTATGAGGGACCTTCCACCCAGGTCACTGGAAAAGCGATGAAAGGAAAAGCACATGGACTTAAAAAAAAAAAGCCTTAACATTATCAAACAGCTCTGCTTGTCAGGGTCAATACCCATTTTTCATTGAAGTTCTGCCAGTTCCAAATGAAGCTCAAGGTTGAAGTAGTCAAAAGGGGATTCAGTGGCTCAGGGAAAACTGCCAAGTAATTTTCTGTCTAAGAAACATTTGACTTACACAGAAGTCTAAGATTTTGTACAAATCTGATGGGAATGTACTCTAGTTTGTAGATGATGGAATTTAGTCCTGAAAGAAAAAAAAAAAACAAACTAATTTTCCTATTTACTTGAAAAATAAATGTAGAATTCAAAAAGATGGGGGGGTGACTTCTGCAGTTTATTAGCTGGCATTGTATTTCCCCCCAAAATTTGGCTATTTAAAATGAAAAATTAAAACAGACTACTCCATAAATTATATGTTGCAATCAACATTCAACTTTTGTTTATTTGCCTAAGAAAATCATACCCATATGTAGCATCTAAAATACTAGAAGAAAAAGCAGGTTTTAGATAATCTTCCACACAAGAAAAAATATACACATAGTGAAAAGACCTCCTGAATTGAAGAGGGAACCTGGATTCAAGCCCAGGTTCCCCTTTAACTTGCTTTATGACTGTGGACAAATCATTTAATCTGAGACTAATCTGAGACTTCCAAATATGTAGAAGGAAAGGATACTTGCACCATCTAACTCGCTGAAGTTGTGAGAAAAAGTGCTTTGGAAAATATAGTGTCACATAAAAGTGACTTAATCAGTAAGCATCTATCTATTAAGCCCCTCCTACATGTTTGGCACTGTGCTAAGCACTGGCAGTCCAAAAGCAAAAATGAAACAGATCCTGGACACAAATATAATTTGCAACCATTAGTTGAGCAATCACAATTATTAGACAATTCAATATTCAGTCACTTATTGCTGACAACTAAAAATGTGCATTGTACCACACTGAAGATAATTTATGATATGAATTATCTTGAACACAGCTGAAGACTGTCTTATCATAACATAACAAAGAAGATGTCTGAATGAAAAGAACTATGATTCTGGAGCCTGTGAACTTTGTGACAGGGCTTACAAGACTCCTCACATCTTTTCACTCTAATACCATGACATCCTGAAACCTGAAGACAAGGTCTTACTTTGAATTATTCCCATACAGCCATAAAGTGGTGTGCTGATAAATGTTTAACAACTGAGTCTTAGAGGAGGAAATATGTATTACTTTTAAATGTAATTTGCATTATTCACATTTTATCCAGCATTTTCTCAAATCTAGAAATCAGCAAAACAATAAAGTCAACATTTGTAGCTTTTTACTAATTTCTGAAGTGTAAATGCTTACACCAGAAATTTAACATAAGTTTTCCTTGTCTCCAGCATATCAGTACAAACAGTTCTTTGCAATTATTATTTGTTGATCTGTCTGTCTGCTTTGCAGACTGCCATAAAGTATTAAACAATATTCATTATCTATTCCCAGATTTCACAGAATCGAAAGCTAGAAGGGACCTCAAAAGTCTTCAAATTCAACCCATATCTGAATGAGTTCCCCCTTGAACTACTAGTTAGTCAGTCAAAAAAAAAATATTGATTAAAGGCCACTGTGAATATTTTTTACAACGAAGGTTAAAAAAATTTACATGTGATTAAAAAAATAAAAGGTTAATAAGTTGTCCAATCCCTTTTCTCTACAGATGAGTAAATGAAAGTTATATAATATATAAATATTTTTGATTGTTTTAAATAAATGTAGTTTGTTGCTATACACTACAATTAAAATAACAACAAACCCAACAAAGTCTACTTAAGAGAAGAAATAACACCTTGAAATATAATTATAAAATTTTTTACAGCTAGAAGGAAATTTAGCTATTGCTTAGGAAACTGATTTTTAATAGGCTATAATAAAAAGTAAAATTCCATCCATCCTGTAACTCAGTTATTACAAATTAGTGAGATCTTTTGTTTTGAAGTCTTGAGTTTTTGAATGCTATTTATTCTTGTATACATCCATCTTCTGCTGAGCTCATTGTCATCTCAAATATTAACATTATCTCAATCAGCAATATTCTTTTTTTTAATTTTTATTAAAGCTTTTTATTTACAAAACATGCAACATTGACCCTTGCAAAACATTCTGTTCCAAATTTTACCCTCCTTCCCCCACCTACTCCCCCTAGATGGCAGATAGCTCAATACATGTTAAATATGCTAAAATATATGTTAAATCCAATATATGTATACATATTTATACAATTATCTTGCTGTACAAGAAAAATTGGATCAAGAAGGAAGAAAAAAAAACCTGAGAAAGAAAACAAAATGCAAGAAAACAGCAAGAGTGAAAATGCTATGTTGTGGTCCACACTCAGTTTCCACAGGCCTTTCTCTGTGTGTAAATTATTCTCTTCATCACTAAACAGCTGGAACTGGTTTGAATCATCTCTCAATGAGCAATATTTTTATATGGCATATATACTCTAAACAGCTCTAGAAAGACTTTGCCTACAAAATCTCCTGTTGCCTAAAATTCCACTACTGAAGGTTTTTTTCCCCCTTTGTCTTAATAATTTCTTCTCCAAACCCTGACTCTTGCCCAGGTAAATACAAATAGTGACTTAGAGAGAAGAAAGGAGAGATTTTGACTTTCAACGTTGCCTTACCTAATTTTTGCCTGTGGATCATTAAAAATGGGGAGAAGAGTGAAACAGAGGAGGAAAGTGGCCCAAATCATTTTATGGCTATATGGGACTAGTCCAAAGTAAGACCTTGTCTTCAGGTTTCAGGATGTCATGGTATTAGAGTGAAAAGATGTGAGGAGTCTTGTAAACCCTGTCACAAAGTTCACAGGCTCCAGAATCATTGTTCTTTTTCATTCAGACCTCTTCTTTGTTACCCTATGATAAGACAATCTTTGGCTGTGTTCAAAATAATTCATATCATAAATTATCTTCAGTGTGGTACAATGTACATAGATAGAGGATAGTAATGATGATGATGATGATGGCATTCATAATAATAGCATTGTAATGTTATGAAGCATTTAATATAAATTATTTCATTTAATCCTCAAATACACCAGCAAAGGAGGTGATATTATTATAAATATTTTACAGATAATGAAACTGAGGATGAGAAAGTTTAAGTGATCTGACCTTCAGCAAGGTCTCAGCAATTTTCTCTGAAGCTACCATATACATGACTCCACCTGGGTTCTATAAGTCCCAAAGGTCCCAAGTCAGAAATATGACAACTCTAAAAGAGATTAGTAGACAACCGAAGTCAATCAAAAACATCCAGACAATTGATAAGTCTTTGAAAATAGTGGCAGCTGCAAAGAATGCCCAGGTTAGAGAGCTAAAAACCTGTCCACAAATATAGACTTAGATCTATGGTTCTTTGTGGAAAAAAAATGATATGAAGCCTCCGGAAAAGTGGAAGAAATACTTCATTATTGATGTATCTTTACATTAGGGCCTTTGTGATGCTATCCATTCCTTTGTTGCTAAACAGATGAAAAATAAGATAACTATATTTCCAAGCAGCTGTAAAAGAAAGTTAAGCTCAGTGAAGTTGGTGACAAACTTAGAAGCATATATTACTTTGACCACTTCTTAGTGACCTTTAAGGAAGTGGGGAAGAACATCCTTCCTTTTAGAGATACTTTAGTCATTGTCCTTGGACTGCTAAATACTGAATATGAGTTTGATATAGGATCTATTATCTTTCATTGATTCAAGTCTATAATTATAAGACAGAAGAAAAATCCATCTTCTCCCTGAATACTATTGAAAATGCTGAGAGTATGAGAAACTACAATGACATTTATGCTGATGTATTGCAAAACTACCAATAGCAGTCTGGCAAACATCATATGTTGTATTCTATAGGAGTCTACTACCAGTGTGCAGAGTGCAAAGGTGACAGCTATGCATGATTTTACCACAAGTCTCTAAGATGATTGATAAGTGGACTTTGACATTTAACCATGCTCAACAAGCCATCATTGAAAAGGAGTTGGCTGAAATCCTCTCTAATGTTGCAGCTCTGAATTAAGTTTTATCCAAATTCAAAAGGCAAAGAAGTAAATTTATTGCTCAGTCATGTCCAACTCTTTGTGATCCCATTGGGGGTTTCATGACAAAGATACTGGAGTACTTTGACAGTTCCTTCTCCAACTCAATTTACAGAGGAGAAACTGAGCAAACAGATCCCTCAGGAAGTCACTTTACATAACTATTAAGTGTGTGAGGCTGAATTTGAACGAAGATCCTCCTGACTCCAGGCTGGTACTTTGGCTGCTACTAGCTGCCAAAGAGGTGAATTAAATTAGTCTAATTGGTTTAGCCTATTTTTATCTGTAAGAAGGATTTTTGATCCATTATGAATACATAAGATAAAATATTTGTGAGTTATATTACAATAAACAAATTACATTTAAGAAAAATAAAAGTTAAATGACTTGCTCAGGGCCACGCATATAGTAAAAAGCTGAGGCAAGATTATGAATTGAGTTGCTATAAGCAAATATTGAGTCTACCTCTCAGATCTGTGAAGAAGGAAGGATTTATGGCCAAAGAAAAACAAAGAAATCAAATGCAAAATGGATAATTTTAATTATATTAAATTAAAAGGTTTTGTATAAACAAAACCAATGCACACAAGATTAGAAGGGAAGCAAAATCTGGGGGGGGAAATTTTCCATTCAAGGGTTCTGATAAAAGCCTCATTTCTAAAATATATAGAAAATTGACTCAAATTTATAAGAATATAAGCCATTCTCTGGCTTTTTTCAACAATGAGGTAATTCAGGCCAGTTCTAATAGTCTTGATGGAGAGAGCCATCTGCATTCAAAAAGAGGACTATGAGAATAGAATGTGGATCACAACATTGTATTTTCACATTTTTTTGTTGTTTTTTTGCTAGCTTTTTGTTTTGTTTCTCATTTTTTTCCCTATTTAATCTGATTTTTCTTGTGCAGCATGATACATATGGAAATATATATAGAAGAATTGCACATGTTAAGCATATTGGATTACTTGCTGTCTAGGGGAGGATAAAGGGGGTAGGGAAGGAAAAAATTTGGAACACAAGGTTTTGTAAGGGTAAATGCTAAAAACTATCTGCATGTTTTTTGAAAATAAAAAGCTATTATTAAAAAAAGATTATGAATTGAGATTTTCTTAATTCCAAATCCAGGTAATCTATCCATAGCAATACTTACTCACCACAAAATAATAGAAAAATATGTCTCCTGACTGCCCAGTATTTATATGCCTAAACACATACTCTCTTTTAATTCAATTTGATTATTGCCTTAATTATCCAAATTCTTGAATAGCCAAACCTTGCTTTCAAATTATTGACATCAACATTTCCTATATTTGGTTAATTACTTTGCTAAAACAAATAATGTCATATTTACAAGCAAACAGAAGCTGAAAGATTAGGCTTTTTAAATAAAAATAAATATCCTCTGTATGGAAGAAAATATCAACCAAAGAGCTAATTACTATTCTGACATAAGAAGATACCAAACCAACATTATTTCTTTGTAAGGATGGCAGTCCCAGGTTTGCTTTTGAACTCTGAAAGTCAAGATAGCCTGTTTCTATGGGATCACAATTTTAAATATTTTGAACTGTGAGAACATGACAGACACCCATATTTAAATGTAAATATAGAAACCTCTCCAAAGTCAAATTAAAATTAATATTGGATTTAGCCACATTATGGCTCCACATTACTTACAAGGATAATCAGGAGTTGACTCTATTATTAATGTTACTAACACCTTTGGATGTTATCCCAGGAGATGCTTTACTAAGCTGGAATTAAGACTTGAGTGTGGAGGAGGATGATCATATATCTTCTTAGAGCAACAGGAATCTAGGAACCAGTTCTACCACTGGTTCACTCTCCCTAATCACCTATGTGCTATTTTACATACCCCCACATTAGTAATACATAGAATGTACTCCACTTAAGTACAGGAATTCTTCTGAAGATAACTGAGTTAAGTTAAAGGTTTGAGCTCTTTAGTTGAAATGGATTTAGGCACAATCAAGACCAAATGTCACATTATTTTTAAACATTTTAAAAAAACCTACCCCCCCTCCTATCTTTCCAATCTTCTTAAACCTTCCTTCCTCCCTACCCTGACCAATAACACTGGCCTCCTTACCATCCCTCAAAGATTCTATAGCTCCAGTTTCTGGGTATTTTCACTGACTATTCTCCATACCTGGCACAGTCACCTCTTCATCTCTGCCTCCTGGCTTCCGAGGCTTTGAAGTTCCAACTAAGTCTCATCTTCCATAAGAAGTCTTTCCTAATTAATGCTAATGCCTTTTTCTCCATTGATTAGCTCCAATTTATCCTATATCTATCTTTTTTTAACATAGTTGTTTTCATGTGTTCTCCTCCCACCAGACTATGAGCTCTTTGAAAACAGGTACTTGCCTTTTGCCTTTCTTGGTATTCCCAATACTCAGCACAGTGCCTGGCATATAGTAACCATTTAATAAATGTTTACTGCCTGGATGATTTTGATTCCTTTAACATTTTCTAACAGTATGTCAAAGACAAGCTCCAAAAGAATTTTGAGAGGCTAAAATGTTAGACTGAATCAAATAAGATTTAAAGTATTGAGTTCAAAACACAAACACAAAATTGAGAAGTTATGGCAAGGCAATAGCTTCTTTGAAAAAGATCCTGATGTTTGTATAGATTTGTAGCCATCATTAGAATATGAGCTTGAAAACTGGGAAGCTTTTACCTTTCTTTGTATATTCACAGTGCTGGCTACTTAATCAATGTTTATTGACTAATTGTTTTCATATGTATATGAAGGTGTCCACAGATGTGGTTTAGTTCTGATTTTAGTTTTAACAACTATTTGGTCCTTGGATAAGGGTTACACAATCATACTAGCTATATTTAAATTAATATTTTCAAGTAGTTTGTCTAAAAACTTTGTAATTCTTAGTACACTCTATCTCCTTTCCTGTTTTTCACCTCCATCTCTGTGGGAAGGAAAGCAGAAAAAGAGGACCAAGAGTTATTCTATTTTCTTATATATGTCATGGGTCACCTTGTCCAAATAATTCATCACTTCGTGGCATACCTACTAGCTATGAATTGCCCTGTATTTAGTTAGGCTAGTCTTTGGACTGAGAGCATAGGCTGTTCTTGGGATTATATTATTTTTACTTTTAAAAAAGCAATAATGGTATATGAAAGTAATGCAATATTATTGTTCTATAAAAAATATGAACAAGATGATTTTAGAAAGAGCTGGAAAGATTTACACTAACTGTGAGAGAAACAAGCAGAATCAGGAATGCATTGTACATAGTAACAGCAAGATTGAATGATGATCAACTATGAAAGACTTGATTCTTCTTAGCAGTTCAGTAATCCAAGACAATCTCAATAAACTTTGTATAGAAAACACCATCTGCATCGAGAGAGAAAATTATGGAGATTGAATGTAAATCAGCACATGCTATGTTCAATTTTTAAAAATTTTTCTTCTGTTTTTTTCTCTCATGGTTTTTTTCTTTTGTCTGGTTTTTCTCTCCCAATATAATTCATAAAGAAATGTATATATATGTTTTTTTTAAATGAACATACATGTATAACCAGAGAAAGATAAGACAAAAAAGCAATAAAAGATCAATTTGTTTAGTTTTTTGAATATACATATATCCATATGAATATACAGGTATAATATACATATATTAGACATGTATATGTATATATACATATAAATGCATACATATGTGTATATGAAAATATAACCAAAAGTCCAGGCCAACACTTTCCTCCATCATGTCTGAGATTTCTTCTAAAAAGAACACACACACACACACACACACACACACAAACACAAGCATACATACACACATTTTTAATGAACTGAACACATTTCCCCAGAAATGGCCAGGGCCTGGACTTAGCACTCAACAAGATATATTCTAGCTAGAGTAGACCATGAGAGTCTGCTATTAACCATCATTACATAAACCTGCAGCTGAGTGGTACAGAAGATAGAGGACAGTACTTAAAATCAGGAAGATACATCTTCATGAGTTCAAATCTGACTTTAGACACTTACTAGCTGAGCAAGTCACTTAATCTTTTTTTGCCTCAGTTTCCTCATCTGTAAAATGAACTAGAGAAAGAACCTGTTTGGTAGCTCTGCCAAGACAGAGTTGGAGATTGGACAGACCAACTGAAATAGCTGAACATAAAATTTCATTCTTTTCTTTTCTTTCAGGCTTTGAGTATTTACACATTCTCATATAGATTTTCTGCAGCTCCTCAGAGCTAGATAATAGTTTTCTAAAAGTCTGTTCTGTTAGAAAAGCTTATGAACAATGGTATTAAAACCAAGACCTTTGATGAGCTGCTCATCTCAAGCATACTGCTTCTTCCATGCAGCAAAAGTCTTGCAGTATCTCAGTCATCTTTACTATCCCTTTGCTTCAGAGCAATGAATGCCTTCTATTTGCTGATTCATTCCTCCAGGGGGATTGTTTTCCAGTAATGTGGTTCTCACATTAATCATTTTGTGTTATGTGTATATGTTTCTCTTACTCTTCAGAAATAGACTATCTACTTTTATCTGTTTAAAGTACAGGATAAATGATGAGACTAAGAGTGTTATGGATTTTTACCCAAAAAAATATTATAGATTGTTCCTATACACTAAAAATAAACACCTTCAAGAAAATGCACTAAGTAGAGAATATCCTGGAATAATTTTATAATACTCAGGTGCATTCTGTTAGCCAAGTTTTCAACAAGGGACATAGTTATCTTTTTCCATGCTCTAAGAGCATTTCCCTCATGGCCTTGGAAGTTTCTTTAATAATTATTATTAACATTTAAAATGTTTCAAAGTTTGCAAAATGCTTTGCAAACATAATTTTATTTGGACCTCTCAACAACCTTGTAAGATAAGTTCTGCAATTATCATCATTCCTATTTTACAGAGGAGGAAACAGAGGCTCAGAACTAGTATGAAACATGTTCACAGTTACTCTAGTCAGTAACAAAGGAAAGTTTTGATCACAAATCTCCCTAAATTAAAGTCCAGTACTATATATTGTCTTTCAATGGGACAACAATAGTGGGGAAAAGAATTTGTTTGTAAGATTATATCAGCATTTTTCTCCTTTGAGGGGTTAACATCAGAATATGTTGTGCTCAAATTAAGTTTTAGCTTTTGAGGTATAGTATTCTTGAGTTGGGAGTTGTTATTGGTTTGATTAGGTTTTTATAGAAGTGCAAGAAGTTTAAATAAACAGTATATAAAAAACAGTGTATAAATCCCTTCCAACTTTAATTGTTAAAAATAAATAATCACATTGTAAGAATATAGAATAAGTTATGATGAGGAATTTAAAAACATAGGTATCTGACTAGATGAGAGTTTGCATTTACATAATGTGTTTACTATTTACAAAGAGTGAAATTTTTCTGAAATTTTTTAAAGCCTGAAAGGAAAGAAAAGGAAATAATGAAATTTTATGTTCAGTTATTTCAGTTGGGTCTGTCCAATATCCAACTCTTTGAGACCCCATTTTGGGGTTTTCTTGGCAGAACTACTGAAGAAGTTCTTTCTCTACCTCATTTTACAGATGAGGAAACTGAGTCAAAAAGGAGTAAGTGACTTGCCTAGCTAGTGTCTAAAATCAGATTTGAACTCATGAAGATGTATCTTCCTGATTTTAAGCCCAGTCCTCTATCTTCTGTACCACTTAGCTGCAGGTTTATGTAATGATGGTAATAACAGACTCTCATGATCAGCTCTAGCAAGAACATACCCTGTTGAGTGCTCTTTTTACAGATAAGGAAACTGAGGCTCAAAAAGAGGAAATAATTGACTTTCCCAAGTACAAAAGCTAATGAATCTCAGAATTAGGTTTGGAACTGAGTTTCATGTTCTTTTTATTAAAACATATAGAAGAAACTGGCACAATAGCACACACCTTATAATCCCTGTTACCAGAGAGGTGAAGACTGGTAGATTGCTTGAGCTCAGGAACTCTAAATAGCAGTATGCTATTCCAGATGTGTTACTCATAGCCTTGGGCCACGAGCTGCCACTCCAATATTCTAGAGTATAGCCTGAACTAGATTAAAAATGTAATTAGGAAATGTTTAACAAAATAAATAAAAATATAATAAAACAAAGATAATGTTAATTTGTGGTTTTCTAAGTTAATCGATGTCTAGGCAAGGATCTATTTCTATTTGAGTTTGACTCCATTAAGCTATGCTGATCAAATACAGAATTATTATGTTGTAGGCCACCAGAATATCTAAGGAGAGGTGATCTAGCCTGGGGCAGAAATAGAGCAAGATAAAGCTCTCTAACCAATCAGAAGTGGATAAGCCCTTGAATGCCCCTTGCGCAGCCAGTCCAAGCAAAACAAAGAAACCTATTCTCTAACCTGCCTCCCCCACATATAAGAATAAAATTCCTTAGATACTTTTTATTTTCATACTTAGATACTTAGTTGGCAATAGTTTATTTGACAGACTAAAAAATAAATAATTTTTGCTTATGACAGCGCCCCTTTATCATTGTCTCAAAAGTTGATTTCCTAATAATTGGTAAAGCATAACTTTTCTTTTTTTCTTTATTTTATTTTAATAGTATTTAATTTTGCCAAATACATGCAAAGATAGTTTTCAGCATTCACCTTTACAAAAACCTTGTGTTCCAAGTTCTTTTTCCTCTTCTCCTCTTGCCAAGAAGAGCAAGCAATCTGATATAGGTTAAACATGTTCAATTCTTCTAAATGTATTTCAATATTCATTAGAGTACAACTTTTCTACACTGAATTCTTAGGTTACAATTTTCTACTTCCCTTAAATGATTCTCAGATTTCAAAATGGTATGATAGAATAGTGTAAGCCTTTTTCATTTTCTTTATTACTGTAGCTTTTAAAAAAAAAATTTGGTTACCTAAAAAAAAAAATACAGAGTATGTTGATTTGCTATCAATTTGGCAGTAATATTACTTTTCTTTCTTTGTAACTAGGTACAAAACACCAAAATAAAGTCCACCTTCTAGCTCCATAGCGGAAAAGGAGAAGATTCATATGGACAATAAATAAATAAATAAATAAAGGCAATTATGTTTGTAAAGCATTGACCAAAGAGTTGATAAGTATAACTTAAAAAAAAAAAACCAGTATGTTATTAAAGAAAAAAAAATAACTTCTGAGAACTTGTACTAGTTTAAAGTAAGATAGTTAATACAGAGAATGGAATTATATCTCTACTTTCCCGTGGTCTGTTTCCTGATATCATCAGCATTATTTAAAAAGAAGCCCAGTTTGTCTAAAATACCTGATTACTTGAACTTTTCACCAGCAACATAAAAAATAAAAATGATCCACCTACATTTAAAGAAAACCAGATTCAAAAACAGATATTAGATCTTTCTGAGATTCCTTAAGGTCAGTTCCAACCATTTCACTTTCTATAAGAAATAATTATTATTGATCTATTTAGTAAAGCAAAGAGCTTAACTATGTGTGGTATTTCTTTGAACAATAGGGCACCTGCATCCCTAAGGAGATAGAATCTATCCAAAGTCAGACTCATTTGAATCTCTCTCAAAGAATCTCCAGGAAAGATATCCTCTAAGCCCTTGCAACAATTACAGCAGCCAAGAATGATGAAATTGATAGCTAACCGTAGGAACTCTAAGGCTCTGCCAAATCCTGAGTTGTCGATTACAAAAGGTCCTAGTACTAACCTTGTAGAAAAAGATATTAATCAAGCTGGAATGAAAGACACAGGAGGAAAAAGATCCACAAACGAAGTCACTCTCTAGGAAGAAATACTCAGAAAATCAGCAAAAAATATTCTTGCCAACATCATCCCAGCCAGTGTCTTTTTCAGGAGGATCCTCTATTAAAGATTTGTCAGCCGATTGGATAATATCCCCCAATATCATTTCTCCTAGTTATTTATTTATTCAAATCCTGTCCACTCTTCAATGCTCATTTCTAAATTCTCCATGAAATCTTTCTAAACTGTCAGCCCACAGTGGTCCTTCCAACTTCTCTACAGAACCTTACAATCTATTCTATATAATTTAGTACAATCTGTTTAGCTCATTTGCACAGGATCATACATAACCTTAGAGTTGGACAGGATTTTAGAGGGCAGATGCATTCATCTCATCTCTCCCAATAAATTGTCTGTTCTTAGAGGGCAGACACCACTTCTTACCTTGCTTTATATCCCCTAGATTAATGCTGAGCACATAGCAGGACCTTATTCAATACTGAAAGAAGAACTGGCCACATGTCTCAGCAGAAGAAAATAATATAAAAGGATCATGAGAGTGACAGGAGAGTTCTCATTTCTCACGTAAACTCAATACTGTTTCGGCTATGCTTAACCTGTTAAAAGGATAGAATTTATAATGGTGCCAGAAGAAAGGCAAGCTATGTCAAAAAGCAAGGGATCAAATTCCTGGGTGTCAGCAGGCTTGGTATATTTTTATTACTAGAGGTCAAAATTGTGCCAAGAAAATCTAATTCCTAGCCCAGAAGCACTAACTTAGAAATAATAGAGCAAGTAACCAGCCAGAATGAAGGTGATTTAGCAGTTACAACAAACCTTTTAACATTGTTTAAGATAATGTAACATACTGATTATCTGTAAAGATACTATCTTGTGCCTGTCAGCCACTAAACTCTTGCAGAATACATTAAGCAATATGACCTTTCTGGATTTTAACTAGTTTTATTATTCTGGTTCTAGGATCTTTTCCATTTGTGTCTAAAATATATGACTTTTTGAGATAATGCCACAATTTATTTTGTCCACTCACATTCCTCTGATTGCCTACAAAGCCAATGTTTCCAAAAATGGTTGGAAAAAAAAAATTGATTCAAGCTTTCAATCCAATAAAAGTCTCCACTGCAGTTCCTAACAGAGCTGCTTCCACTTTCTTCCTTCTCGCATTAAATCCAGATTACCTACAATATTTAGTTAACATTATGGTGCCCAAATGGGATGACAGCTTGTCATAGTGGATAGACATTAAGTCTTGGAGTCAGGAAAATCTAGGTTCAACACCTTCTGATACTGTGTGGTTGTGGTAGTGCTTGGGTTTTTGTTTTGTTTTGTTTTCCAATGTTTTGGTCTTGTCCAATTTTTTGTGATTCCATTTGGGATTTTCTTGGCTAAATTTTCCTTCTCCAGTTCATTTTACAGATGAGGAAACTGAAGCAAACAGGGTTAAGTGATTTGCCCAAGGTTATAGAACTAGTGAGTGTCTGAGGTTAAATTTGAATTTAGGAGGAGGAATTTTCTTAACTTCGGGTCTGGGACTGTATCAACTGCTCCACCCAGCTACCCTTATCTGATATTGTATAGCCAAGAGCATGGACAACTATGTGGTATGGTGGATAGAGCACTTAGTTTAGAATTAGGAAGATATCTTCCTGAGTTCAAATATGACTTCAGATAACTTGCCAGCTGTGTGATATAGGCAAGTCATTTAACTCACCCTGTTTGCCTCAGTTTCCTGATCTGTAAAACGAGCTGAAGAAGGAAACAGAAAAGTGCTCTAGTATCTTTGCAAAAACAAAACAAGACAGTCAAACAAACAACAAAAACTAAGAAAAAGCTGGACACTACTGAAGCAATTCAACAACTACAATCCCAGAGCCAAACTCTCAGTGCCCCCAGGCAACTCTTTAAGGCTATAAGGCACACAATGGTGTATATTTAAGTGAAATCACAGGTCTAGACATTCTAGTATAAAATTGTCCCTTCCCATAAAAAATAAATATGTGTAAAATTACTTTAGATACAGGTATCACATTTAGTATTTTTACTCCACTAGAGTTCCATTTTACTTCCTCCTCTTGCTATGTGGATGATCCTGAAATTTCAAAGGATTTCTACTGCTACTGTGGTACTGTGCTCAAGCTCAGAAAAGTTCTTCTAAACTAGAAATGATTTAAGTACAGTCTCAAAGGATAAATATGCAATCCATCACGAAGAACCAGATTAGGTACAAAGAGGATCATTACTATGACTGGCTACAGAATGACAATTTTTAAACTTTTTTAAACAATTGCTATTATCAGACTCATTGTGGTGTTCAAACATACAATCTCAAGTCTTACAATATTTTTTAAAATAGCATATAGTTTTTTTCTAAAGCTTCTAATTTTATTTGAGAACAATTATATTTTATAATCATAATAGAACACATTTATATGAGTTAGAATCATGTGTGTTTATTTATTGGTTCATCCATTCTTTCATTTGTTCATTCAACCAGAGAACTCTAGTGAAAGATTCTTATCTTGCTGGATCTTCATTAAAAACTAGAGGCCCTGACCCCAAAGAGGGTTCCTGCCCCAATCACATTTTAGAGTAACATCATGGAAATCTCTAAAACAAAGCTTAAGCCTGGCTCGTGTCTAGGATTCCCCATGAGGACAAGAGTCCTTCTAAAAAATAAAACAAAACCAAAAAAAGCATGCATTAGAAAACATCATTATTTAAAAGACAGCAATTTATTTACTTTACCACAAAAACTGCATAAAGCACAAAAAATCTAATGGTCAAAAATAGGAAACTTTTGAAATTAAACCTGTGACTTCTTGGCTTATGGAACTTCTAATAAGGAGCTCCTTTTAAAAAATAGCTTTTTATTTTCAAAATATATACAAAAATAGTTTTTAATATTCACTCTTGCAAAACCTTGCATTCCAATTTTTTTCTTCTTGTTGCTATGTACAATGTTCTCTTGGTTCTATTCACTTCACTTAGCAGCAGTTCATGCAAGTCTCTCTAGGCCTTTCTGAAATCATCCTGCTGATTGTTTCTTATAGAACAATAATATTCCATAACATTCATATTCCATAATTACTATCATACATAATTTATTCAGCCATTCCTCTACTGATGGGTATCCACTCCATTTCCAGAGGAACTCTTTTTACAAGGGCAAATCAGTATATACTCAATAACTCAGTCTGTCTTGGGCAACTTAATTAAAGATGATTTAAATAAGAGAGTAAGTGACTTTAAAAGTCCCTCAGAGAGGGACTTGAACTCTAGTTCTCTAAATTCAATCCTTCTGTAGAGTTCCTAATGGAACCATAGTTTCACTCAAACGGTTAACATTAATTATTGTTTATTAGTAATTTGTGGTTAATATTAGTTATTACAAAGTGAATCCAGTTCTCTCTAACTTCAACTCGACTCTCTATCTGGTAAGGTATGCTACCTCTCAGGAAAAGCAGAACATTTAAATAGCTCATTACACTCGTTGGACTACCTGTCCCCAAAGATAAAAATAATCTTGTGGGAATGGATATTTGGCATTCACCTCAGATCTCCAGTGTCTGAGCTACTCACAAATGTCCCCTCATCTCCTAATCAGTCAGGACATGGCTTTTATTAATTCTTCCATTACAAGATAGTCCTGGAAATGTTTATACTTCTGAGAAGTATGATATTAAGAACATTCTCCTCCTTCCAGACAAGTGATCCCCCAGAACACAGGAATTCTCAAACTATAAAATTACTTCCAAGACATAAAGTGTCCATTTCTTAGAATCTCTATTTGCTGACTTGTACTCAGGGAAGGAAATAGAAAGACAGAAGAAGGCAGCCAGACTCCAGTCCAGTGTCAGATGAAGCTTGTGTATCATGTGTATGTTGTAGCCCTACTCTCTCAATCTGACAGACTATATCATCCCTCTGTTACTGACTCCAGGCCCCCACCCTGGATGTTCAGTAACTAGCACCATTTAGTTACAATATTGAGAGACTTTTTGAAATGAGATTACTTGATAAAGGACAAATGTACAAGGATTCCCCCCCAACTCTCAATCTGGGGGTTCATGTGTGAGGGTACATTAAGCTCATCATTTAGATTGGTTCCTACTTAGCACCAAGTTCATGTCCAAAGGCAGCATCACTTTGAAATGACAACCACTCCATGGTTCATACTTCTTGAAGCATAGATGTTGTTTTGGCTGCAAAATCTGGCCTGGATTATGACTCCCAGATTTCCTCTGAACTCCTAATGCCTAAAGTTTCATTCCTGCCATGGTTTCAGAGGAAGAAGTCCTCATAACCCTTCCCCTTAAAGCATAGTCTCTCAACAGATGCTATGACTAAAGAAGTTACTTCTATTCTAAACACAAATGCACTAAAAATTCAACCAGGGCAGACACAAGTTTTTTTGGTAGACACTAATGGTTCCAGGCCATGGAATCAATGGAAAAGATCTCCTTCCAACCACTTGGTAGGAGAAAATCAATTACAGAATTTGATGGGCATACATATTCTAGTTTCTTCAATATACTTCCATTCTCTAAGTCCACACCATTTCCCTATTATATTACACAAACATGTGTTTCTACTATCCTGTGCTTATGCTAGAACCTGCCATTACTACTAAAGGGGGAGGCAAGAGACATTCCTTCCTCTTATTTGGTGGTACAAAGAGAAAAAGTTCAAAAAGAAAGCTCCAAAAAGGGGTAGAATGATTTCAATAGTGCTTATAAACCATAAAGAGGGAATTTCCTCAAACAAGAGTTTCTGTGACACTTAGCATTATTCTTTAATATAACCCCCCCACCCCATCACTGGGAATAAATCAAAAGTTCCCTCTGTGATTCCAGTAAGATATAGAATCTTCCTCAAAGAGTTAAAGTGATGATATCAGGCTTAATGGGAATTGTCCCTGTCCAGCAAACCAGGTGTTTCCTTGATCACCTCTGCAACAAAACAATTGTTTGCCTTTCCACATTTATCTACTATTATTCCTCTTACAAATATATGAATTTTCTACTTATTCTTCTAAAGCTGGGCTTCTTAAACTTGTTCCACTCACAATCTCTTTTTACCTGAGAAATTTTTAGAGGATCCCAGGTATATAAAAGAGGTATGCAAAGCAAACATTTACTGATAACAAATCATAATTTCATGACCTCCACATTCGGGAGTTACAAGACTCCATATGGGGTCATGAACCATAGTTTAAGTAGCTGGGATCTAGAACAAGGTAAGCTACAGCTCACCTCAGGATTTAAGGGAGCCCTGAGGGGCAGTGAGATATTTCTTTTTTTTTTTTTTCTTTTTTTTTGCTTTGGCTTGATTTCTTATTCTGGTGTGTTTCCCCCACAGGTAGATGCCAACAATTAATTGTCAGGAATATTTATTTCACAGCTATGGCAAGAACTGAAGTACAAACACCTGAGGGCATATTTTCCCCTATACACTTCCTTCCTAAGAAGAGTAAGCTCAAAATTAATGCAATATCTACTACATAGCCTTTGCTCCACCAATTTCACTTCCAAATGTGGTGTGACGAATGGTCCACATCTATGCTACTGCTGGCCCAAATCATGAAAGTTGATTGGGACTTTGTTCCTCACCACCTATATTCTGAAAAATTCTGGCATGGACTGCTGGATTCTGGTAGCTTCTCTTTTGATCTTTTAATGCTCACAAGCATATCATCTCTAATCACCTTTGCCTAAAACAGGGAAAGTATAAACACAAACAAGTGAAGAGCAAAAGCTCAAATTCAAGGACTATAAATCAGGAAATATCTGAGGTCACTTCCATTACAATCCCTTTAATCTCTGACCAAAATTCAGGGAGGCAGGAAAAAGCTAGACTCAGAAACAGAACCTGGCTAACTAATGCCTTTTGAAAGCACTCTCATTCTTACTAGAAGTTCAATTAAAAATGATCTTCTTCATTATGTGTTCAGCAGATTACAACCAGTTACAGAATGTCTGTGTGAGCTCCAAATTAGGAATACAAATTCCCCAACCTCCTCCAAGTGGGAAATTGCATCAGCCTCCATCTCTTCCCCACTTCTCTATTACTCAAACTCTATTAATCAACCCTCCATTCAAATATAGGGAGTCTCTCTGGGACCTACCAGAATCCCATCAGACTATGAAAATGCACACAATTCGGTGACTTTTCTGGGAAAAATTTTTGAAAAAGCCCTCCAGGAAGAAAGCAAACAATTTGCGAAGACAATGACTATTGATCCTTGGGGATCTCCCCATGCCATGCTATGCTGAATCTGGTGTGGTTTGAGATTTATAGGTCTTCCTCTTCTTTTTCTGCTCTACCAGGCTTGGGATTCTGGCAGGACTGGATTCTAACAGCTTAGGGAAAACAGGTTGCCTCTCCTGTGTCAGAGACTCTAGCCAGGAGCTACCAGGGAAACTATGGGTTACCAGGGCCAAGGAGGAAGGTTTGAGCCAGGGAGGGAAATGCCAGGGGAAACAACAAAGCTTTTTACAATTTGTGATATCTGGTTGTGAATATCGCTAGCCTGCCATGATGTGCTAAGATTAGTGCTTTCCTGCCAGACGTCCATGGAAAGAGGCTGTCTTTGAGGGGGCTTTCAGTTTTTTTCTACTTTTGTTCCTTGGTGCTTTCTTGATGTCAAAAATGCTTGCTATTTTGAGTAAATTATTTGTGTTTTGCCTACAATAAGAAGTCACATGATAAGTGCTGTTTAGAAGTAAAAAGTAAAATTCTAACTAGTCTAAAAGAAAGGAAATTTGATAGTCTGGGCTCTAAAGAATTTTGAATCCAAAGCTGATTAGATTATCAGGATAATAGAAGGGTCCAGCTACACAGATATTTTTTAAGACTTGATACAATGGCTCTGAAATCAAGGGTTTCATACAGATATTACTTCTAATATTTAATGCTTTTATGACTTTGGCAGGTCATTTAATTTCCCTGAGCTTGAATTTCTTCATCTGTAGAGTATAAGACTTGTAATCAGATGCTTCTGAAGTCACTTCCAGCTTTGGGATCTATGATTCTGTGATATTATGTCCAATGTATTATCTCAAATAGGCTATGCTTTTTTTTTTTCTTTTTTGCTGAGGCAATTGGGGTTAAGTGACTTGCTCAAGGTCACACAGCTAGGATGTGTTAAGTGTCTGAGACCAGATTTGAACTCAGGTTTTCCTGACTTCAGGGCTGGTGCTCTATCCACTGTGCCACCTAGCTGCCCCTTATACTTTTTTTTTTTAATAAATTTTATCAGTAATATTTTATTTTTCCAAATACATATAAAGATAGTTTTCAGCATTCACTTTTGTAAGATTTTGTTTCATATGTTTTCTCCCTCCTTCCTTTACCTCCTCCATCCCCAAGGCAGCAAAAAAGTCTGTTAAGGTTAAACATGTATCAGCTTTGGATTCAAAATTCTTTAGAGCCCAGACTATCAAATTTCCTTTCTTTTAGACATTGTTACAGAACAATAATATTTCTTAACATTCATATACCATAATTTATTCAGCCTTGAATCACCACATTGTTGAGAAGAACCAAGTCCATCCCAGTTGATTATCATATAATCTTCTTGCTACTATGTGCAATATTTTCTTGGTTCTTCTCACTTCACTCAGCATCAGCTTATGTAAATCTTTCTAGAGTTTTTTTTAATATCAACCTGCTTATAATATTTATTCATCTACCATAACTTATTCAGCCATTTCCCAACTCATGGGCATCCACTCAATTTCCAATTCCTTGCCACTATAAAAAAGGGCTGCTATAAACATTTTTGCACATGTAGGTCCTTTTCCCTCTTTTATGATCTCTTTGGGATACAGACCCAGTAGAAACATTGCTGGATTAAAGGGTATGTGAAGGGTAGCCCTAAGGGCATAGTTCCAAATTGCTCTCCAGAATTGTTGGATCAGTTCACAACTCCACCAACAATGCATAAGTGTCACAGTTTTCCCACATCTCTCTAATATTTATCATTATCTTTTTCTGTCATCTTAACCAATCTGAGAGGTATGAAGTATTACCTCAGAATTGTCTTAATTTGTATATTTCTCTAATCAATAGGGATTTTCAGCATTTTTTCACATGATTCAATTGGCCTTAATTTCTTAATCTGTAAATTGTTCATATTCTTTAACTATTTATCAATTGGGGAATGACTTGTATTCTTATAAATTTGAGTCAATTCTTTATATATTTTAGAAATGAGGTCTTTATCAGAACCTTTGGATGTAAAAAAATTTCCCCCCAGTTTTCTGCTTCCCTTCTAATCTTGTGTGCCTTGGTTTTTAATTTAGTATAATCAAAATTATCTATTTTGTGTTCAATAATAAACTCCAGTTCTTTTTTGGCCATAAATTCCTTCCTTCTCCACAGATCTGAGAGGTAGACTATCCCTTGTTCTCCTAATTTGATTACAATATCACCCTTTATGTCTAAATCATGAATCCATTTCAACTGTATCTTGGTATTAGGTTAAGTATTAGATGTTAGTTGGTAGGGCAGCTAGGTGGAGCAGTGGATAGAGCACCAGCCCTGAAGTCAGGAGAACCTGAGTTCAAATCTGGTCTCAGACACTTAATATTCCCTAGCTGTGTGACCCTGGGCAAGTCACTTAACATCAATTGCCTCAGCAAAAAGCAAAAAAAAAAAAAATTAAAATTAAAATAAATAAATAAATAAAGATGTTAGTTGGTAGTCAATGCCTAGTTTCTGCCATACTATTTTCCAATTTTCCCAGAAATTTTTGCCAAATACTGAGTTTTTATCCCCAAAGTTGGGGTCTTTGAGTTTGTCAAACACTAAGTTACTATAGTCATTGACTTTTTTGTCCTGTGAATCTAACTTATTCCACTGATCGACTATATTATAAAGCAAGGGCTTTATAATATAGTTTTAGGTCTGGCACAACTAGCCAAACTTCATTTGCATTTTTCATCAATTCCTTTGAAATTCTCTTTTTTTCTTCCCGATGAACTTTGTTATTATTTTTTCTAGATCTGTAAAATAATTTCTTAAGAGTTTGAGTGGTATGACATTGAATAAGTAGATTTATTTAGGGAGTATTGTCATTTTATTATATTAGGTTGGCCTATTCATAAGCAATTGATATTTTTCCAATTATTTATATTTAACTTTATTTGTAGGAAATATTTTATTATTGCATTCATATAGTTCCTGGTTTTTTCTTGGTAGGTATACTCCCAGATATTTTATATTATCTACAGTTATTTTAATTGGGATTTCTTTTTCTACTTTTCCTACTTGGCTTTGATGGTAATATATAGCAATGCCAATAATTTGTGTAGGTATATTTTACATCCTGCAACTTTGCTAAAGTTGTCAAACAGGTATACTTTTATTTGAGTAGGCTATCCCTCCTCTTGTTCAGGTCCTTCCAGTCTATCCAGACATCATTTATCCATAAAGACCTAACTCCATCTCTTTAGTAAACCATTCCTAGTCACTCAAGACAACAGCGATTACTCTCTACTCTGCAGCAGTCTGTCTTTTTTTTTTTTTTCAGTAGATTTAAGTTTGGACATCATGTACATAGGAGTGGTAACTGAAGTTATCATTTGTACTGAGGTGAGAGTAAATGTGAAGGAAAACAATTCTTTAATGAACACCCATATCAAGGTATCAAGATGATGATTAATAGTGAAGAAACTAGAGAAGAAGCCATTACAGATGTAGAAGAATCAAAAAAATATTGTATTTCTGAAACAAAGGAATGAAAGATGATCCAATAAGAGGAAACAATCGATAGTATAAGAGCTTTAGAGAGGTAAGGGAAAATAAAGTCTCAAAGGAAAAAAAGGCAGTTGGATTTAGCAATTAAGAAGTTATTTGTTATCCAATATAAATAATACCCATATAATAATAAAATAAAATAAATACCCAATGTAAAAACTTTTGAGTATTACGACAGGTAGTACTCAAAACAAGAAAAGCAAGCTATCATCAACACTACATTAAAAAAAAGTTCTCCAAATCACTAAGAGAAATACAAATTAAAGCAGTTCAAAGATTCTATGTCACATCCTTTGGATTGGCAAAGATGATTAAAAAAGGAAAATGATTATTGTTGAAGGGCATTTTTAAGATGGACACTATTGTCAGATCTGTGAATTGATTTAGCTATACCAAAAACTTGGAACTATAGTTTAAAAAGTCAATAAATAAATAATAAAAAAGGCATATTTTTTGACTCAGCAATATCACTATAAGGCTTATATTCCAAAGAGATCAAAGAAAGAGGGAAAGAATTTCTATGTTCAAAAATATTCATTATATCATTTTTTGCATAGTAAAGAACTGAAAATAAAGTAGATTTGTATCAATTAGAGAATGACAACTAATTTTGCTATATGAACATAATGAAATAGTATTGAGCCATAAGAAATAATAAAAATAATAGATTCAGAGAAACCTCAGAAGATTTTCACAAACTGCTGCAGAATAAAGTGAGCAAAATTAAGAGCACAATTTATATAACTACATTTTCTTTATGTTGTAAAGGAAAATAACTTGACTTAGAAATTATGATTAAGAGGATGATCAATTGTGACTCTGCACAATTAATAATGAATCATACTTCTTTCTTCTTGAGAGAAAGGTGATGGACTAGAGATGAAGAATGAGACATAGTTTGAAACATGCTCAACATAAGGATTTTTTGGGGGAAGGGAGTTGACTATACTTTCTAAAAAGGATGGTGTAGAGATAATGAGAGTAAAACAGAAGAAGGAAAAGAACATTAATGAAACATTAAAAATTACAGAAGAGGACAGGAGAAAGGTCAAAAGGGGGAATAAATGAGCATGGAATTACTGGAATTGTGGTACTAAATTTAATGTATACTTTTCAGGAAGTAAGCTTCATTTAGAAGAGGTTCACTGTGCTACATATAATCTTATTTTGTGTTCTTCTTTGTCCAAAGAAATATTCACATTTATTGATGTTTTCAAAGTCAAAGTTATGAGAAAGATTTTTTTTAATGGTCACTGTTGACTTTCTGGAGTTCAATTTCATTAGAATGGTGGAAATAGAATCTTTGAATGTAAGAGGTTAAGAAGAGGATGGATAGAAAAGAAGTAGAAACATTTGTTTTAGATAATTTATTCATGGAATTTAGCAAATAAAAGAGGGAATAGAAGTGAGATAGTAGCAGGACAGTCTAGAAGAATAAAGAGAAGAAATCTTCCTTACCATTAAAAAAAAAAGACTAGTATGTTTGTAGGCAGCTAGAAAAGTCAATGATAAGAGAGAAATTTAAAGATAGCTGTAAGAGACAGAAACAGAAACAGAGACAGAGACAGGATGTATGGTCCTAGAGGAGATAAGAGTACATGAGATGAAAGATACAAGATAAGTCTTAATGAGGAACGAGATTAGTGTTAAATGTATAACTTGCAAAATCCATTTCATCAAGATGCCCATATACATGTATATATATAAATACACATGCACATAGATGTGTGTATGTGTTCAGTATTGCTCACAGCACATAATTCCTTGAGAAATGGAATTGTTTTTAGAGAATCAGAATGGAAAATGCCATTCACACCCAGAGAGAGAACTATAGAGATGACTGAATGTGGATAGAAGCATGGTATTCTCACCTTTTTTGTTTGTTTGCTGTTTTTTTCTCATAGTTTTCTCCCTTTTGGTTTGATTTTTCTTGCACATTACAAATATGGAAATATGTTTAAAAGAACTGCACATATTTAACCTATATCAGATTTCTTGCTGTCTTGGAGAGGGGGAAGGAAAGGGAGGGAAGAAGAAAAATTTGGAACATGAATGTTGAAACTTATCTTTATATGTATTTGGAAAAAAATAAAATACTATTGAGAAAAAAGAGAATCAAAACCAGAAAATATCTTAAAGATCATCTAGTCTAACTCTCATTTTATTTGTAAAGAAGGTGTTGAAAAGATTTTCTCTAACTCCATAAGCAGTATTGTGTCCACTGCCTTCATTCATTGGCCTTGTCCTCATAATTGCCTCAATTTGAATAGGCAACCTCTTCACACATTTTTGTAGACCTGAAAAAAAAAAAGCTCCTTAACACCTTCTTTATATATGAAGAAAATGAAACTCATGGGGATGAGTCATTTGTCTAGGGTTACCCAGATAATAAGAAAGTGACACAGCACTCCTATTCAGATATTCTAATTCTCTCCACCCACACCATGCTGCTTTTCTGCCTTCATAATCCAAAACTTTGCCTTTCAGTGAATAATACTGTGCTTCACACAGTATGTTTTAATAACATGGTTTTTAAAAATTAAATTTTGTCAAATTTCACTACTGAATGACATTCTAAGAATTCCTAAAAAGAAATCTGCTCAACAGGGTTAGGAATGAGGTTCCTTTTGATCTAAATGGGAGTAGCTAGTCAATATAAATTTATCATTAAAATGAATCTCTTGTTCACAGGTCATGGATGTTTTACTTGATGATCACAATTTTGCCTGATTCAGAAACACATGCTACCTAAGAGATTCGGGGATTGCTGGAAAACAACAGGAGTTGAAGGTTTGTATAGCCTTCAAAAAATGAAATGGAACACAGATGTGTGAGACAAAGTGAGAAGACAAAATTTGGATAGGATCAGCTTCAATCACTCATGTGAAGCAAACATGCGTTAAACTTGTGAGTGCATTTGTCTTATTTGTCACAGAATTCTCACTTTACATATGAAAAAATATGAAATCATGATAGAATAGGAAAAAGGACTGGACCTCTGATTTCATTGGTATAAGGAACTCTCAGGTGAGAAAAAATTCCTGGAGAGGATGGAAAGGTTAAATAATTTAGTTAAGATCATGCTTAAAAACGAATTCTTTCTGGTCAAAACATTATCTATCCATACACATATACATACAAATATACATGTATGATATAGGGTATGTGTGTATGCGTAGTATGTGTAACCCACACCTCAAAAGCCATTTACTTGGGAACTTTCCTCACTGGTCGAAATTGATTATTTAACTTTCCATGCTTAAGGACAGATTTTGTAAGAGCTTGAGATTCTAGGAAAGAGAAGAGCCAGCTAACTGTATTTCTAACCCTAGGTTTTTTAACCCTACACTTTGGGGACTAAAATGAGGTGATATTTGTAAAGCATTTAGCACAGTGCCTGGTATATGGTAGATGCTATATAAAAATTAGTTATTATTACTATCATCATCATCATCATTATTAATTATTTTCCTTTCAGGTGAGATCAGGGACACTCTTTGTCTCTGTGTCTCTGTCTCTATTTCTGTCTGTCTGTCTGCCTGTTTGTCTGTCTACTGAGCTGAAATATCTCACTCCCAACAGGAGAGCTCATTTACTCTGTAGTGAGCTGAAGACAGGGACACAATCAAAGTGTTGACTTCTTTAAATATTAGCAGCTTCATCCCAGAGTTTTTCTCGCCTTTTAGGTAACAGGAGAGCCTAGAACCAATTTTCTCTCTCAAAGCTGAAAGACAGAAGACTGGATCTCTACTTTCCCAAATTCTCACTAACTCCCTTCCTCAGGCAGACATGGAATATTAAGTAATCAATCTCCATTAATGATTTGTTTTTTGTTGTCTTTCGTAGACCCTATTTGGAGTTTTCTTGGGAAAGATACTAGAATGGTTTGCCATTTCCTTCTCTGGCTTATTTTACAAATTAAAAAAAAAACTGAGGCAAATAGGGTTAAGTAACTTGCTCAGGGTCACACACCTAGTAAGTATCTGAGATCATATTTGAACTCAGGTCTTCCTGACTCCAAACCTGGCACTCCTAGGCACCTCAATGAGGGGAGTACTATGCAAATGGGCTTGAGGCATGAATTGTGTGTGTGTGTGTGTGTGTGTTTAAATGCATGTCAAAATAAGTTTTTTCTATGCACATTGTTGATCTGGTATGGGACTAGTATCTCCCATTATTTCTCCCCAAAATGGGTGAGACTGCACCCTATTTCCCTCTTTTGACAAGGATTAATTTTCCCTAAAAGGAATCAAATTGATTTAGAGATCTGATTGGCAACTATTTCCCTGACACCACTTTTTTTCTTTTTTAAAAAAATTATTAAATATTTTCTTGTTACATTTTTCCATTAATAATAGACTTTTATTTTCAAAATATATGCAAAGATAGCTTTCAACATTCACTCCTGAAAAACTTTGTGTTCCAAATTTTTCTCCCTCCCCCCATCTTTCTCCACTAGACAGCAAGTAATCCAACATATATGTTAAACATGTGCAATTCTTCTAAATTCCAGACATCACATTTGCCATGCTGCATAAGAAAAATCAGATCAAAAAGGAAAAAATGAGAAAAAAAGCAAGCAAACAACAACAAAAAAGATGGAAATACTATATTGTGATCCACACTCAGCCCCCATACTAGTCCTTTTTCTGGATGCAGATGGTTCTCCCCATCACAAGCTGATACCACTATTTTAAGAGTATAAAAAGAAAGAGAAGATGACCAATCAAAAGACATATATGAAAAATAGAGGAACTGATAGATATATCTCTGGTATTGTTTATTCCTCTCCAAGGCAGATTGGGATTTCTTCAGGGAGCAGAAGTGTCATATGTCTGGATATCATTTCTTCTAGTTTTGGTTAATGGATTAAAATAATACCTATTTGATCCCTCTTAAATATTGCTGGCCTAAAAGTATGATTTTCTTTCTAAACTGTTTTCTGAAAAACATTAAGTTAGCACTTAGCTAACACTCACTAATTTGGTTCTTTCTCACCAAATGCTAGTCATATAAGACCATCATAAATAGTGAATAAATTCATTATCCAAGGAAAACAGAAATCAGAGAAGTTATACAGATTAGAACATGCCAAAAAAATACATGAGTGAAAGAGCTCTTTAAATGGGAGCAAGATAAGATCTCAGCTCAACCTAGAGAGAGCTCCTGATCTCATTCAAATGGGAATTTCCCAGTCTTAACAGCTAGGGAATGTTACGTGTCTGAGATCAAATTTGAATTCAGGTCCTCCTGACTTCAGGGCTGGTGCTCTATCCACTGCGCCACCTAGCTGCCCCTAGAAAACTCCTTTGTAATAAAGAAAAGAGTTAAAACAAAAATCCTCATCTAAACAATTCTATTACATTATCATCTGAACTCTGGATTCAGGATTGATTATATAATTCATTTTTAGATTCAGTTATATTCAGCAACAAGAAGATTATACAATGATCAATTCTGATGGACATGGCTTGGATGATTGAAGTCAGTTCCAATGATCTTGTGAAGAGAGCTTTCTACACCCAGAGAGAGAATTGTGGGAACTGAGTGTGGATCACAACACAGCATTTTCCCTCTTTTTGTTGTTGTTTGCTTGCATTTTATTTTTTTTTCTCATTTTTTTCCTTTTTGATCTGATTTTTCTTGTGCAGCAAAATAATTGTATAAATATGTATCTATATTGGATGTAACATGTATTTTACATGTTTAACTTGTAAATTGCCATCTAAAGGAGCAAGGGCGAAAGGAGGGGGAAATTTAGAACACAAGGTTTTTCCTTTTTGATCTGATTTTTCTTGTGCAGCAAGATAATTTCCCTGACATTTCCTGCTAACTGAATGAAATAAATTGTTGTAAGTTCTTGGCTCTGCTTGTACCTTTCTGCCTCATTATTAACTTTGTTGCTGTTCTACTATGGCTGTCAACTTAATTTCTCAATCTTGTGGCTTCCTTGACACAAAACCATTGAGTTCCACTATGTAGATATCCCCCATTGTCTCTGTATATATAGATGATTTTGACTTAAATCTTGTTGACATTTTCATCCTGGATAAAACCTAGCTTGATGCTGGTCAGCTGGTTCAGTAGCCCAAATCCCTCACTCTCAGATTTCTAAACTAGCTTTGGAGCTCAAGGGTCTTTGGGCGTCTCAGTGAAATCCAAGGCCATGTACCCTTGGAATTGCCAGTGGTCACTGACTAGGTGTCCATAGTCTTAGACAAATGAAGGCCTTTTAAATCCAGAACTGGCAAGTCAAGCCTCACAACTGGATTTAAAGCTTGGAAGAATCTTGACACTTAGTTTAACATATCAATATCCACCCATAATTTTCTGACATGACATCCTACATTCCTGGATATTTGCAAGGATTACTGTTGAAAAATTATTCATTCATATTCTTTGAAAATTAAAAAAAAATTAAATTCTGGAGATTCTCTAGCCACAACCTAGGACTAACCTCTGCCATTGACCTTCTGTTTAATTTTGCTATGACCCTAACTACCTGATATCAAAGTTTTCTATATTTCTTGTCACCTGATACTGTCCCCCAGGGGGACAACTAACCTATCATGAAATATTTCACGTTTCCAACAAATTGATGTTTCATTTGAGGGCTTTTGAGGACGTTATAAGTTTGTATTTTTTACTTTGCTTTCATAGTTACTCCAAATATCTTAAGAATTAAAGATGAAAAGGGCTATTAAACTGTGCATATCCTTTGATCCAGCAGTGTCTCTACTGAGTCTAAAAAGATCATAAGAGAGGGAAAAGAACCCCCTATATGAAAAAATGTTTGTAGTAGCCCTTTTTGCAGTGGCAAGAAACTGGAAACTGAATGGATGCCCATCAATTAGAGAATGGCTGAATAAATTATGGTATATGAATGTTATGGAATATTATTACTCTATAAGAAATTATCAGCAGGATGATTTCAGAAAGGCCTGGAGAATCTTATACAAACTGATGCTAAGTGAAACGAATAGAACCAAGAGAACATTATACATAGTAACAAGAAGATTATATGATGATCAATTCTGATGGATGTGGCTCTTTCAACAATGATGTGATTTAGGCCAATTCCAATAGGCTTTTGATGGAGAGAGCCATTTACATTCAAAAAAGGGTGTATGGGGGTTGAATGTGGAGCACAACATAGTATTTTCACTTTTTTGGTTATTATTTGCTTGCTTTTTTTCTTTCTCACTTTTTTCCTTTTTGATCTGATTTATCTTATGTAGCACAATATAGAAATATGTTTAAAAGAATTGCACATGTTTAACATATTGGATTGCTTGTTACGTAGGGAAGGAATGTAGGAGGAAGGGAGGGAGAAAAATTTGGAACGCAAGGTTTTGCAAGGGTGAATGTTAAAAACTATCTTTGTATGCATTTTGAAAATAAAAAGCTATTATTTAAGAAAAAAGAATTAAAGGTGAAAATTTAGAAGTGAGGAGACAAAACTAAGCCTTTTGATTCTAATTTTGGTATTTTAAAAATAGGTTCTACCCCTCACTCCCTGTCTTTCTTCTCTTTTCTTTGTCTCTTTCTTTATCTATTTCCCTCAACCCTCTGTCTCTCCCTCCCTCCTTCTTTCTCTCTCTATCTCTCTCTAAACAATGCTGATTTAAAGCATTTTCACTATAAATTAGGACCCCCTCCCCAAAGTTTAGGCAAAACATTTGGACTTAAAACATGACCTGCTGACATTAATGACTAAAATCAAGTAATAAACTAAGAAAAGATAAAAATTGGCTCAAACTTCATGAGGAATCAAGGGGAATTCCACAAAAAATCTCCAAATATTATGTTGCTAAAATGTTTTATTTATCTTTAGACATTTTGGACGAGCATGTATTTCAACATTATTAACATGTAGTGGACTTCCTGCCATCTAGGGGAGGGGAGGGGACTGGGGGTAAAATTTGTAATGGAAAGCTTTGTAAAGATCAATGCTGGGGAACTACCCATACATATGTTATACAAATAAAAAGCTTTAATAAAAAAAAAAAAGAAAGGGAAAAAAAAGAAAAAAAAAGAAATTTTGGACAAGGAAAGAGTTAGTTGATTTGTCTTTACACCCTGGCTTTATCAGCAATTTCTTGTGTTGATTTTGAACAAATCTACTCCTCTGGTCATTATTTCTTTATGTCCTCCAATATCTGTGCTAATTTTACCATTCTATGAATCCTTGGTTTTCTCCACAAAATTTTTGCTTTTATGTGAGAGAACTAAGCTAACAGGCTTCCATTACTGCATGCACTAGCATTTTCCTAACTTTAGTGTATTACATGGGTCATTTTTCATATTCATGAATTGAGCAACCAACACAACCCAATCATTCCTGGTTAGGGCTTTCTAGGCCATACAGATAGCAGGTTGAAAGGAGGGCAAGTGAGTTAATAATGTAGAGAAGGGGGCACTAAATATCACTAGTTTGACACATGCAAAGCAGACAGTAAATCCCAAAAGTAGCACAAACACCATGCTTTAGAAGAGGAGAAAACATTTGGTAGGAAAATGAAATTTCTAAGCTTCTAAGGGCATCTTCCAAAACAAGGCAGCGAGTGTGTTCAAATCATCAAATGAAAGAGAAATGTCATGAAATGGAAAGAGCTTAACACACATGGTGTTTGCTTTAATAAAGAGTTGAGCCATATGGCATGTTTCTGGCTTCATTTCTCAAATCATACAGCTCTATTCAATAATGGGTTTCCAAGGGAAATTGCAAAATCTCCTTTCCCAGATACCTTTTCACTGTCACCTTATCCTTGATTGCTTGCAGCTATAGGTGCTCAAAATAGTTGGAGATTAAGAGTCAGGAGACCTGGAATTATATAGTCTTGCCACTAGCTCCCAGAGAAATATCTAGATTACTGAGATTTTCCCCCTCTCTATCCCATATGCAATTTCTTTTTGTTACTTTTTCCCTTCAAGACTCTATTTGATAACAAGGTAAGTGATTTAAATGACATTATGAAAAATTCAGGAGTTGTTTATAGGGGCAAAATTGATACCTAATAGAGATAGAATATGACACTAACAACTGAGTTTATATTTTTTGTACTAATGATTGTTTTTCTTTAGTTTCAGATAATAATGTTTTTTATATTTAAAGGTGAAAAAGACTATATTTGATATTCATTTCATTTTTTAAAGTGTTCTATTGATCCTTTTTATTGTGTTTTGAAAAAAAGCATCCTTATCAGTTTCCAATAGCTTCAAGTTTCATAAAAACTTTTCCTTATCCAGTTGTGCCCAATCCTTTGTGATACCATTTTGGATTTTCTTGGCAAAGATATTTCTTCATTTCATTTTACAGATGAGAAACTAAGGCAAACAGCACTCACTCAACTAATAAGCCATATTTGAACTCAAAAAGATGAATTTTCCTGACTCCAGGAGAGAGTGCAGTCTCTCCACTATACAACCTAGCTGCTTTTTTCCTTACTACAAAAGAAAAGCAGTTTTAGAAAACCAATTTACCAGTCAAGTTGCCTTTGATAATGTCTGCAAATTCTGTATCTTCAGACTATCCCTTTCTACTAAAGAGTAATGAAGCATCCCATCATCTACTCTTTGGAATCAATATTAGTTACTGTTTATAAAATGCTACCTTTTAGGGTTTTCATTTACATTATTGTAGGGATTGTATCAATCAGTCTCTTGATGCTGTTTTATTGTTCTATGTCAGTCCATGCAAGTCTTTCTTTCAATATTACATGTTTCTTTTTAAGTAGATTTCTTTCCTTTACAAGTAATGGGTAAGGGTAGTGCAATATGATTTACTCCTCTAGGGATGACCCTAAATCCCATTTTCCTTTCCAAATGGCTAGTCTTATCTTTAGGTCCTTATTTCTCAGTTTGTTAAGTAGAGATAATGAGCTTTATTTTAGCTGCTGATATGATGATTATAAGTACCAAGAGAAATTGAATATTAGAAACTTAGAAAGCTACTGTATTTAGCCCAATCCCCTCATTTTGGGGGTACCTAGATGGTACAATGGGCAGAGCACTGGTCCTGGAATTAGAAAGATTCATCTTTCTCAGTTCAAACCTGGCCTTAGACACTTATTAACTGAGCATGTCACTTAACCCTGTTTAACTCAGTTTTCTTGTCTGCAAAATGAGAAGGAAATGGCAAGCTACTCCAGTGTATCTGCCAAGAATACTCCAAAAGGGTTCACAAAGGGGTGGGTATGACTGAAAAATAAACCTTATTTTACAGATGAGAAGATAGAGGTCCATAAGGGACCATAATCTTCAGCATTAGAAATCAAGTAATGATACCCAGCTTCCTTCTATTGCATCTCATAATGACTGCAGAGGATTTTGAGAACTATGGTTTAGTGGAAAGAGCACTGAATCAGGAGTTAGGAAAAATGAGTTCCAGTTCCAACACTAACACTATTTAACTGCATGATCTTAGGTAAATCATTTAACCTATTTAACACATTGTAAAAACATAATTGTATTTTCTTGGAATATTAATGTGAGCAGTATTTTTTGGGTGCTTAGACAATCATGACAGATATATTACATGAGACAAAAGAGAGAATTCACAAACCAATATTCTCAGAGAGGGCCTTTCTGTTTCATGTTTGTGTTTTTTTCTTCTCCAAACAGAAGATGAGCTCCTCTGGGAGAAACCATCTCTTCTACCTCATCACAGTTTAATGGAAAAGTTGTGGACTTTGAAATCTGGAAACCTTTGTTAGAATCCTGGCTCCTACACCATACATGTGACCATGGGCAAGATATTTAACTACTCTGAACTACAATCTTCCTTCTCTTTTAAAAAAAATTATTTCAATGATGCTTTTTGTTTTTACATAATTTTCAAATATGTCCACCATCCTCACATTCACCCAATGGGTCTTCTTAAACAACAATAACAAAAACCAATTAAGTCAAAGCAATTGATATAGCAGCTGGGTCTAATGTATGCAACATTCCCCCATGTTTCTGAGAAAAGAAAAGAGGACCTTTTCCCTCATTTCTCCTCTGATCCAAGACGGATCATTTCAATTGTGCAACTTCTGATTTTTTTTTCTTAATTCTCTCTGTTTACATAACCGAGGTCATTGTGAATATTATTTTCTTAAACTCAGTATCTTTTAAGAGACATGTACTTAAAAACAATAGAAACTAAATCCAGAAGGGGGTAAATGTGTATAATTCAAATAAGTGAGAAGAATTGGCCCCTTTTAATTGAGATAAGATCTTTTCTCAACTCACTCACAGAGATTTATATTTAGCAAGTCAGAAGATACTTGATTTGCATTATTAATGTGCTATTAAATCCTGTGTGTGTGTGAGGGATAGGAATAGGGAGAAAGTCATTAAGATAGAGCCTAGGACTGGTAAGTTACCAGTCTCAGCAATTTCTTCCCTCCAGTTCCTTTAACAGGGCAGGAGAAACTAAAATGACACTTTTGCAAAAGACCTTTTAGTTTTAAAACCGTATTTCAGAACTGCTTATTATCAGTGTTGGATCTAAGAGCTTGCTCTCAGCTCAAACAGCTAGAAGAGCATTTTACGAAGTTTCCACGTCAGCAAATCCCTCCAGCTTCCCTCTGGTCTGTGGCTTTCTTTCTCTGGCTCTGTTGGGAACACGCTAAAGATTTGACATCGAAAGGAATACTTTCTCACTGATTTCCTGTGTTAGCCTGGGGCAGTGCCACAGCTCAAGGAGAGAAGCTGAAAGCATGGCTCTGATTTTGTGGGCAGGACATGCAAGCCAATGATTCTGCTTATCGTATTCTTCCCCCTCTTCTGCATGGGAGCACAGGGACAAAATATCAAAGATAAAAGGCTTCACATTAATATCAAACCAGTGGAAACCAAAGAGATCTTTTGACCACATGGTTAATTTCCCAACTACAATTTTGGTTCAGTTATTGATCTTTTTATAGGTACTTTTTATGAACTCAAGCCAAGTTTCTGACTCCTATGGACTATTTCCCAAATTCTATAGCTCTGGAGGACTGTGAAGATGTAAAGTCTTAGTTTCTAAGGATGGGAAGAAGCAATGTCAAGACCCAGCCTCTAGGGAAGTGCTGAAACATTGAGAAATAGCACCTACTCCTAACTTCTTGATAGTAAACATTTCACTACAATTCACATCCTTTTTCATAACAGAGTGTAAAGTAAAACACATTGAATTTAGAGGTCAAAGACCTAAGCTTAATTCAAATAAATATTTATGAATCACCTATAATGCTCAACTCTCAGCTCTACCACTTCTAAATTATTTGGTTAGGCAAGCTTCTTAATTTTTTTTAGATTTTAAATTTTTTTTTAATTTTCCCAAGTATATACGAAAATAATTTTAACATTGATTTTTAAATTAAAAAAATTTTTTGAATATGCATACCCTTTGATCCAGCAGTGTTTCTACTGGTCTTATATCCCAGAGATCTTAAAGGAGGGAAGGGGACCCACATGTGTTTGTGGCAGCCCTTTTTGTAGTGGCTAGAAACTGGAAACTGAAGGGATGCCCATCAGTTGGAGAATGGCTGAATAAATTATGGTATATGAATGTCATGGAATATTATTGCTCTGTAAGAAATGACCAGCAGGATGATTTCAGTGGCCTGGGGAGACTTACATGAAGTGAGTAGAAGCAGATCATTGTACACAACAACAAGATTATACAATTATTTATATATGTATATATTATGTATATATCAAATATGATGGATATAGCTCTTTTCAACACTGAGATTATTGAGACCAGTTCCAATAATTTTGTGATGAAGAGAGCCATCTACACCCAGAGAGAAGACTGTGGGAACTGAGTGTGGACCACAAGATAGCATTTTCACTCTTTTTGTTGTTGTTTGCTTGCTTTTTGTTTTCTTTCTCATTTTTTTCTTTTTTGATTTGATTTTTCTTGTGTAGCAAGATAATTGTATAAATATGTATACATATGTTGGATTTAACATATATTTTTACCAGGTTAAACATATACTGGATTACTTGCCATCTAGGAGAAGGGATGGGGAAAGGGGGGGAAATGGAACACAAGGTTTTGCAAAGGTTAATGTTGAAAAATTATCTATATATAGATGTTTTGAAAAGAAAAAGTTTTTTTTTCAAAGAGCTAAGAGTCAAGTCAACTCAGCATTTATTAAGCACCTACTATATAACCAGGCACCGAGCAAAGGCAAAAACAGTGCCTACTTCAATGCTCATAGTCTCCATTACTTTGTCCAACAATGGTATACAGCAAAAGCTGATTGTGTGAATATCTGACATCTTTGTATGGTTTGAAGTAAGTCTTTTGGAGGCAAGCTGACCTCAATTCAAATCCTGCCACTGAGACTAGTCTGAACCAAACCTTTCTTTTATGTGCATACATATTTATACAGTTACCTTGCTGTACAAGAAAAATTGGATCTACAAGAAAAAAATCTGAGAAGGGAAACATAATGCAAGCAAACATCAATAGAGAACATGAAAATGTTATGTTGTGGTTCACATTCACATCCCTCTCTCTGGGTGTATATGGCTTTCTTCACTGAACAATTAGAACTGGTTTGAATCATCTCATTGTTGAAGAGAGCTATGTCCATCAGAATTGATCATCATATAGTCTTATTGTTGCCATGTATAATCATCTCCTGGTTCTGCTCATCTCACTCAGCATCACTCCATGCAAGTCTCTCCAGGCCTCTCTGAAATCATCCTGCTGGTCATTTCTTACAGAACAATAATATTCCATAACATTCATATACCATATATTTTAGCCATTTTCCAATTGATGGGCATCCATTCAATTTCCAGTTTCTAGCCACTACAAAAAGAGCTGCCACAAACATTCTTGCACATGTGGGTCCCTTTCCCTCCTTTAAGATCTCTTTGGGATATAAGCCCAATAGAAACACTGCTGGGTCAAAGGGTTTGCACATTTTGATAACTTTTTGAGTATGGTTCCAAATTGCTCTCCAGAATGGTTGGATCCATTCATAGTTCCACCAACAATGTATCAGTGCCCCAGTTTTCCCACATCCCCTCCAACATTCGTCATTATCTTTTCCTGTCATTTTAACCAATCTGACAGGTATGTAGTGGTATCTCAGAGTTGTCTTAATTTGCATTTCTCTGATCAATGGTGATTTGGAGCATTTTTTCATATGACTGGAAATAGTTTTAATTTCATCATCTGAAAATTGTCTGTTCATATCTTTTAACCATTTATTGATTGGAGAGTGGCTTGAATTCTTATAAATATGAGTCAATTCTCTATATATTTTAGAAATGAGGCCTTTATCAGAACCCTTAAATGTAAAGATGACTTCCCAATTTATTGCATCCCTCCTAATCTTGTCTGCATTAGTTTTGTTTGTACAAAAACTTTTTAACTTAATAAAATAAAAATTATCTATCTGGTGTTCAATTAAGAGTTCCAGTTCTTCTTTGGACATAAATTTATTCCATCTCCACAGGTCTGATAGGTAAACTATCCTATGTTCCTCTAATTTGCTTATAATATCACTCTTTATGTCTAAACCATGAACCCATTTAGATCTTATCTTGGTATGTGGTGTTAGGTGTGGGTCAAGCCCTAATTTTTTCCATAGTAGTTTCCAATTTTCCCAGCAGTTTTTGTCAAATAGTGAGTTCTTATACCCAAAACTGGGGTCTTTGTGTTTATCAAACACTAAATTGCTATAGTTATTGCCTAGTTTGTCCTGTGATCCTATCCTATGCCACTGATTGACTACTCTATTTCTTAGCCAGTACCAAATGGTTTTGATGACTGCTGCTTTATAATATAATTTTAGATCTGGTACAGCAAGGCCACCTTCATCAGCCTTTTTTTTCATTAATTCCCTTGAAATTCTTGACTTTTTGTTCTTCCAGATGAACTTTGCTATTATTTTTTCTAGATCTGTAAAATAATTTCTTGGAAGTTTGATTGGTATGGCACTAAATAAGTAAATTAGTTTGGGTAGTATTATCATTTTTATTATATTCGCTTGGCCTACCCATGAGCATTTGATATTTTTCCAACTGATTAGGTCTGACTTTACTTGTATGGAAAGTGTTTTGTAGTTTAGTTCGTATAGTTCCTGACTTTTCCTTGGCAGATAGATTCCCAAATATTTTATGCTATTGACGTTAGAAAATAAAAAAGTTTTAACAAAAAAAAAATTTGAGTTCCAAATTCTCTCTCCTTTCTTTCTTCCCCTTTCCTTTCTGAGACAATAAAGCCTCTTAATTTTTTAAGCCTAAATTTTCTCATCTGTAAAATAGGAATTGTGTTGGTCACAGGTGTGTGAAGAATTAATGCTTCCTAATAGCCTTAGTGGCATTTGATAACCTCATGAATCCCCCTTTCAAAAAAAGCAATTATTGATGTGTAGAATTGTGATTTTGGAGGTGGTAGTCACTGCTTCAGTGTGATAAACTGTGATTCAAGGCTGGTTTCTGAATAGTAACAACTCATGTTTCTATGAGTTTTACTTTTTAAAATTATTATTATTTTAACTTTTTTTGAGCTCCAAAATTCTCTCCCTCCCTGCAGCCCCTCTTCTACCCACGGAAAATCAAGCCATATACATATGAGATCATGCAAAATATATTTTCATATCATAGGCTTTAAAATTTTTAAAGTACTTTCTTTGTAATTCCATGAGTATTAGACTCATTTTACAGCTGGAAGATCTGAAAAGTTAAGTATTTTGCCTAGAAACATAACAAAGACTTAAACCTTGGCTCTGTGATTTGGAAATTCAGTTTTCAATCCTTCACAATGAGCTTCCTCCCACTTTGGTGCTTGCTGGGGACTTGTTATAGTTCATCTAGTGAGTTATTCAGTAGTTGTTATAATGTTATTCCCCCTTAACTGATGGTAGTATTTAGTGATTTCTGTAAATGAGCAAGTCCTCATTAATTTCCAATATAAAAAAAAGATTTCAATAGTCACATACTTTCCCCTCCAAAACTCACCGATTCCCAGAACTCTTTAAATACTTCTGAGAATGAATCAGAAATTGTAGGGAATTTAGAATCATTCCATCCACCCCCTTCATTTTATAGATTAACAAACTAGATCTGGTCAAGTAATGTGCCCACAGCTAAGACGAGAACTCAGATATGCTGTACCTAAGTTCAATGTGGTTTCCTCGGTACCGCATTGGCTTTAATTATTCCACAAAATCAAGTTCTTTTATGCCTATGTAATGGTTAATGGGGACAGGGAGGGAAGTATTGGCTAACAAGGGCCTGGACCTCAGAGAATGGGTCAGATATGGCTTTCTCAGTGAATTATACATAGCAAATGTAATATTCCTTCTCCTGGTTTCAATCAGACCATGTGAAACTTTGGGGGAATCAGTTTCTAGCCATGTGTGTCTGAGAAAGTAGTAATACCATGTGGTGATGAAAAGTCTGGTTGCCTAAGGAACTAGGATCAATGGCTTAATTAAGACTGAACTGAAATTGAGAGTATATATAAAGAGTTCAATCAGAGAATCTCTCAATCTCTTACAGAGAAGTTTTTAAGTGAAGATTTTTATTTAAGGAGGGACATAAGGTACCTTTGTTTCTTTTGAGTTTATTCTTTCTTGTTCATTGATGAATGAGTATTTGGACATGGAATTGACAATCAAATGACCTTGTGAATTTTTAAAAATCAGAAGAACTATCAGCTGTCCCCTTACAATCAGAGTTGGTTGTTGAGATCACCAATTAGTAGTAGCAGTGACTGAGTCCCCAAGGAACAAGCTGGATGATGGTGTCCAGGAGAGGAATGACATTTGAGCTGAAATACCATGTCATGAAAGGAGTTAATCCAGGTGATAAAGGTAGCAAGTTGTCTATTAATGATGTCACAACAAAAATAAAACTTGGTGGGGACACCTGGAGTCAGGAGTTTCAAGGTATTCCTCAGGACCACTTGTTCCCTACATGTGTACCTCAGATTCTTTTTGTTTCAGATTGAGTCCACTTTTCCCAGAGACTGTGTTCCACAAATGTGAGGGATTTTTGTAATCCTTATTCTTGTTATACCTTTTCAGCATTTGTCTCATGTAAAAGCTAACTGATATCAGATAGTTGATCAATATTGGCAATAACATAAGAACAGGAGCTCCTGAGTGAGTGTTAAAAACCACAGCCCCTCCAGCTTCCCTGTTGATATTACCCTGAGAGAAGTAGACAACTGTTCTCTAGGCCCAGCATTGTGAGAATTAGGGTGAACCCAGAAAAGGGATGTTATATACCTGCTTCTTTTTAAAACAAGTGTGATCTCTAGGTTCAAGATGTTTGTGGGCAATAAAGGGAGAGCCACTATCTATCAAATGACCATAACAGAGTTGGAGCTACACAAAGGAACATGAGGCAGTGAATTTTTAAAATAGCTATTCCTGGAAATGAGAAAGTCACAAATGTCTTGACATTCTTTGACTTTTTATTTTCAGAAAGGGGGAAAGGGTGTTGTTCTTTCCTACTTCCTATGGCAGGGAAAACCAGATTTGGATGTTAGGGATCAGAGAAAAAAAATTATTGAAGAATATACTTCCTTGAGAACATTGTACACAGCAATGCAAGATTATATGATGATCACTTCTGATGGACATGGTTTTTTTTTTCAACAGCAAGGTAATTCAGGCCAGTTCCAATGGTCTTGTGATAAAGAGAGCCATCTGCACTCAGAGAGAGACCTATGGGTACTGAATGTGGATCATAACAGTATTTTCATATTTTTATTGTGTTTGCTCGCATTTTGTTTTCTTTCTCATTTTTTTCATTTTTGATCTGATTTTTTCTTGTGCAGAAATTTCTAAATGTAGAAATATGTATAGAAGAATTGCACATGTTTAACATATATTGGATTACTTGCCATCTAGGGGAGGGAAAAAAATTTTGAACACAAAGTTTTGCAAGGGTGAATGTTGAAAATTATCTATACATATGTTTTGAAAATAAAAAGCTTTAATAAAAAAAAGAACATACCTCTTTGGTGTGCAGTAGGACATCTGATAGAGAGAAAGAAGGCAAGAAAGAAGAAATGAAAGAAGGAAGGAAGGAAAAAAGAAAGAAGGAAGGAAGGAAAAGAAAGAATCTAGAAAAGAAGGAAGAGAATGTACTCTGTAGGATTTCACTGATCCAGGATTTTAAAAATGAAAGGGGCCCTCCAGTCCATGATTGTACCCTCAGAGAAGTTCATTTACCCAAGGAAATGACAGAGGAAATGAATCAGTGAATAAAGTCCAGCTCAGTCATCTAACTCCACCCTTCCTCTGAAATCTCTGTCTGCAATCTCCAGGTCTTGAGCAAGTGCCTCCTTGCTGTCTGAGTGTTTATTCACTAAACTAAAGACCAAACCCATCCATCAAAGAATCATAGAATTTTCTAGCTAGAAAAGCCATTAGAGATCATCAAGTCCAAACCCTTCATTAACAGATGAGGAGATTGAGACCCAAAGAAACTAAATGAATTGCCTTACGGGCAAATGGCCCTTGCTTAGTTTATGCAAGATTAGTTCCCAGTTTCCCTGTCTCTGGTCCCAGGACTTTTTCTGTAACACCATCATATTCTCTTGTGTGGTCAAGAACTATGCTTTGTTCATCTTTCTGTCCCCCATAATTATTGGGTTTTTTTTTCCTTTTCTATACTTTTTATTTAATTTATTAGTCTTGAACTAAATGGATGCTCTGATTAATGCAGGATCAGAATTCTAACAGGGAACAAGGAGACAAAGAAACAATGGCATTTTTGTGGTTTGAATGAAGAAATGCAATCCCTAAAAGGGACCTGGAGGGAAAATTAATTCTCAATACTTCTATTATTACAAATAAAAATAACAATGCCTATTTACTGTAACAGTTTATTGCTTTGGCAGACAATCATTATTAACTCCATTTTATAGGAAAAAAGTCAACAATAAAATCATTTAGATAGAAATCAAAGAACAGAATAAATAACAGCAACTAACATTTACATACTTCTTTATTGCTTGGAAAGCACCTTACTTAAATGATCTAATTTTATTCTCAGAAGAACCCTGTGTGAGGAAAGTACCACAGACATTATGAGGTTGAAGATGAGGAAAATGAATCAGAGTGAAGTCAAGGGGATCACAAGGTTAGTAAGTGCCTGAAGTAGGACTCAAAACAAGGACCCCCTAAGTTCACTGCCTTTAAAATATGTGTATTGATTTTTCTTGCACAACAATGATAAGTGTGGAAATATGTATACATATATTCGATTTGTCAAGTATTTTAACATAATTAACATGTAGTGGATATCCTGCCATCTAGGGGAGGGGTGGGGAGTAGGGGGGAAAAAATTTGTAACAGAAAGCTTTGTAAGGGTTAATGTTGAAGAATTACCCATACATATGTTTTGCAAATAAAAAAAATAAAATAGGACTATTTAAATAAATAAAATAAAATAAAATATGTGTATTATGTTATAATGATGATATTTCTAATCAAAATACAAATAATTACTTTTGGGGGGTTTATTTTGGAGATTTGCACCATGTATATGAGTATTTGTTAAGGATTTCAAGGCACTCATTATTTTTAAAATAATTAAAATGAGAAATTAAAAAGGAACTGAGACTCAGAAAAAAAAAGTCTTGTGACTTGTCTCAGATCATTTGACAGTAAATAGCAGTTAAAGCTCCAACTTTGGGAAAATGACTTCAAGCTCAATACTTCTTCCACTTATACTCACATTGCCTTTCATGAACAATTCATTTCAGCTGCATGAACACAATCCTAACTGTTGAACTTGTTTCCTTTGCCTGATCAAACCAAAGCAGATGATTGGATATCAAAGACTCCAAAGTAAATTATTGATATTAGGAAGTACTGCTCAAAGTGTTTTCTGACTCACAGCGAGACAGGTTTCTGGGCTCAGAGAATAGCTTCAGCCAATATAATCAGATGTGCACAGGGGCATTGTGAGGTTCAACTGAGATAATGGATGTAAAGTACTTTGTAAACTTTAAAGCCCTATAGAAGTGCCTATTATTATAATTATTGTTATTATTGTTACTTACCTCTCTTTGCTTCAGTTTTCTCAGCTGTAAAATGGCCTGAAAAAAGAAATGGCAAGTCACTCCAGTATTTTTTCCAAGAAAACTCGAAATAGGGATCATGAAGAGTCGGACAAGATGGAAAAAATGACTAAACAATAACTTTCTGATCCAGGTTCAGTGCTCTATCCACTGGACACCTAGCTGTCTAGTTGACTTTATATTTACATCAATGAGGATGGGCAGAGCAAGTACAGGATTAGTACCTTTGGAGTGAGGGCTGCTGAATCTTTTCAGGATTGTCCATCCATTTTTGGTGTCTACTTTCACCCAACTTTTACCTGTGACTCCAAGAAGCTCTAACATGCTCTGCAGTCACATCCCAGCAAAACTCTCTTGGCCACTTGGTTAAATCCGAGTGAGGGTCACTGACAGGGCTCAAACCTGTTGGTGAGTTAGGGGAATATCTATCCAAGTATTGAAGACTTCCACTGGCAGAATAGGCTGATGAGAACAATTTGTTCCAATGGCCATGAAGAAGGCTGAATCTATGGAGTGCTTAGAGCTTGGTTAGAATTTGCATTTTAGGACATTGTCAGTCATTCTGATTTTTGTGTTGCTGTTGAACTTCAATTGCTCTGGAAGAGTGACACAGAGAATTTTGTGCAACCCTGCCTCACTTAAACCCAATTTATGTGTGAGTCAAAACATGACTATGTGATGTTCCTTGTACTCTTCAAAAATGAAGGCAAATAATGTTATTAAAAGCCTCCAATCATCGTTACTCTCATGGTGATGATTTCTTTCTCTGAATTTCACTCCTAATAAGCTCAAGTAGTGTTGAAAGAGCAATATAGGGACATGCTGTTAAATATTTAACACTGCTTCTGAGAGTTGAGGGGGAACAGGGAGAAAATGTAATCACCCATACTTTCAATCTGCTTTATTTCTTAATACTTTCTTAAGTGTAGACAATTAACAAAACAACACATCAAGCCCTGTCAATTTCTAGGGTGTCAGTTTTTAAAATTTTAATAACTTTTTATTTTCAAAATATATGCAAAGATAGCTTTCAACATTCATTCTTTCAAAATCTTGCGTTACAAATTTTTCTCCCTCCCTTCCTTGCTTCCCCTAGATACCAAGTAATCAAATATAGGTTAAATGTGCAATTCTTCTAAACATATTTCTACATTTATCATGCTACACAAGAAAAATCAGATCAAAATAGGGAAAAAATGAGAAAGAAAAAACAACAAGCAAATAACAATAAAAAGGTGAAAATATAATGTTGTGATCCACATTCAGATGTCTCTCTTCAGTATGTCTATTGGAATTGGTCTGAATCACCTCATTGTTGAAAAGTTTCAAGTTGGGGTGTCAATTTTTTCACTGAAAATTTAATAATGGTTCCTGGCAAACAGGTTAGAGCTGGCTCCAGTATACACCACACTACAAATCTAGAGATGATCCAGGCCATCATTGCCAACTCTAGGAAGGCTATAGAGAATTGGAATTGAAATGTTGAGCCTGCTTGGAGTTATAGGGACTGAATTTAACCCTAATTTTGCCATGTATTGCCTATGTGATTTTGTTTGGATAAGTCACTTAACCCTGGATCTCAGTTTTCTCATCTCTAAAATTAGGGGGTTGGATTAGATACCTCTAAGTCTCCCTCCGGCTTTCTTTTTTCCTCCTTGTCTTACAACCCCTGGGACATCATATCCTTTTCCCCTTTTCTTCTTTCTTTCAGGGTCTGAAGAGATGGCTCTTCTTCCTCAGGTCAACATCTCTTCTCAAATCCTTGACATCTTCCAGCTTCTCCAGCATATTCCTTCCACTATAATCCCTCTCTTCCTTTAAAATATCTCCCTATCATCTTGTTCCTTCTCTACTAACTATACTAACATATTCATAACAAACATATTCAAAGTATCCCCATTTCTAAAAAAAACACTCACTAGATCCTACCATTCCCATTATCATTCTGTAAGTCACATCTCTTTCTCAAACTCCTTGAAAAAAGCTATCCATTCTCAGTTAGTCACTACCTTCACTTCCTCTCATTTCACTCTCTTCCTAACTCTTACAAACTGGCTTCTTCCAACCAATTTAACAATCAAACGACAAATATTTATGAAGTGCTTACCGTGTCTAGTGATATTTCAATTCTCTTCCTCCTTGACATTTCTGCAGCATTTTACCTTGTCAACTGGATTTTCTCCTTTTGGATACTCTCTTCTCTCTGGATTTTCATGTCCTTCTCTCTCATGGTTCTCCTTTCTTGTCTAGCCGCTTCTTTTACCTATGTCATTCCTAATGTGGATATACCCCAAAATTCTATTTTGGGTCCTCTACTCTTTTTTTCTCTACTCTTTCACCAACTTTCATACTATTTTTTTGTTTTTGTTTTCTAATCACTTTTATTTTTCAAAATACATGCAAAGATAGTCTTCAACACTCACTCTTGTAGAATCTTGTGTTCCATATTTTTCTTTTTCCCTCCTCTCTTCTCCTTCCCCTAGACATCAAGCATTCTTTTTTTTATTAAAGCTTTTTATTTGTATAGCATATGTATGGGTAGTTCCCCAGCACTGAGCTTTACAAAGCTTTCCGTTACAAATTTTACCCCCAGTTCCCTCCCCTCCCCTAAATGGCAGGAAGTCCACTACATGTTAAGAATGTTGAAATACTTGACAAGTTGTGCAAGAAAAATCCTATCTACAAGAAAAAAAAGAAAATCAGAGAAAGGAAACACAATGCAAGCAAACCTCAATAGAGATCATGAAAATGTTACGTTGTGGTCCATATTTCATATCCCTCTCTCTGGGTGTATATAGTTTTCTTCAGTGAACAATTGGAACTGGTTTGAGACAATTCTTTGTTGCAGAGAGCCATGTCCATCAGAATTGATCATCATGTAATATTGTTATTGATAGCAAGCATTCTAATAAAGGTTAAACATGTGCAGTTCTTCTAAACATGTTTCCACATTTATCATGTTGCACAGGAAAAATCAGACCAAAGAAGAAAAAAATGAGAGAAAAACAAAACCAAGCAAGCAAACAACAAAAACAACAAAGGTGAAAATACTATGCTGTAATTATTATGTGATTAGTCCCCATAGTCCTCTCTCTGGAAGCAGATGGCTCTCTCCATCAATATAGTCTATTGGAAATGGCTGAATCACTTCATTGTTGAAAAGAGCCATGTCCATCACAGTTAATATCGCCATCTTGTTGCTACTCACTTCACTTAGCATCAGTTCGTGTAAGTCTCTCCAGGTCTCTCTGAAATCATTCTGCTGATTGTTTCTTATAAAAAATAATATTCCATATTATTGTTCTATAAGAAACTACCAGCAGGATAATTTCAGGGAGACCTGGAGAGACTTACATGAACTGATGCTGAGTGAAATGAGCAGAACCAGGAGATCATTATACACGGCAACAACAAGACTATATGATGATCAATTCTGATGGACATGGCTCTCTTCAACAATGAAATGTTTCAAACCACTTCCAATTGTTCAGTGAAGGAAACCATATACACCCAGAGAGAGGGATGTGAAATGAGGACCACAACATAACATTTTCATGCTCTCTATTGATGTTTGCTTGCATTGTGTTTCCTTTCTCTGATTTATTTTCTTGTAGATACGATTTTTCTTGCACAACAATGATAAGTGTGGAAATATGTATACATATATTCGATTTGTCAAGTATTTTAACATAATTAACATGTAGTGGACTTCCTGCCATCTGGGGGAGGGGTGGGAACTGGGGGGGGGGG
>JAJPUD010000848.1:458658-474188 GCA_023553655.1 Myrmecobius fasciatus | reverse complement strand
GGGGGGGGGGGAAATTTTGTAACAGAAAGCTTTGTAAGGGTCAGTGTTGAAGAATTACCCATACATATGTTTTGCAAATAAAAAGCTTTAATTAAAAAAAGTTTCTAAACAAAATAATAATAATAATAATAATATTCCATTACATTCATATACCATAACTTATTCAACCATTCCCCAATTGATGGCATCCATTCAGTTTACAATTCCTTGCCATTACAAAAATGGCTGCTGCTAACATTTTTGCCCATACGGGTCCTTTTCCCTTTTTTAAAATGATTTATTTGGGCTACAAAGCTAGTAGAGACACTGCTGGATCAAAGGGTATGCAATTCCTCATATTATCTTCATATAAATGACTCCCAGATCTGTATATTCAGCACTCGTTTCTAAATTACATTACAAATTTGGACATTTCCAAATAAATGTTATGGTTATCTCAAATTCAACATGTCCAATTTTCCTCTCCAATCCACTTATCTTCCAAATTCCTTTCTTATTGTTGTCATTCTTTTTTTTTCTTTTGGTTAGTATTTTTTTTAATTAAATCTTTTTATTTGCAAAACATATGTATGGGTAATTCTTCAACATTGACCCTTACAAAGCTTTCTGTTACAAATTCTCCCCCCCCCCCAGTTCCCACCCCTACCCTAGGTGTCAGGAAGTCCACTACATGTTAATTATGTTAAAATACTTGTATTGTCATTCATTTTTGAAGAACACCAACGACATCACAATGTTGGAGTCAGAGTATAGTGTGTTCAGCAATGGATGAACAAACCAATATGAATTCAGAAGGCACTACCATAGATTGGGCACAAGTGACCTGTTAGAACATTGATGGTAGAAGTGGCTCCAGATTTGCACAGTATATGTTTCGTTTTGAGGGTATCATTGTTCTTTTATTCATCCAACGTCACAAGCTATGTCTCCTATTCCTCATTTTCACTCATCCCATATATTTAATCTTTACAATGTCTTTCTCATACATCTTCTCTCCCTTCACACAGCCACCACTCTAGACTCTCATCGTCTTTCATGTAGACTATTTCAATAACTTCCTATTCAGTCTTCCTGTCTCAAGTCTTTCTTCATTCTAATCCATCTTTCACATAGCCATGAAAGTGATTTTCCTAGAGAGCAGGTTTAATGTCACATTTCCTATTCAACAAACTCCAGTGGCTCCATGTTGCCTCTATGATGAAAGATAAGCTCCTCTGTTATATTTAAATATCTTTACAACCTAGTTCCTACTGTTTCCTGAATTCTTTTAAAAATTTTTTAAATTTTCACTGGGCCTTAATTTTCATTTTTATTTGTGGGGAAAGAAGAAAGCCTTCATGTGAAGAATAGGTTGTTCAGATTTATGGATTGTTGAGAGGACATTGACAAAACATGAAATAAAACTATTAACTGAAAAAATTTTTTTAAAATTTTAAAGCTTTTTATTTTCAAAACATATGCATAGATTAGTTTTCAAATTCACTTTTGCCAAACCAATTTTTTTTGTGTTTCAAATTTTTTCTCCCTCTCTTCTCCCTACTCTCTCCCCTAGATGGCAAATAATCCAATATATGTTAAACATGTGCAATTCTTCTATACATATTTCCACAATTATCATGCTGCACAAGAAAAATCAGATCAAAAAGGAAAAAATGAGAAAGAAAACAAAATGCAAGCAAACAATAACAAAAAAATGAAAATACTATGTTGTGATCCACGCTCAGTCCCTACAATCTTCTCTCCATCACAAGACCATTGGAACCAGCTTGAATCACCTCGCCACTGAAAAGAACTATGTCCACCAGAATTGATTCTCATATAATCTTGTTGTTGCTATGTACAATGTTCTCCTGATTCTGCTCATTTCACTTAGCATTAGCTCACATCAATCTCTTCAGGTCTTTCTGAAATCATCCTGTTGATAATTTCTTATAGAACAATAATATTCCATGACATTCATATACCATAACTTATTCATCCATTCCCCAACTGTTTGGCATCCACTCAGTTTCCAGTTCCCTGCTACTATAAAAAGGGCTGCCACAAACATTTTTGTACATGTGGGTCCTTTTCCCTTTTTAAAAATAATCTCCTTGTTTTCCCAGAATTCTTATACTTTACTTCTCTTCTTGCATTTGACAGTCCAGTGATACTAATTTCCTCCATGTTCTTCACATGTGATATTCCATCTCCTAACTCTCATTTTTGGAATGCTTCTTTTTTTCTTCTTTTTAATAGCATTTTATTTTTCCAAATGCATGTAAAGATAGTTGTAAACATTCACCTTTGCAAAACTTTGTGTTCCAATTTTTTCTCCCTCCATCCTCAACTCTGTCAGTAAGCAATTTGATATAGGTTAAATATGTACAATTCTTCTAAACATATTTCCATATTCATCATATTGGTCAAAAAAAATCAGATAAGAGGGGGAAAAGACATGAGAAAGAAAGAAAAAGCAAACAAATAACCACCACAACAACAAAAACTATGCTTTGATTCACATTTAGTCTCCATAGTTCTCTCTCTGGATGTGGATGACAGTTTCCAACCCAAGTCTATTGGAATCGCCTTGAATCACTTCATTGTTGATAAGAGCCAAGTCCATCACAATTGAACATCACATTGTTACTGTGTACAATGTTCTCTAGATTCTGCTCACTTCACTCAGCATCAATTCATGTGAATCTTTGCAAGCTTTTCTGAAATTAGGCTCATCATTTCTTTCAGAATTTCAAATTTGGTATTTAATTGGGGGGGTAATTTGTTCTTTTTCTAGCTTTTTTAGTTGCATGCCCAATTCATTGATCTTTCTCTCTTGTATGAAAGTAAACATCTAGAGATACAAAACTTCCCCTAAGAACTGCTTTGGCTGCATCCCATAAATTTTGGTATGTTGTCTCATTATTGTCATTCTCTTGGATGAAATCATCAATTGTGTGTATGATTTGTTGTTTCACTCATTGATTCTTTAGGATTAGATTATTTAGTTTCCAATTAATTTTTGTTCTATTTTTCCCTGGACCTTTATTACATGTAATTTTTATTGTGCCATGATCTAAAAAGATGCATTTTACTATTTCTGTCTTTCTGCATTTATTTTTGAGGTTTTTGTGTCCTAATATATGATCAATTTTTTTGTGTAGGTTACATGTACCACCAAGAATAAAGTATATTCTTTTCTGTGTCCATTCAATTTTCTCCAAAGGTCTAACATACCTAACTTTTCTAAAATTCTATTTACCTCCTTAACTTCTTTCTTATTTATTTTTTGGTTTGATTTAACTAGTTGTGATAGTTGCTTATCATTTCTTTCTTTTTTTATTAAAGCTTTTTTATTTTCAAAACATATGCATGGATAATTTTCAACATTCAACCTTGCAAAACCTTATGTTCCAAATTTTCCGCCTCCCTTCTCCCTCTTCTCTAGACAGCAAGTAATCCAATATATGTTAAACATGTGCAATTCTTCTATACATATTTCCACAAATATCATGCTGCACAAGAAAAATCAGATGAAAAAGGGGAAAATGAGAAAGAAAACAAAATGCAATAAAAAAGCAATATTTCTTTTTTTTTAATTTTTTTTTAATTTTAAGCTTTTTATTTGTATAACATATGTATGGGTAGTTCCCCAACCTTGATCTTTACAAAGCTTTCCAATACAAATTTTACCCCCAGTCCCCTCCCCTCCCCTAGATGGCAGGAAGTCTACTACATGTTAATAATGTTGAAATGAAAAAGCAGTATTTCTTAAAGAACAATAATAGTGGAATGGTTTTTTTAAGGCTCCTCTCTGTAATAGCAATAATATATCAGCCAGTTTCACCTCACCATTAGTGAAAAACTAGCACCTTCCAATTTTCAGCAGTGTAAGCTTCAGGCAGTTGCAGCACTGATGCAGACTATTTTAACTTTTTGTTTCCTGAAATCAACTTCCCTGCTTTTCTGGCTTCCTCTACAGGTATTTCAGATCAATTCCACTGTTAAATGTTAGTCTGAAATAAATCCCTCAAGTCAACATTACAAGTGTATTTGGACTAGACAATCTCTTTGGTTTATCATTACATAATTTTAACTAGATGATGAGAACAACAGAAGCTGTCTACTTTTAAAAGAACATGAAGGTCATTTCTATATTGAGCTAATTGAATGGGATATGATGAGCCCATTGTTAAGAGGAACATCAAGAAATTTCAGAAAGCTTAATGGCAAAAGTCTCAGAACACTGCATTTAAAAAGATCTGTCAAATAACAAGCTATTGCTAGCTACCCATTTGGAGAGAATGAGGAAAAAATTAAGGAGTAAAAAAAGGTTTTAGGAGATCCAATGTCTTCTCATTTAGGATTTTTAAGTGATGTGATTGCTAGAATAAAGTGAATGCTTACCAAATTTGTAGAGGACACCAATGTGAGAAAAGAACTTCATGGGGAGGTAGAAAATTCAAAATTACCTTTACAAATTTAAAAAAATGTGGGAAAAAGGTAAATTCAATAGGTATAATACTTGGTGATCTACATAGGGAAAAATGAATTGCTCAAAAATGAAATAGAGACTAACTGTTGAGATATAAGAATGGATCAGATTGGAGAACAAATTTGACATGAGCCTGTCAAATGAAATGATTAGAAAAAAAAAAGTATAATCCTGGAATGCATTAACAGGTATGTTAATGAGAGGCAGTTTTCCTGCTATATTCAGTATTTATAACTAGCATAGTGTAAAGAGCACAGAATTTGGAGTCTAGATTCAAGTCCTAGTTCTCTTATTATTAGTTATGTGACCTTAAGTTCAGTGACTTAATTTCTTTGGATCTCAGTTTCTTCACATGTCAAGGAAGGGAATGACATAGTTCTAAGTCCCATAAACCTATGATTTCGTTAATACAACAATAAAAAAATCTGCCCAAGCAATACTTTTTAGATAAGACTTTTCTTGATTCCTTCAGTTGTAAGGCCTCTCCTTAAAAATGTACCTTACACACTAATAACTCAAATCAAAGCAATGACCAATCATGATATAAAACTTGCTACCCACCTCTTGACTGAGAAGTGATAAATTCAAGATGCCAAATGAGACATATTTTTGGACATAGCTAATGATGGTATTTGTTTTGCTTTATTATGCATATTTCTTATAAGGATTTTGTTTTTCTTTTCTTTTTCTTTTTTAATCATAGGGAGAATAAAAGAGAGAAAATTGATTTTTTTTGCTCACAAGAAAAAAAAGAAAATTTAATTTTAAAAATGAGCCATGTATTTATTTATCTTGTATATATTTTATATGTTTTTTCATGAATATGTTGTCTTCTTCATAAAATGCAAGCTTTTTGAGGGCAGGAACTGTTTTATTTTTGTCTTTTATTTCCTAGGCACCTAACACAGTTCTTGGTACATATTTGGTTCTTAATAAACGTTTGATGTGTTTGTTTGAATATGAAGACCTTTTCTCCTGAAGCTGATGATTAACTTGCAAGAGGATTCCCCATCTTTCCTGAGGAAAAAAATAAAAAATAGGCTTAAATCATTGCATAAGATTTTAGATTAGAACAAAAGATTGTTCCTTTTCCTGGTGGGTTGTTTTTGTGTATCTGTTGGACTGTTTTTTTAAACAGTGGAATGAATTACTGACAAAGCTTGTGATAGTAAAGGTTGATTAATAAAGAATAGACTCTTATCTCTTCAGTGTAGTTTTAAAGTGTTCCTGCCCAAACAGAGGAAGAAGATATAGTGTAGACACTGGAGGAGCCCTTAGGGTTCCTTCCAGCTTTATGAATCTATGGTTCTCCACTTGGGCTCCAGCCAGACTTTTGCAGACAGCTGAAAAGCAGAGGAAGAAGGCTGCTACTTGGGAGTGCGCCAAATCTTTTTCTCCAGGTTGAAGCCTTAAATTCCTGGCAGTTAAAGAAAGGATTTCCTCCAGAATACATTCCCAGCAATGCACTAGCCAGCCAGTCCCAAGGTTTCACAGGGTGGGAAAACATCTGAGATTTGAGAACAGGAAACCTAATTCCTGGGATTGATGAAAGACAGAACTAAAAGTAGACAATGGAAAGAGAATAACATATCTGAGACAAACGGAGAATCAACAGTAAAGCCTTGATTTCTATTCCTTCTTCCTTTCACATTGTGTTAGGCACAAATCACAGTTCAAATCAGGTCTTTTACATTTACACATTCATTATATTTCCACTGTTTCCCAATGTAGCACTTTCCAAAGTGTCTTATAAATATGTTAGAAGGGAGTAATTCCATAAGTCAGCAGACTCATAATCTTTCTGGGCTTCTAATGTTTCAGCTACAAAATGGGGATGAAATCAAAAGGGGTCTTGATTCATTCTGAGGATGCAGAGAACAGTGATTGTGGGTCAATTAAGAATCTATGGGATGAAGAACAGTTTCCACATTCTCAATTTCTATTTGTGTTTCCCACTAAAGAATTTTTAGTAATTAAATACATAATCTCAAAAAGCTAACTGGAAAAATTACACTCTAGCCCTCAAAAGTTTATAAAACAGGGAAGGAGAAACTTATGTCACCTTTAAAACCTGATATGTATTAAGATGTTTGGTGTTGGTTTTTTTTTTTTAATTACATACTGGTAATATCATTGGTAGGGAGAACTTCCAGTGCAGAAATTCCTTTCACCAATATAGATTAATAACTCATTTGCAACTAATAGCCCTAAAGAGTTGCTTGGATATGTTTAATCTATTCAAAATGCTTGCTGTCTTGGGGAGTTGGGAAGGAAGGAGAGAAAGAGAAAAATTCAGAACACAAGGTTTTGCAAAGGTGATTGCTGAAAAATATCTTTGCATGTATTTGGAAAAATAAAATACTATTTAAAAAAATAAAAGGTTTTCTTGAAGGAACAGAGAGGTTAAGTAATTTGATTAGGGTCACACAACTAGCATGTGGAAAAGGCTACATTTAAACCCAATATTGTCTTACTTGAGGGCCAGGTCTCTAGCCACTATACGAATGGTATATCTCTATCATTACCTTTTAAACAGTGATTTTGCTCATTTGTTTGGTTTACCATTTTCTCTGCAAAATTAATTCTGAAGAAATTTTGAATGAGAGTAAGAGAAGAAGGTGAGTAAAGGGAGTAAGGAGTTGTGGAAGAAACAGGAAATTAATTGAAAAGTTAGAGAAGGAAAGGAGGCAGGTGGGAGACAGAAGTAGAGATTGAGAAGCTGAGGGTAAAAATATGGATATGAATGTTAATTGACAGCTGCAAGTATGAAAAAATAAACTAAGGAGCAGCAGTTAGCATTAGAACTAAGATGATGGCAGGAGGTAGAAGCAAACTGAAATACTCAGGTTAAAGGGAGGGTGGTCTTTGAAAAGCAAGAGGTCTTGATTTTAAGATAAGGAAATTTCTGTACTTTCAGATTTTGATACTGCAATTGCTGAGAAAAGTATGGTTAGGAGCCAGAGTTAGAAAATAATAACTCAAGGTTTAGGGAAATGGGAGCATGAGTAAGTAAGGATGTGGAAGGAAGAATGTGGCCAATTATAATGGTAGAGATATGAGAAATGAAGTGGGAATCCTGAATTCTATGTCAAGTTGTGATGATAACAGGATGAAGGTATATATAAATGTAGGAAATAGGAATTCCAGAAAACAGTAAGTCTCTCTCCTTTGAGGGTAGTGATGATTTCATTTCTGGTTATATCCACAGAATCTAGTACAGTGGCTGGTATTAATAGGTGCTTATCAAATATTTGTTGATTAATTGATTTATTATATTCATCCCTTCTCTATTCCTATAGCCATGTCCTGGATTAAGCCCTTTATCACAATTTCAACAGCCTACCATCTAGTCTCTATGGATCCATTCTTTCTCCTTCAAACACAATGACCAGACTAATTTTCCTTAAATATTAATTAAATTAAATGCTAATTCTATCACTCTTATCTGGGACCTATTATTTTCCTGGGACCTGGGACTATATTATTTCCAAAAGGAAAATATCTTTTCCTGCTTTTCAAAATTCCCCATAAATTCTCATTGGTCTCCAATATGATCTTTCTTCTCTAGGAGTCTCCTCACTGCCTCACAAACATATCATGTACAATATTCCCTTACAAAGAATTTTCTTTCCTCTATGTAAATCCTATTCCATTCTTCATGGCCCAACTCAAGCTTCAGCTCTTCCATAAAGGATTCCCTGTCTATTCTAGCCTCTTTCATCTTACTTTTCTGAATTCCCAGAGCACTTATAGCTTATACCACATAATTTAGCATCTAATTATCCATGCTTTTCTATCATGTATCATTTCTTCTATTTTACCTATTTTTCCAAATAGCTTACAAAGTATTGGAATTAATTGAATTTTAAATGTTTGGTAGATTTCACTTGCATTAGAGTTGAGATCATAGGTTTAGAGTGAGAAGGTACCTCAAAAATCAAATCATTTTATAGATGAGGAAGTTGAGTCTGAGAAAAGTGAAATTATTTGTCCATGGTCACACAGGAACTGGTTTTAGAACTGAGGTTCTCTGATCCCAGAGCCAGAGCTCATTCTACTAAATCACAGTCTCCTCTTCCTTATATTCTTTCTTGAATCCAGCACCCCTTGGCATAGTGTGCATGCATTATAAGTATTCAGTATAAAAATGAGGAGGAAGAGGAAGAGATAGAGGATGTATCACAGTCAGTCAGTCAACAAGCACTTACCAACCACTGACTGTGTTAAGCACTAAGGATAAGGAACTAGCCTTCTACTAAACAAAAAACCTTATATATATATGTATATATATATTTGTTTATATTTATATATATAATTTATTAGCATTTTGTACATATGTATATTATACAGCCTAAATTAGAGGTAATCTCAGAGAGAAGGCAATCTCAGGAACAAGGAAAGATCTCTTTTAAAAGGCAGGATTTAAGCTAGTTTTTGAAGGAAGCTAGGGAAACCAGAGAGAAGCCAAGGGCAGAGGGATAGGTAGTGGAAAGGAGCTGCTAGATGGGTGCAGGGGATAGAGCGCTGGATATGAAGTTAGGAAGAGCTGAGTTAACATTCAGGCTCAGACACTAGCTGGATGATTCTGAGCAAGTCATTGAACCCCACTTTTCCTCAGTTTCCTCATCTGTAAAATAAAGATAATAATAGCACCTACGTACCAGAGGGGGGGAGTGCTATATAAATATTAGCCATTATTATTCTTATTTTTACTATAATGATGATGATGGAGTCAGAAGTTGGAGCATCTCAAAAAGTTATCAAACTGTGCATACCCTTTGACCCAGCAGTGTTTCTATTGGGCCTATATCCCAAAGAGATCTTAGAGGAGGGAAAGGGACCCACATGTGCAAGAATGTTTGTGGCAGCCCTTTTTGTAGTGGCTAGAATCTGGAAGCTGAATGGATGCCCATCAATTGGAGAGTGGCTGAATAAATTATGGTATATGAATGTTATGGAGTATTATTGCTCTGTAAGAAACGACCAGCAGGACGATTTCAGAGAGGCCTGGAGGGACTTGCATGAACTGATGCTGAGTGAAATGAGCAGAACCAGGAGATCATCATACCCAGCAACAACAGTAATACATGATGATCAATTCTGATGGACATGGCTCTCTGCAACAAAGAATTGTCTCAAACCAGTTCCAATTGTTCAGTGAAGAAAACCATATACATACACCCAGAGAGAGGGATGTGAAGTGTGGACCGCGGCATAGCATTTTCATGCTCTCTATTGATGTTTGCTTACATTGTGTTTTCTTTCTCTGATTTTTTTCTTGTAGATACGATTTTTCTTGCACAACAAGATAAGTGTGGAAATATGTATACATATATTCGATTTGTCAAGTATTTTAACATAATTAAAATGTAGTGGATTTCCTGCTATCTAGGGGAGGGGTGGGGACTAGGGGGGAAAAATTTGTAACAGAAAGCTATATAAGGGTCAGTGTTGAAGAATTACTCATACATATGTTTTGCAAATAAAAAATAAATTAATTAATTTTAAAAAAGAAGCAGAAGTTGGAGCATCTTGTTCAAGAAACAGAAAATTGGAAAGAAAAAATAGGAAAGGATTAGGTTGTGAAAAATAGAGCCAAATGGAGGGAACGGGGAGCCATTGTGATGTCTTACGCTCAGGTCTTTCTAACTCTAAAGCAGCTCCTAAGCCATGCAGTTGTGTAATTCATGTTTATATTGTATCTAAGGTCCAATTTCCACTGGAACCCAACTTCAATTCCTTATCTCTCTGGGTATGGAGCTGACCCTGAGCTCAAGGACTAAACAGCTCAACCAAGTTCAAAAGACTTATCACAACACTGACTGCCAGGAGCTTTTTTAGCCATAATAATTCTCAAATGCTTCTACAAAGCCCAAGCAAGATTATGATCTATATAGGTAGAAGTGGTACCTGCATTTATGCAATCATAGATGTATTTTATTCTTGCTATATTGAAGGTTTGGGGAGAATTTTCTTCATAAAAACAGAGTATATCACTTTTTTTTTCTCTTTATGCTCCCTTCCAATAAATACCTATTAATCTATTAGAGAAATAACATGGGTGGGAGTAAAGGAAATACCAAAACTAGCGAGTGGGAGGGACTAAGTTCCTAATTCTCTTGCTTGCCTCTAAAACAGAAAACAACTCAGAAGCTTTTCACTGTTTTTTTTTTTTTTAACTCCATTCACTGCTTTCTCCCCCAATTACCCAGAACTACTTAGTGCCCTATTTTATCTGTAACTTCTATTATCATTCATGCTCCAATAGCCTCCAGGACACAGACCTATGTGTGTGCTCTGACCCAATCATCCTGGGGTCAGTGACATTCACCCTGTGGACGGATCAAATGACAAAAACATGAACTTCACCATCAGTCTCAGGGAACGGATTTGCCTGCCCAACAGGGTTCAATGCTTTCTGTCACCCACGTTAATGTGAGCCTTTTTCCCTGGGTCAGGACCAGGGTCAGGGCCAAAATTAGGGTAAACAGAGTAGGCAGCTGCCTAGGGTGCAGCCCACTAGGAGAGGAAGGCATGATGGACACTTTTAAAGATTATTTTTAATAAATTCACATATTTTCAATGTTAGGAAATTTCTGTTCTTCATGGAACATAGATTTATGTTTTCTGATGAGTCAAACTGTTACATGTTCCTATCAACTGTTCTTTGTTTTTTTTTTCTTTTATTATTATGAATTTTATTTGGGGACAGGTTTTTTTCTTTCTCAGTTATTTGGGGTCTTCACTCCATATCTCTTCTGTAAATGCTGATGGGATTCTAACTATGAGGATGGAGAACCTCAGACATTAGGGTATTTAAAATTTAATTCTAGATTGTTAGTAGCATGAAAGCTTATGTCTTTTTAAATTAGAGAATCTAATTGAAATAACCCATAACTCTCAATTCTCCGGCCGCAGTCTTTCCTAGATCTACAGTATCAAACAAAAATAAATCAGACATATTATAAGCAAATTAGAGGAACATAGGATAGTTTACCTCTCAGACCTGTGGAGATGGAATAAATTTATGTCCAAAGAAGAACTCTTAATTGAAAACCAGATAGATAACTTTGACTATATTAAGTTAAAAAGTTTTTGTACAAACAAAACTAATGCAGACAAGATTAGAAGGGAAGCAATAAACTGGGAAAACATTTTTACATTCAAAGATTCTGATAAAGGCCTCATTTCTAAAATACATAGAGAATTGACTCAAATATGTAAGAATTCAAGCCACTCTTCAATAGATAAATAGTCAAAGGATATGAACAGACAATTTTCAGATGAAGAAATTGAAATTATTTCTAGTCATATGAAAAGGTGCTCCAAATCACTACTGATAAGAGAAATGCAAATTAAGACAACTCTGAGGTACCACTACACACCTGTCAGATTGGCTAAAATGAAAGGAAAGGATAAGGAGAGGTGTTGGAGGGAATGTGGGAAGGCTGGGACACTGATACATTGTTGGTGGAGCTGTGAGCGGATCCAGCCATTCTGGAGAGCAATCTGGAGCTATGCTCAAAAAATTATCAAACTGTGCATACCCTTTGACCCAGCAGTGTTTCTATTGGGCTTATATCCCAAAGAGATCTTAAAGGAGGGAAAGGGATCCACATGTGCAAGAATGTTTGTGGCAGCCCTTTTTGTAGTGGCTAGAAACTGGAAACTGAATGGATGCCCATCAAATGGAGAGTGGCTGAATAAATTATGGTATATGAATGTTATGGAATATTATCGTTCTGTAAGAAACGACCAGCAGGACGATTTCAGAGAGGCCTGGAGAGACTTGCATGAACTGATGCTGAGTGAAATGAGCAGAACCAGGAGATCATTATACACACCAACAAGACTATATGATGATCAATTTTGATGGACATGGCTCTCTTCAACAATGATGTGATTCAAATCAGTTGTTCAGCAATGAAGATAGTCATATACATCCAGAGAGAGGCCTGAGGGAACTGAGTGTGAACCACAACACAGCATTTTAACGCTTTCTGTGAATATTTCCATGCATTTTGTTTTCCTTCTTAGGTTGTTTTTTTTTCCTTCTCTTTCTAGATCAGATGTTTCTTGTGCAGTAAGATAACTATACAGTTATATGTATACATATATTGGATTTGTCATATAATTTATCATATTTAGCATGTATTGGATTACCTGTCATCTAGGGGTGGGGGGTGGGGGGAAGGAGGGGAAAAGCTTGGAACAAAAAAGAAATGTTTTGCAAAAGTCAATGTAGAAAAATCACTCATATGTTCTGTAAATAAAAAGCTTTTAATAATAAAAAAACAACAATGATAAGTATGGAAATATGTATACACATATTCGATTTATTAAGTATTTTAACATAATTAACATGTAGTGGGCTTCCTGCCATCTAGGGGAGGGGTGGGGAGTAGGGGGGAAAATTTGTAATGGAAAGTTTCGTAATGTTTAATGTTGAAGAATTACCCATACATATGTTTTGCAAATAAAAAGCTTTAATAAAAAAAATACAAGTAAATAAATAAATCATACATACTATCCCAGGTCTACCTGACCCTCCCAGTTGTTGCTTTTCTTTACTCCTTCCCCTGTTACTTTATTTTTACTTTCTGCATATTGTGTAACTCTTTATTCCTCTTGTGATTCAGGCCAATGCCAATGGTCTTGTGATGAAGAGAGCCATCTGCACCCAGAGAGAGGTCTGTGGGGACTGAGTGTGGATCACAACCTAAGATTTTCACCTTTTTATTGTTATTTGCTTGCATTTTATTTTCTTTCTTTTTTCCTTTTTGATCTGATTTTTCTTGTTCAGCATGATAACTGTGGAAATATATATAAAAGAATGGCACATATTTAACATATTGGATTACTTGTGGTAAGGGGAGGAGGTGGGAGGAAGGAAGGGAGAAAAAATATAGAACACAAGGTTTTACAAGGGTGAATGTTGAAAACTATCTATGCATATGTTTTAAAAACAAAAAGCTTTAACTTAAAAAAAAAGGGAAAAAAAACTATTTATTCCTCCAGATACATGCCCTCCAGTAGAATGTAAATTGAGGGTAGTGACTTGAATTTCTCCATCCCAGATAGTGTTTTGTATATAGCAGGTGCTTGATAAGAGATTATCAGAAATAAATTATTTTTTTTAACCTGGTAACCTGTAGCAGCACAGTGTAAGTTAGAAGAGCTCTTCTCCAGCTCAGATACAGTGTCTTGTACATAGCAGAGGCTTAATAAAAGATTACCAGATTGAACAGCAAGGAAATAAATTATTTTTTTAACCTGGTAACCTGAAGCAGCACAGTGTAAGTTGGGTCATGAGTCAAGAAACTCAAGATCCTCTGATCTAACAGAAAGGAGGACTACAGAATCCTATCTAAGTCTTTGGAATATGTCTGAATTCTCTTCTTCTGCCCTTCCCCACTAGTACTGACAAGCGCACCAGATTTTGGAAAGATGTATCCTACCCTTATGCTTCTTGCCTCATTTTCAGATATATTTCTCAAACGTTGCAACACCTTGGTTGAATAATCAGTGACTAGTTTTTATATAGTTTCTCATCTAGTTTTATAGGGATGCACTCGCAGCTGAACAAATAAGAATAGTTTGTCTTCCAGCTTTGAAGGCCATATTTTCTGACATAGACTAAAAGATTGCTTAATTAGAAAAAAATCATTAGAATAAATTTATCCTTAAAGTAACACTTTTATAATTTCATTTACTTAAGCATTCAAACGTTTATTAAGCACTTCCTAAGAACCCATCCCACCATTACAGGATACTCCCCATCCATCTCTTTTCCTCTGTTCTGGCCTCTCTGGTTGCCTGGCTGCTTATACAGCTTGAATGAGATGAGCCACCAACTCTAATCCTTTTTTATTTTTTTTAAATTTTTTTTATTTGCATAACATATGTGTGGGTAATTCTTCAACAATAACCCTTACATAGCTTTCCGTTACAAATTTTTCCCCCCAACTCCCCACCCCTCCCCTAGATGGCAGGATATCTGCTACATGTTAATTATGTTAAAATATCGGCAAATCAAATATATGTATACATATTTCCAAACTTATCATTGGTGTGCAAGAAAAATCTTATCTACACAAATGATATATCAGATAAAGGAAACACAATGTAAGCAAACATCAATCAAGGAGTATGAGAATGTTATGTTGTGGTCCACATTTCACATCCCTCTCTCTGGGTGTATATGGCTTTCTTCACTGAACAATAAGAACTGGTTTGAAACATTTCATTGTTGAAGAGAGCCATGTCCATCAGAATTAATCGTCATATAGTACTGTTGTTGCTGTGTATAATGATCTCCTGGTTCTGCTCATTTCACTCAGCATCAGTTCATGTAAGTCTCTCCAGGGCTCTCTGAAATCATCTTGCTGGTCATTTCTTACAGAACAATAATATTCCATAATATTCATATACCATAATTTATTCAGCCATTCTCCAATTGAAGGGCATCTATTCAATTTCCAGTTTCTAGCCACTACAAAAAGGGCTGCCACAAACATTCTTGCACATGTGGGGCCTTTTCCTTCCTTTATGATTTCTTTGGGATATAAGCCCAATAGAAACACTGCTGGGTCAAAGGGTATGCACTGTTTGATAACTTTTTGAGCATAGCTCCAAATTGTTCTCCAGAATGGCTGGATCCGTTCACAGCTCCACCAACAATGCATCAGTGTCCCAGCCCTCCCACAACCCCTCCAACATTCATCATTAACTTTTCCTGTCATTTTAGCCAATCTGACAGGTGTGAAGTGGTACCTCAGGGTTGTCTTGATTTGCATTTCTCTGATCAATAGTGATTTGGAGCACCTTTTCATATGACTATAAATAGTTTTAATTTCATCCTCTGAAAATTGTCTGTTCATATCCTTTGACCATTTATTGATTGGAGAATGGCTTGAATTTTTATAAATATGAGACAATTCTCTATATATTTTAGAGATGAGACCTTTATCAGAACCCTTAAATGTAAAGATGATTTCCCAATTTATTGCTTCCCTCCTAATCTTGTCTGCATTGATTTTGTTTGTGCAAAAACTTT
>JAJPUD010000848.1:440349-458558 GCA_023553655.1 Myrmecobius fasciatus | reverse complement strand
TGGACATAAATTTATTCCATCTCCACAGGTCTGAGAGGTAAACTATATTATGTTCCTCTAACTTGTTTACAAAATCACTCTTTATATCCAGATCATGAACCCATTTAGATCTTATCTTGGTATGTGGTGTTAGATGTGGGTCAAGCCCTAATTTCTTCCACACTAGTTTCCAGTTTTCCCAGCAGTTTTTGTCAAATAGTGAATACTTATCCCAAAAGCTGGGGTCTTTGGGTTTATCAAAAACCAAATTGCTATAGTTATTGCCTAGTTTCTCTTGTGATTCTATCCTATTCCACTGATCGACTACTCTATTTCTTAGCCAGTACCAAATGGTTTTGATGACCGCTGCTTTATAATATAGTTTTAGATCTGGTACAGCAAGTCCACCATCTTCAGCCTTTTTTTTCATTAATCCCCTTGAGATTCTTGACCTTTTGTTTTTCCAAATGAACTTTGCTACTATTTTTTCTAGATCTGTAAGATAATTTCTTGGGAGTTTGATTGGTATGGCACTAAAATAAGTAAATTAGTTTGGGTAGTATTGTCATTTTTATTATATTCGCTCGTCCTACCCATGAGCATTTTAAGTTTTTCCAAATGACTAGGTCTGATTTGATTTGTGTGGAAAGTGTTTTGTAATTTAGTTCATATAGTTCCTGACTATCCCTTGGCAGATAAATTCCCAAATATTTTATACTATCAACAGTTATTTTGAATGGAATTTCTTTTTGTATCTCTTGCTGCTGAACTTTATTCGTAATATATAAAAATGCTGATGATTTATGTGGATTCAACTCTAATCCTTTTGGTGAGACTGAGAACCACCAGTCTTTATCATCTCCCTCCCTACCTCTATACCCTTCGGATATCTTAGCTTAAGGAGCTTGTGGGACTTGCTACCTGCAGCAGGACTCTTTGGACTTTGGGGCCATTTTAGATGCCCTTCAGTTAGTTTTAGTTACTTTCTTAAGTATCCAATTAGAGTGAAGAGTGTCTAGGTTTTTCTATTTTGTAGAACAAGAGCTTGGGACACTTAAGTAAGCATCTCATTCAGACATTTAGTGTGCTGGGTGCTGGGAAAAAATAGCAAAAATAAGATAGTTTTTACCCTCAAGAAGCTTAAATTCTAATGTGGGAGAAACAAAATGTATAGATCAATAAATACAAAATATTTACAAAGTAAATAAAAAAGTAATTTGGGGGAAGCCTCAAGAACAGTGGGATTAGGAATGACTTTCTGAAGGCGAAGATGCACTGGTAAGGAGGGAGTGAATTCCAAGCTTAAGGGACAAATTGTAAAAACATGGGGGCAAGAGATGGAATGTCGTGAGCCCTGAACAGCAAGGAAGATGGTTTGATTAGGATATGGGGTGCACAGGTTAAATCCTAAAAGGGCCCTGGTTCCTATCTTTGACATTACCTTCTCAGTTTTACCAGATTTCCCCCTGGCAGGGACAATGAACTCCACAGTATCACTTCCAAAACTGTTGTTACATATATTGGATTATTTGCTGTCTAAGGGAGGGGAATGGAGGGGAAGGAAGGAAGAAAAATTTGGAACACAAGGTTTTGCAAGGCTGAATGTTGAAAAGTATCTTTGTATGTATTTTAAAAATAAAAAGCTATTATTTAAAAAGGGAATTGTTGGTTACTTGCCAAGAAATGTACTGAAACAACCACAGACCAGGGAGTCCTTTTCTCTAGAACACCAGGCACACTGTCAATAATCAGTGGTGGGCCCAAAAAAATCTCCTCCATTGTGGATGGCAGTGAGATTATATATGCTTTCCAGTACTCTTTACACTTCTTCAGGGACCAGAAAGCCAAGATTTAACAACTAACTCAAATTTTCATTTTCATTTGAAATTATAAGATTCCTTTCACTCACAACTGTGAAAAGGAACACCTCCCAAATTTGCTTAATAGTTGTTTCATACATATAAAAACAATTAAAATATTTTTATTTTTTTTAAACAACTCTTAAAGATACAATTTCACATTTACTAGATTGGCTAACATGACAGAAAAGGAAAATGATAAATGTTGGAGAGGATGTAGGAAAAATGCAACATTAATGCACTATTGGTGAAGTTGTGAACCGATCCAGACATTCTAGAGAGCAATTTGGAAATTATGCCCAAAGGGCAATCAACCTATCTATATCCTTTGACCCAGCAATACCACTACTAAGTCCAATTGTCCCAAAGAGATCATAAAAAAGGGAAAAGGATCTACATGTACAAAAATATTTATAGCAGCCCTTTTCATGGCAGCAAAATATTGGAAACTGAGGGGATGCCCTTCAATTGGAGAATGGCTGAACAAGCTGTGGTTTATGAGTGTAATGGAATACTATTGTGCAATAAGAAAAGAACAGACAGATTTCAGAAAAACCTGGCAAGATTTGTACGAACTGATACAAGGTGAAATGAGTAGTACCAGGAAAACATTGTACAGTATCAGCAATACTGTGTGATGATTCAGCTCTTCTCAGCAACACATTGATCCAAGACAAGTACAATGGACTCATAAAGGAAAATGCTTTCCATAACCAGATAAAGAACTGATGGACTCAGAATGCAGATTGAAGAATATTTTTTCATCCACCTTTCTTGTGGTTTTTTCCCTTTCTGATCTGTTTCTTCTTTCACAACTGTGACTAATATGGAAATATGCTTTACATAATAGTTGTACATGTATAAACTATATTAAACTGCCTACCATCTTCAGGAGATGGAGAGAAAGGAAGGGAGAAAAATTTGGAACTCAAAATCTTTTGAAAATAAATGCTAAAAATTTTCTTGACATATATCTGGGGAAAAAAATAAAATACTGTCGGAAAATAAAGCAGAAAATTTCAATTTAAAAATAATTACCTGTTTCATAGGATCATGGATTTAAAACTGCAAGACATTACAAGCTATCTAGTAGAATCCCTTCATTTCATAGATGAGGCTCAAAGGTAATTTGACACAAGGTCAGGCACCTTGTAAATGAAAGATATATGGATTACTTGCTAAGGGGAGGGAGTTAGGGGAAGAGAGGGAGAAAAAGGTTTGAACACAAAGTTTTGCAAGGGTGAATATTAAAAACTATGCATATATTTTGAAAATAAAAAAACAAAAAATAAAAATAAATGAAAGCTATATTAGAACCTAGGTGCTTTGACTAGAAATTCCTACATACTATGATAGTTCAACAGCTGTATCAGGCTCCAATTAAATTCTTATTTAACCATGAACTATAGAAGCTAATTACTAAAGAATTAAAGGTAGTGGGCCTATATAATAACAGCTTAAATTTATATCAACAGCTCCATCTGGTCCCTGCAATATATTTGCCCAATAATCGGGGCAGATGTTACCTATTTTACCGATAAGAAAATTGAGGGTCAGAGAATGACTTTCCACTATACCATGGTGGTGGTGTTGGTATTGCACTGGTTTGACATTTCCTTCTCAAGACCATTTTGCTCAGTTTTCTTCATAATTCCATTTTTTTCCCAGTGAGATCAGCAATGGATACTTTGGATTGAGCTAAGTAGCATACTCCTATCAGAACACTACTTTTCTTTGCCAAGACTATTGAAGTTTTAATGCTAGTCATTTAGGAATGGGAAGATAGTTAATGACTGCTCAGATCAATGGACAGAATTTTATTTGGCTAGTTTAGAAAACAATGATAATATGAAAGTGGCTCCCAATTTTGTCAAATCAATTTTATATAAAATTTTAATCTAAGCAGGGCCAGGTTATTTAAATTTAGGGACTAACACCTTGTAACATCAGAGGGATATAACATACATTCCCCTATTCCAAATAGGTGTATTTTCCCCCAATTATTGATGCCAGTGCTTCTTGACGGCTTTCTAAAGCTTCTGCTTTTTTGTTTTCCCTTTAATTTGCCAAGCAACATGTGATTGAATATTCTTGGCATTCAAATTAACCTACTGTATGTTCTCCTGCTTAAAACCTTTGATCATTCTCTATTGCTGTTATGATAAAATACAAACTTTTAAATCTGGCATTTAAGATCCTCCACAATCTGGCTCCAATAAAATTTTGATAAAATTTTTTATTAAAAACATTTTACAGAATAAAGGATAGGATTTAATTTGGTAAAATAAAATATCAGCTCTTACTAGATGGGGTCAAATTGAGAGAAAGGGAAGGTTGTTTCAGAGTTAAGGTGATTATTTTGGTATTGGATATGTTTAATTAGTAGTGTTGACATCCAAATAGAACTACATAAAATTCTGTATAAGAGACCAGAGTTGGAGATAAAGAATTGGGAAGTTGTCTCCACAGAGGCAATAAGTGAATAAGATTTAATTTAATTCAACAAACTTTTATTAATCATTTACTACAAGCAAACCTCTGGGGATATAAAGATGAAAATTAAATAGTTGTCCTCAAGAAGTTTTTATTTTATAGGGAGTGCAAGGGGGAGGAAGAAGATATAATTCATATACAAATAAGTATGTCAGAATGGGAAGGTAATCTGTCCCAAGTCATGCCATTTGTCCCAGGACAGTACATTTCACGGACTTTTTCTAGGGAAGAAGAGAATGGACCAAACTGTGATTTGGTGGAATCTGTGAGATATGTGGCATAAACAAAATGCAACCAGAGTAAGGGAATCTATTAATTGGGAATCTTCAGCAAGCATCTCTGATAAAGTCCAACATCTAAGAAAACATATAATCAACATACCTAAAAGACCAAGAGTCATTCTTTAATTTCCTTTTTAAAAATTCCAAACTTTACCAAATAAAAATGAACATTTTTATATACAGTACACTGGGGAACAGGAAAGAACTGGACATTAAACAGTGAATAAAAAGACTGTGAAAAAGTGATGCTTCTTGCTTTTATGTTAAAAATCCCTCCTTTAGACATTAAACTCTCCCTCTTTTGTAGTTTAACAAAACCAACCAACACAATCATATTTGACAAGGCATTCAATATTGCATAATCATGGTCCTCACCTCTGCAATCAAAAGGTCTATTTTCTCAAGTCTTCGCTAGGCCTTGGTCAATAACATTCAATTATACTTCTTATTGTTTTGCTTACACTGGTAGTCATTATGCATGTAGCATTACTCATTTTTCCATTTAGTAATAGGTCCTTTCATGCTTCTCCGAAATCTGTTTTTGTAATTCTTTTTGGCACGATAATCCTGCTGCATTCATGTACAATTTGTTTAGATATACCATCAATTTGCGAGTATTCAGTAGGCACTTACTCTGCACCCATGGGACAGACACCCACTGTTTCCAACACCTGAAAGGTGTTTTTATCATTGTCTTTGATCATCTTCGAGATATATAACTAATAATGTGATCTAAGTCAAAGACTATTTACTAAATTGCTAAATTGAATGACAGCAGTGACAATGATCATCACCATTAGCATTTATCCCAATTTTGCCAGGCACTGTGCTAAGCTGAGGTAGGCGTTGCATGACTTGCCGAGGGTCACACACCTGGGAAGTATCTGAGGCTGGGTTTCAACTTAAGCCTTCCCGATTCCCAGTTCAGAACACCCAGCTACATATATAACATGAGGGGACAATAGCCACAATTTATACAATGTCATAAAGTTTGGGGAAAAAAAAAATCTTTCATCGGTTCCCATTCTATTATCCTTTTTTTATTCGTCCCCATTTCACAGACAAGGAAACAGAGGCTCAGAGATGTTAAATGACTTGCCAAAGAGCAGAATTTGCAGTTTTCTTGACTCCATCCAGCTTAAATATAACACACTGGCCCAATTGGCCTAATTACTACATATAAGTAAGTCGCCATTAAGTTTTCCCTTCCTCACCCCATACCAAGCCCTAGCACTTTCATCTACAGCTCTCTTCCCTTTTCCTTCATTCCCAGGCTAGCAAAGGCCTCCCTTGCTTGGACTGATGCAGTCACTAGGAGCTTCCTGCCTGTTTCACCCTCCACAGCTTCCAGACTTAACCTCCTCCTATGCATAACTATGTCGCCTTCCACTTCTGAGCAAGCTTAAATGTTTGCCTGGAAAGTAGGACTGCATCAGAACAACTTCTGGCAGGGCTATGTTACACACCAGGCCGAGACCATTGTGGAAACACTGCATTGAACTAATGTGTGTGAAGGCAATGTAGTTGAAGGCGGCTCCTGAAAGGCAGTGATGGAAGAAAGACAAAATCATTTGAGGAGATTGCAGAATAAAGACCATAGACCTAAATATTTTTGTACAATGAAAAGCAACAGCAGAGCTGGAGAGGTTAGAGATGCATGAGAAACAGGCAATAATAGGCAAGTAAGGTTGTGGGGGACACTGAAACAGATGGGATCAAATGAAGCTCTCAAAGACCAGCAAGGAAGATAAAAACAGCTTTTCCTTCACAGGCCCTTAATATAATTCATGTTTCCTTTAAAATTTGTTTTATGACGATTTCAGAGAGGCCTGGAGAGACTTGCATGAACTGATGCTGAGTGAAACGAGCAGAACCAGGAGATCATCATACACAGCAAACAACAGTATTACATGATGATCAATTCTGATGGACGCAACAAAGAACTGTCTCAAACCAGTTCCAATTGTTCCCTGAAGAAAACCATATAACCCAGAGAGAGGGAAATGAAATCTGGACCACAACGTAACATTTTCATAATCTCTATTGACATTTGCTTGCATTGTGTTGCCTTTCTCTGATTCTTTTTTTTTCTTGTAGATAGGATTTTTCTTGCATAACTTCTCAAGCATTTCAACATTATTAGCATGTAGTGGACTTCCTGCCATTTGGGGAGGGGAGGGGACTGGGGGTAAAATTTGTAATGGAAAGCTTTGTAAAGATCAATGTTGGGGAACTACCCATACATGTGTTATACAAATAAAAAGCTTTAATTAAAAAAAAATTGTTTTATGTAACTTATCAGGCATATTGTTTTAATTGTCTAGTAAAAATTAGTATTAAAAAATCTCGTTTTAACCCTTCCACCTAAAAATTCAGTCCTCCCCTTAACATGGGTGTTAAACTACCTTTTAATTAATTGCTAAGAAGTTGGCTGTTTTAATTATGATTCTGCTTTTCCTGACAATAAAAGCAAATATGCTTTTGTTAATTTCATGTATTTTGAAAAAAGAAGTCACTTCTCATCTGATGCTCACCTTTCAAAGACACTTGCCATTTCCTTTGAGGGTTTCCTTCAGGTGAAACATGCTTCAATTACTTTGCATATCTCATAGCCCCAAGATTCTTTACCATCCTGATCACCTTCCTTTGGTTACTCTAGGGATGACTGATATCCTTAAGATGATAGCCTTTAGGAGGACTAATTACTTGAAGGGAAGACATTGAGCTGGGAACTTATTCATAGAAGGTAAAAAATCCATTTATACCCTTGAGCTATTATACCATGCATGCGTAACCCACTGAAAAAAACTTAATGTTAAGAAAAACGGGAAGGAACTGAACAAGAGACCAGGAAAATTGGCGGCAGCTTCCATGGGCTAACTCCTGATAAGGAGCTACAGGAACCAGCCCTAAAGTCTCACTCTGAGATGCCCAACTATTGCCTCTGGTCTGCCACTCTACATCTCTCACTCTGTACCTGCATTAAAAGTTTTGACTCGTAACCAACAGCAAGGTGTTCATCCCTACCATCCTTTGACAAAGCTTCTGGCTTTTCTATGAAAGCTTGTCCACAAACTTGGAAGCCAGGAGCATCTGAGCTTTTAGTCCTGCAACTCTTAGTGGTCCTGTGAAAGGGAATGCTACTTAAATATAACTATGAATGGAAACAAGAATCAGAAGATAAAATAGAAAATCTGCATTTGCCCAAATGCCATGCCATTAAAAGTAGACTGGAAATAGTTAACTAAGAAAAAAAAAGCTTATAAAAACTTCTCACTTCCAACATAGAAGGAATTGATTCAAATTCATAAGCCATATGGCATATAGTCAAAAGTATGATTTAAATTCAAAGATTCTAGAAATCAAGCCCTTAAAAATGCTCCAAAACATCATTAAAGCACAAATTAATGTAACTGAGGTTCCACTTTACAGCCATTACATTGGCAAAGTTGATTAAAAAAAAAAAAAGGAAAAATGACAGGCAAAGTGATATGCTATTCAATGGGTAGAGTTTATTACCCTGAACTATTTGTTACTAGGACCAAATCATTGACTAAAACCATACCTTATCCTTTGACCCAATGATTTTATGACTAGGTCTTTTCCTCTAAAGAATTTAAAGAAAAGGTTCTTTGTACAAAAATATTGTTTTTGTTTTGTTTTTTTTAATAGCAGTAAAGAACTAGAAGAAAAGGTAGTTCTATTTGACTGGGCTATGGCTGAACAAATTGTTAGATGAATGTAATGGAATACTTATGGTATAAATGAAAGTTTTAGATAGAGCTTGGAAGATATTTTATAAAATAACATACTGGAACAATCTATACACACGTTGTAAACTAAAAAAAAAAAAAAAAAACCACTAAGTTTAAAATAATCAAACATGATTCTAGAACAAAAATGCCTTCCTGATGACTGAGGTTATAAACTTTTTCAGGATGAGACATTTTTTGACATGGTGAATGAATTTTTCTGCTTGACTATACTTATGAGGGTTTTGTATAACCAGGTCCATATTATGAATAATGAACTCTCATTAAGTGTTTGCTATTTCCAATGGACTAGAACCAACAATTTTACATAATTATAACTTCAAATAATGGGAATATAAATATCTGACCACTTCACAGGATTATTGGCACTAATTTGGACTTAGTTGTATCTTCTCCACCCCCATTCCTCCCGGGGGTAGGGGATTTGCAAGGCAGATGGAACAAAAAAATGCTTGGTAATTAGAAAAAAATAAGCTTTAAAAAAAATCTGGCAATAAGCCACTAGCAAAAAAATAGGCTTAATTTATATGCTTCATGAGGAAAAGCAAGGTCAATCTGGCTTACTGTATGAAGAGTAATGTGTAAGGCAGATAAGGAAGCTGGAGACAAAGTATGAAGACAAGGATTTTAAATATCTAGGAGTATGTATTTACATATACTGTTAACAGAGGTAATAGGGAATCATTCAAGCAATTTTAAGTGGTTATGTCTGTGCATCAGTAAAATCCCTTTGGCATTTATGTGCATTGGAGAAATGAGATTTGACAAGACCAACTAGAAGGCTATTCCAACAGCAAAGGTGAGAGGTGAGAAAGATTTAAGAAGAGATGATACAGTGGTAGTTAGGTGAATGGCAAGGGGACAGCCTTGAGAAATGTAGACACAGATGAGACTTGGCGACTGTTTTGTGGACTAAGATTCAGTGGTTTGAAACAAAAATGCCCAAATGATATCAATCTTTTAGGCAGAAATCAGAAAGACTGGAAGAGATGGGGTTGGAGGAAAAAAGATTTTTTTTTTAAAATCAAGTTGAATTTGAGGTATATAATAGGACATCAATTTCACAACAGAAAGCTGGACTTGCATACTAGAGCTCATATAAATGGCTTGCATGGGAGAGAATAAAACCAGATTGTAGAGTTATAAGAGAAGAGGGCTCTGGGTCAGTTAGGAGGGATGATATGGATGGAAATCCAGCAAAGGATATTAAAGAAGGGTCCATTACATAGGAGAAACTGCAGAGGGTGTTTTTTCTAGCCTTTTCTTACCTTCCCTTTGATGTGACTGCTCTTACTTAACCCTGAACCACCACCCCACGACCACCCTGGATAGCACTGTGAGGGCAGCCAAAAACAAAGGGCAAACTAGCCTCCCAGCCATGGTTTTAGCAACTAAAAAGAGCCAAAGATCAAAGAGCAAAGATGCTCAAAGAGCATCATGGACTATTAGGAAACTGCAGGGGGTTGAGGGCTGGGCTCCAGACCAAGTCCTGATAATATGTCTTAATGTCCTCATCTGTAAAACAAGGGGAACTGGGCCAGATAACCGTTTAAGATTCATTTTGATTTGAAAATGCTCAGCTATAATGAAATTAGGCCAGTAACCCAGGAATCTAATGTTGGGGATATAAAAACATACAACCAACCCATGATACAAATAAAACATCTTTACTTGTACATCAAAGACTAGGAAAATTGGAAGGGTTTTTGTTTTGTTTTGAAATGAGAAAATCTGTCAAAAAATTAAATGTCCAGTTCAAGATCGAAAATCATAGAAGATTAACTGCTTTGTCCTCTTCTCCTGATATTTCAAAGACCATTACTGATATGTATGAAGCTGAATTGGAAGCAGAATCTATTCAAGTTAACCTTTAAGCTGTTTCATATCATTGCTCCACAGTCTCTTTCTTTTTTTTCTTTTTCTTCTTCTTTTCTGGACTCTGAAAATAATTAAACAAAATCAAGAATATTTTAATGAGCTCCAAAAACAGGTATCAATAAATTTATGCTAACAAAGATTTAAAATAAGCCTTTTATACTCCTTATTCAGATCTGAAAATCTGCCATTATAAGCTCTCTCAACCAAAAATCTCCCTCCCTCTCTCCTTCTATTTCAGGGAGTTGGCATACTATAGTTCAAAATTTGGCCTACCACATTCTTTTCTATAGCTCCTGAGCTAAGAATGATTTTTACATTTTAAAATGATTTATTGCATCTAAAATTGTGAAAAGCCATTCTCAGCTCAATGGCTGTAAAAAATGACCCCTATTCTATTCCAAGCTCTAAGTAACATAATCAGCCACAAAATAATGGAGTTTTGCAAATCTAAGTATCATGAGGATATTGAGTTGTATAAGATTCTGCCTACTCATCAAAAAAATTAATATTAAATGGCTATGTAATGATTTAAATAGATTTGATTCCACAACCAGAAACAATGTGGCAATTAAACTTGAATCATACTTCAATGACTATACTAGTAGATGGCTCCTCCTCTGAAGGAATTTCTTCTTTTATTTTCTTCTTTTTTTCCTTTTTATCCTTTTTCTTTTTCTTCTTTGCAGATTCAATTTCTACTTCTTCTTCTTCTTCCTCTGTAAAGAATGAAAAAATATGGAATACTGGATTTAGAAAATTTAAGAGATGATATAGTTCAATTTTCTTTTAAATGAGACCATGAAAGATGAAGTGATGGTTTGAAGTTTATTAGAATTGTTTCTATCACAATGGATTTCAATACCTTCAGCTTAGAGAGAGAGAGAGAGAGAGAGAGAGAGAGAGAGAGAGAGAGAGAGAGCGCAAGAGAGCACATCTATTTCCAGAAAGCCCTGCTTTCTTTTTACTTTACTTTTTTCTTAACTAGCTAAAATGCAAGAAGAGAAAAACCATCAAATTTCTTCCTTCTATAGAGAGCAACTTGAAGTAGCTCCTGAATTCTTGTGAAAGAGATAATATGAATAAGCTTTTTTGTGGTCACAGCATTCCGAGAGCACTGTTTTTAGTGCAAGTGATGTCAAAGAAGACCCATTTTTATCCCCTCTGAGACACACTTAAAGACAGTGGTCTTAGGATAAGGAAGTTTTATGACTTTCAAAGAATTTCATCATTAAAAATTGGCTAGGCTTTTATAGGGTCCTAACTTCAAACCTTGATACCACAAGCACCTAGCTCTAATCAAAAGAACTAAGCTCAGAACACTACAATTATATTTAAGGTCCCTGGATTATAACAAAAGTCTCACATTTTTTTCACTTAGCTAATTCCCTGAAGGATATTAGGAAATTCAACATGCTTTGTCTTGTTATGCATTAAGATTCTGGCAGCAATAGATCAAACCTTGTTCTCTGAGAAATGAGATGTAGTTTCTATTAGTATTTTACAGGCATAGTTTTCTTCTTTAGCCAAGAAAGCAGGGTTTATGGTTTTCTTTCTGCATTTACACATTATTTCTAAGTTCAAAAAGAGAGATTTAAGTACTTTTATTTCCTTGGGGTTCATTTGGACAAACAGCTCAAATTTTAAAAAACACACAAAAAAGTCCTAATACTAGGAACCACTAAAATACTAAACTTTCCTATATAAAGCATAGGACATTTGAGACTAACAATTTGATTTTCTTTCTTTTTTCTAATCAAATTAACTAAAGGTTTATCTGTTCTGTTGGTTACTTCATAAAACCAACTCTTAGTTTTATTCATTCCATCTCATATTAAACATTGTTAGATATTTTAAAAGTTAACACCTACAGATTAAATATTTAGTTTGCTAGTTTAATATTATGAGCCCTCAAAATACACAACACTTTTTCAAATTTCCAGAGAAATTGTCTATTTGTTTCTCAAAGCCAAATATACCTCCAAGACTATGAATTAGCAATAAAGAAATTCAAGTACAGATTAGATAAAAGAGGAAGTACAAAATAACCTTTAACTTCTATAATCTTGGGTTTTTTGGCTTTCACTTCAACGGTGGGTCCATCATCTTGTTCTTCTGACACTTCTTGAAACTTGCGTTTCTTAGGTAATGTTGGAAGAGTTGAGTCACCAGATGGATCATAAGTTTTTATTTCACTGAAAGAAAAAATTTCATCAAGCTCTACAGATGTTTTATGCTTCTTTTATGTGGAAAAATTTTAGAATTCTATACACAAGGTAGTATGTTGTTAACAACAGAGCATGATATGATCTGTATTTGAAATGTTCCAGGTGTATGAGTTAAATATTAAAATGAACCTTTTAAGCAAATCTAATACTTGAATAGTGGTAAGTTAGCTGAATCGATGTTCCATTTAGGAGCCACAATGGCATAAATTGACAAGAAGCAGATGCACTTTGTGACAAGTAAAGCTTACAGTGAGCAGCAGCTGAACTCCCCACACACATTGAGTACCTGCCTACCTACCTTTTATGGAGATACTTTTCTGTTTTTGCTAATTGCTTTCCTGTGCCACTGATTTTTCTTATCTGAAAAACAAAAATAACGGTCACACATGATCAAACTTTCTATTCAGTTTCTTATAATCTCTCATATCTCTGTCCTTGTAACATGTTATAGTCCATGATCCAATTTAATCCTTGAAATCACATGAAAGTCGACAAGGAACAGAGGAGGACTGAGTTAACTTTTTCAAAACATTGAATGACTATCATTTATGTAATACTTAATGGTCTACAAAGAAATTGAGACATTAGTGCATTTACAACTTGTAATAATCATGTGTGGTAGATGCTACTTTATCAGCATGCCTATTCTGATGAGGAAAATAAAATACAGAAAGATTAAATCTCTATGGCAGGAGTAGGGAATGTCCAGCCCATGAAATCATTTGCTAAGACAACTGACAAGGTGATAAAAGCTAGATACAACAATCATCCACGGCTTGATTGAATTTTGTATGGCTGTGGATCCAAATGGCCTTTGGCAGAAAAAAGGTTCTCTACTCCTGCTCTATGACAATTAGGTAGTTCAGTGAATAGGATACTGGGGGTTTGGAGTCATGAAGACCAGAGACCAAATCTGATTCCAGATACCCATTGGCTCTGTGACCCTGGGTAACTCACATAACCTCTACCTGCCCCAGTTTCCTCATATGTAAAATGAGGATAATAACAGCCCCTCCCAGGATTGTTGTGATAATCAAGTAATAAATATTTGTAAAGTTCCTAGCAAAGTGCCAGGTACAGCACAAAGAAGGCAATTAAATCCATATTCTCCAGTCATCCCATTAGTAAATATCATAAAGAATTCGAAGCCATGTTTTCACTCTTCACTATAGAAGAGAAGAAAATCTTCTAGATTAGAAGTAGAATATCAGGATGATTCTATATGATAACCTGCTACTGGTTTCTTATTAAACACAAAAAACATGACTGAGCATGCTAAGCATAAAAAAAAACCACTCATTTCTTAAAACCGTGAGCTAGTAGTAAGCTTTAGTAAAGCTCAAAAAAGAGGTGCAGTGATTTGCACAAGTACAAGCACATTAAAATTCACAAAAATACTATTTTGCTATTTGCCCTATTTATTTAGGGCCATAATTCTATCCTTAATTAAAATGTATCAAAATTGCAAACTATCCTTTCCCCCTGGAAATCTTCCTATTTTTGTTGTTCAAATATTAGCAAGAACACAGCTCTTACCCCTCTTTCTTCCAAATGCCTCAGCCGAGCTTCTAATTTGGCTCGGTTCTCAATTCCCATTTCAGCACTAGAATCTTCTCCAAAAGCATCATAACGGATAGCCAAAGCAGTTTTGGCTGCCAGCATTCGAGAAATCTGGAAAAGATACAGAGAGAATAAGGACATTCATTTGGTACGCCAGAATAATAGTTACAATGCCCTCTCCACATTGTACTTCTCATTTCTCAAACCTCTGTGACTGGCACCTAGTCTAACCCATGTTCTGATATAATTGTCATGTTTTTGAACTTATAGTAGTAGGCCAATTACTGTTATTGAACATCCTTTCCCACTTTACTCCATGCTTCCAATGTATGGCTCTATTATCTTTGATCCAGAAGTTTTTAAACTCCATTTTTGGAAAACTGGTCATCACAAAATGACTGTCACATTCACGATCCTAAAATGACCTTTACTGACTTGACCACCTCTGGTTCCCTTTCCTCAACATAGACCCTATGGCCTACTCTCCGCCCTGGAGTGTTATACTAGGTTAAGATTGTCCCAGTTACCCGTGCTCTCTTGCCCATCTTTCCTTGTGAACCTCCTTATTAGTGTTATCATATCCATTTTTTTTTTAAAAACTGCTGCTGCTTCTGGAATTAAGCAGATTCCACCAACTACAAATATCTGCTCTATAACCACTGTGAGTGCTCTGTACCATTGGACAATTCCAACTCCACACACATCAAATTCCTGCTCCCCACTCTTCCTTCACCCACAATTCCTCTCTTCCACTGTCACTATCCTGCTTTTCAGCTGGATTACTTTCATCTACCTACAAATATTGTAAAATTTTTTAATCCTAAAACAACCTTCCCATGACCCTCTTGGGCCATCTGGCTGACATTCCATATTTCTATTCCCCTTCCCCTTAATTAAAAAACCATGGTTTACCCCCACAGCCCCTCCTTTCTCATCAACCACTCTTTCCAACCCCTCCAATTGATTTTTGACTTCACTCTACTGAAACTTCTTTGTTAAAGGTCACTGAAACCACTGACCTTTTTCCCCCCCTTCTCTAAAACTCTTATCACAGAATCTGTGGGACTAGAATGTCCTCCTGGCTCATCTCTCTCTGACTGCTCCCTTTTCCTGACCTTTTCTACTTCTGCCTTACAGGCCTGCTTTTGCCCATATTATATTTTCTTCAACTCATCCTGTGGAATGTACCTACATTTCTATAGCACCTTAAGGTTTACAAAGCATCCTCCACTCCTCAACCACCTTGCATTTAGAAACATTAAGATTATATACAATGTTGGAGCCAGGATTTAAACCTTTGCCCCCAGACTTCTTATGCACCATGCTGGCACTCCATGCACTCCTCCCCTGGCATTCATTATTCTAGATGATGATTTGCTCTACACAAGTATTTCACATTTTTACCCATTATCCTGCATCTTGGACATATCTGTACCCAAGAAAAGATAGTGTAGAAATGGCACTAAAAAATGAAAAATAGGGAAGAGACTGATTCATGCTGAAAGTACAAAACAACTGTGTAGTCACTGTGGACTTTGTTAATACTAAAACAAGGAAACTATGGACACTTATACTTTTTTCATCTGTTCAAAATTTACATGAGTCATTTATATATGGATCGAAGACATCTTAAATTAGAGTATTAGGGAATAAACAGACTTTTATAAGAGATAGCCCACAATTAAATGAAAGATGTAGAAAAATCAAAGATCCCATGATTTGTTGATTTTGGGAAAAAAAAAACACACACACACACACACAAAATACTGGATTCAACAACAACAACAACAACAACAACAACAAAAGTTGCCTTATCAAACTCTTTCATAACAAGATATCTCCACCTATATTAGTCCAAAGTTGCTATATCCGGCAGCTAGTTGGTGCAGTGGATAGAGCACCAGCCCTGAAGTCAGGAGGACCTGAGTTCAAATTTGGCCTCAGGCACTTAACATTTCCTAGCTGTGTGACCCTGGGCAAGTCATTTAACCCCCATTGCGCCTCAGCCAAAAAAAAAGAAAGAAAACACCAACACAAAGTTGCTATATCCTTTCCATTTACATGGAAAAGGAGGCAATAGTTAAGATGAAGAGGATACTGATGGCAAACATATGGAACAAGAAATTTCCCAGGAAGAAATTTTTCTAAATTTTTTTTGAGAAACAGATACCTGAGCAACATAAAGAAACTCACTTTTCCTTTGTTTTTGGGGGTGCTTTGGCCTACAAGGGAGGCATGATAAATCAGGCCATATTTAGGGGTATCCCGTCTTGTCTTCAGGGCTCTAAAGAGGGCCTTCTCAGCTCCTAGTATCTGCACGGTGGAAGCTGCATGCTTTGCCAAATTCAAAAGGGAACCTAAGATAGAAAAAGGTCACAAACCATAAATGGTGTTGACATGCAAACTGTATGAAATCTTGAGCTAAAGTCAAGTCACTAAAGTGTGTACAAATATTTTGTACCACAGTGTATGTTTTTCTACAGGTGTTTAAAAAGTAAAACACTGGGGTAGCTAGGTAGTGCAGTGGATAGAGCACCAGCCCTGAAGTCAGGAGGACCTGAGTTCAAATCTGATCTCAGACACTTCCTAGCTGTGTGACCCTGGGCAAGTCACTTAACCCCAATTGCCTCAGCAAAAAAAAAAAAAAAAAGTAAAACACCAAATACTTTTATTAGCAGCATTAAAATTTAGCATTTACAAAGACCAGAAGGAAAAATGAAATGTGTATGAACAAACAATTTTAACTAAAGGTAACATGCTTCACAAATCTAGAAAAAGAATACTAATTATTCCCTTTTAGTTACGACACTGGAACCTCACTATTCCATCATCTCTGGGGTTCAATATTGTGGGACTGGTATAGTTAATCACTGGCTAACAGTGAGGTCCTTTTTGTATTTCAATAACTAAATGCATTGGATCCCAAGAACAACATTCTATTTTTATTTTTAATTTTGCCAAGTGGTTAGTATTGTTAGTATTCAACAACCACAGTAGGAATCATGTCACAAGCTTCTAATCCAATCTCACAAAGGGTCAGAAGTGTCTCAGAAGAGGTAGTGACTAAAGCTGCCCTCAGTAAAAAGTCAGGCAAACCAATTAAAATCATCATTGATCACTTCAGCTCCCAGTCTTGAATACCCATAGGATTACTTTATTTTTTTAAGTGTTCAGTAGCTTTTCTTGTGTCTCACTAAGTTAGAGCTCTTAAGAAAACTCCTGGATGCTTATCACTACAATAAGGATGGATATACACACACACACACAGACACACAGACACACACACGAGATAATGACTTACCTGCATGAGAAATAAGTCTAGCTCCAACTAGCTCACCGACCATGACTGTTACATTTGGGGCTATGGCCATCATTCTGTTTTGGAGATACTCATACAATTGGTTTCTATATTCTGAGATTTCAATCACCTAGTATAAAAAAGTACACATGTAAAAAAAGAGTTAAGTAATAATTATAAAAATTTTTTAAAAGTTCAGTTCCCAGAGAAATTTTTTCTAACAAAATGCTTCAGTACCAGCTACAGGGCCCTAGGTAACTCACTTAACCAATCAGTTGCTAATTTTCACCCAAGAATATCTTCATAACAATAAAATTGCAAGGTTTGGATCAAAAAAAAAAAAAAAAAAAAAAAAAAAAGAAACAAAGACATACCTTAGTCTGAGGAATACAAGATACTATTTAATAATACAGAAGTAATGTGATCTAAGGTTATCATACATTAAGTGGCAGGGAGGCCTAAGGGTGGGAAAAGAAAATCCAAGTGTGTAGCCAAAGAGGGGAGACTATTTAGGTTTAATTGTGATATATGCTTTTATGAATTGGGAAGTTTGGACCTAATGTAAGCATCTGGTATTGAATGTCTTAATAAACAGCTAAATCCAATCTTTAAAGAACTCTTATGAAGTCAATTCCTACTCAATTATATTACCATCAATGTCTTGGTATCAATTCGCCTCAATTAAGCTTTCTATTTCAGTGACACTATTTTCTTCTAAGTTAGATTGCTGTAAAGATCTTCAAATTATCTTCAATAATTATTGCATAATGTATTACCAAAGAATTGTTATTTGGAGTGATGTGGTAAAAATCATGATCATAGGCTTGAGCTGGAAAGGCCTTTAGAAAATTATCCTGTTCAAA
>JAJPUD010000848.1:409248-440339 GCA_023553655.1 Myrmecobius fasciatus | reverse complement strand
AGAAAATTATCCTGTTCAAACTCTTTGTACAGAACAATGAGTGACTAAGAAAGGTTAAGTGACTTTCACAAAGTAATACAGTACAAGATCTGGGATTTAAACTTCTGGCTCCAAATCCAGACCTCCCAGTTCTACATTGCTCTGTTTCCCACCTCCCAATCCTAATCCTTCTATTTGAAAGCCTATTATCCAGATGGAGGTTACATGGCTCCCTGCTCTTTTCTTTTTAGCTCTAACATGCCTTTTGACCATTCTCTGATCAATACTTTGGAAAGTACAATAAAGAAAAATAACAGCTTGCAAGAAAAATTTGCTAGGAGCCGAAACTCATTTTGTGATACTCCTAATTATTCATAAGAAGCATATAGGTCTTCCCAAGTTTCTATTATTTTCCAAACATGCAATTCAAGATGGCATCAGATGAGGTAGTGACTATAAACCCTCATATTTATATATCAGGTGAGAATCAATACAAAATCATCACTGCCATCATTGTGGTGACTTAGGTTAACTTGATGGCTGAGCAGTCATTAGAAATGTTTTACCTGATTGCAGAGGTGCAAGATATTGTTTATGTCTTCTTCTGAAACTTCAGTTCCCATAGAAATCTCTGCAGCTGCTTTCACTTCGGCTTCAACCTCCTCTGATAAAATTTCAGAAAGATCAGAAGAAGCAAAGTTCTGCCTATCTCCTGAGGGGAGGGAAGAGAAAAATCAATGACTGGCAAATGGATAAGCACCCATACAGTATTATATCAAAAGGTTAAAGGTAAAAATGGATAATCAAAATGATAGTATAAAATAAGAAATAAGTGAACAAATTCAGTTCTGTGGTTTTCATCTTATGATATAGCTTCAGATATTTGAAGTTTTCTAGTTTTGTACTTATTTAAAAAGCATTTATTCTAAATAACAAGGGCAAAGCAAAACTCTCTGAGTATAAGAGTACACAGTAAACAAAGAACTGTTTGTTTTGGCAAAAGCAGACCTGTAAACTTTCAAGAGATAAAAAAGCTCACAATGTACTGCAGTGGACTAAGGGGTGCCAGGATATTCTATTGTAACATGCTAATGCATCACGAAACCATATACAATGAGTCAAACTCCACCAAATAACTTCCATGTATAATAAACAACCCTTCCCTTGCTTCCTTCTTAAACTGCATAAAGCTTCTTTTAAAGCCTTCATCTCATCTCTGTAAACTGCAAACTGACCACAAGAATCAATAAGAGACATTCTTTATTGTGGAGGAGTGGTGATAAAAATCACAGTTCATCAAAATGATCACCAAATCAAAGCCTAAGTTAGAGTAATTCTTGATCCCATCCCCCAAACATGTCATGCAGATATATCACAAATTTCTAAATGCCAGTGCATACTACTGGAATTAATGGTTAAATTTTAATGACTTCTCTTCTTGCCCAAAAAGGATAAATAATAAATAATTCACTCACCAACTTTCCGCAAACATTTGCAGTAAGTTAAGTTATCTGTAATGATTTTTCCCAGTTCAGGGAAATGCCAACCATACCATTCTCTACATCGCATAATGTAGTTATTCAGTTCTTTATCCAGGTCATCTAATAAAGCTAAAACAGGTTAAAAAAAAGAAAAGAAATATAGCAACGCCACCAGATGGTATTACTTTGCAGAGCTAGGATACTAGGGGTATTGAACACTGCATTCAATATTAAAGTATCTGTTACTTTTGCTAAGTAAAATGTTCTCAGTACCACCACCCCCTATCCCATACACCCCACTTTATTTTGAGAGAGCTCTTCCAAGGAAGGGAAGCAAAGGCTACATAAAAACAAAAATTATCAATTCTTAAAAAGTATAAATATAACCCACTAAAATATTATAAATCATTTTTGATATCTTCAAGCTGTTCTTCATTTTGATTTTGTCTTCCCCAATCACAGAAAACCACTTAATATCATCTTCATATAAAAACATCTTGACAGAAAATTAGAATTTACATCATGAAAAAAAGACTTAAGACATAGTAAGTAGATCTGTTTATTCATTAAGCAAAGGCTCTAACCTGAGATCTTATCTGAATTCCTCCACATATTCTAACCCAGATTTTCTCTTCCTGAAAGAAAGCATTCCTAATGCCCCATACTAAATAGGTCTGTAGATTTTTATTTGTTTTGCATTTCACTTCTTATTACTTGTGGCACTATCTTAATTTCTGAGATGCGAAAGATGGGTGAGAAAGTAGGTGTGTAAAAAAAAAAAAAAATTTGTCAGATTAAAAAATATTGGATAGATATTTTCTAGAATATTAACAGTTTCTAGTGTTGCTAATTTTACAAAACAAGCCATAAAAATGTATTTTCTGTATGTGAAGAGGCCTTAAGCATAATCAATATTTGTTTTAATGGAGATTCTTTTATCCAGTCAGTATCCTTAAGTTATCTAACATTAAGAACTGTTAAAATTCCTCTAGAACACAACCTATTCTTAGGCTTCTTTATCAGTATTACTATTGTTGGCTTGAGAAACTTCTCATGTCATCTTACCTATAAAAAACAATTTTCCTTTATCTTTCTGATTAAATCTCTTTGCTAAATATTGTCAAGATCACTCTACTCCAACAAAACTTTCTCCACCTTTTTGTTGATACCTAAAAAGCCTAATATCACATTTACCAAACCACAACAGCTCTTCAATAGCAGAATGATGCATTGAGATGTAAGATCAAATAAGTTCATTTTTATTACCCAAACCACCACATCTTAATCTCCTCTTCTCAAATTGTTTATCTGAATACTACTTTTATCCTATTCTTTTCTTTTTATTTTTAAAGCAAACATTCTGTTCACATTAGCATCATTGCCATTCTGACATACAAACCCACATTATTTTGACTGAAGCAAAAATATGCTAAACAGTCTTAGAATTCTTTCAAACACATCGAAACCTCCCAACTAAAAATATAATTCTACTTGTACTCAGAAATAGGACTGAACACTATACTATTCTCTAGGGTATCATAATACAACCAAAACTTACTACAAACATGTTTTCACTCTGCCAAGTAGAGAATCAGTATATTATTTCCCTGTTGTCTCAGTGGTAGTGACGAATGTAAAATCATTTGTTTTCATTCAACAAAATTCCATCACTGACAACAAGATATGGGAAATTATTACAAAAATGACAGATTATTGGGTACTCTTAGTAAAATAAAGAGAATTAAACATCTAGATGTGAAACACTAGAGTCTCATCTCCTCACTTTATATATATGAGGAAACTGAGTTATATTAACTTGCTAAAATCACAAATCTAACCTGTGATAGTCAGGAACAGAAACCAGATTTTGTGGCTTCCATACAGAAGCTCTTTCTATTATATCATATTGAATGAAATAGGTTACCAAAAAAGAGAAAACTCTGAATAAAAACTTTACTTACAGATTGCCTGAACAATCATGGTATCCACTTTATCAGCACTAAATTTCAGCTTGTACCGAGAGAGGCTGTGAAAACCAATGAAGTAATTATTCTCCAGAAAAAGCATTTCCTTGCAATCCTATTTCCAGGACTTATTAACATAAAACAACACCTATAAAACAAGAGAAAGCATGCCCATAGTTCATGCTATATTCTGCCAGCTTTTGCATTTATACTATGACCTACTTACAGTGTTAGTTAGTAAAAAGCTATTTTTAATATGTGCTATTTCTATTAGCAAGGCAGTTGAAAACAACACTAATATATACAACACAGCAAACATGTATGAAATATACATTTTAAAAAATCAATCTGATAATGACAGCATCTTAATGCTAAGATCCATTCACTAGGTAACTTGAGACTTTTTATTAATCAAATATACAAATATAAACTCAAATCAACAAAGATTCATTAATTACTTACTATGTGTAAGTAGCAAAGATAAAGAAGAAAATATCCTCTATACTTAGGAACTTACATTCTATTGGCGACATTCAACATGTACACAGTTAAATATAATATAAGGTAAACTGAGGAGGGAACCAAGAGCAGGTTGAATAACTCCCTATCAAAGATGCTGAGGAGAGATTTTTGCCTGGGGGTAAAAGGTTGAATTAGGTGCCCTGAAAGATTCCCCTCAATTCTTAATATTCTATTTGTCTTCCTTTAGTTGGGTTAGGAGCCAATAAAAGAGAAAATAAAGATGGATAGGTGAAGAAAGAGTCTGAGTGAGATTCAGAGATAGGAATAGAAAAGGAGAATCAAATGTTCAATTATCTAATATGGAAACAATTAAAAAAAAAACCCACTAGAAATTGAGGGACAATTAAAACACACACACACACACACACACACTAGAAATTGAGGGAGTTCTCACCCAAATTGAGAAATTCCTCTCTTAACATGTTTCCTCCCTGGGAATAAGTGAAGAGGTAGGGGAGAAGAATTTTTCTAAGTTCTAGTCTTTTCTCCCTTTCTAAATTTTTAGTCTTTAAATCAGGAATTATGCTATAAAACATTTTGGCACTGCAGGATGTCTAAGAACAAATATAACTCACCTGTGTGCTAATCCCAGACACATAGCTGCCATTTCCCGAGATGGAAGACCAGTGATTAACCCTTCTATCTGTGAGCGGATTCCTCTCATTAGTTCTGTTATGGTAGGGCTATGAATACAGCTGAGGTTCAGTTTGTCCTATAGGAAGAAAATTTAAAAACAAAAAACAAAAAAACCCACAATCAAATATGGCAAAATTTCCAAAAATATTTCACAATATACAAAGAGATCACTAGCAAATAATCCTCTAATCACTGGAGCACAGTAAATACGCACAGAAATATACAAGGTTTGTATATGCTTAGCCCAGGGTTTGCCACAGAGTAGGCACTTAAGTGTTTACTGAGTAACATGTTTTCCTATTTATATGCTCACTGTTATATATAGTGAGGTTAACTTGTTCAGTCATTTTATAATCATGTTTGGACTCTGTGATCTCTATTGAGGTTTTCTTGGCAAAGATACCAGTGGAGTCCACTAAAAAACCCCAGAATCATCTTCATATGAGTTCTTGTCCAGTAAGTTCAGAATGGTGTCTCCGGAGCAAACAGGTATTTAGGTTCTTATTTCATTTGTAATCTTTCATAGTTCCAATTGGAAAGGTCAAAGATCTGCCACATGTATTAGTGACCAGAAATGTGAACTGAAGGACCTAGCTTTGCTTCTGAGACTAAGGGATGAGGGGGCAAGACAATGAAAAAGCATAAGGAGAATCTCTTCCCATCTGGCAGCTGTCTCTGCTGAGAAGGAGCCAAAGATCTCTAACAACCACCCCAAAAGGAACAGCACACCGGCCACTGGGAGCTTCAATTCACATTCCCACACAAGTTCATGCTCTGGGCCACAAGGAGCTGACTCCCTGGATCCAGAGTTCCCAAATCTTCACCTCCAGACCAATACCAGTAGAAACACAAGTAATCTGCATCTACAAGTCTGTTTTGCTCTCTACAATCCTTGGCCTATTTGTCTAAATCCTGGCCTCAATTATATTTTCTTTAGAACTCCTGGGTTCAGAGGTCTCTACTGTACTATAGATGTGGGTGCCAAGCTTTACAGTAAAATACATGTTCTGTATTGTCCACTCCATTATGGTAAGGTTTGGGAAGACCTCAGTCTTTATTAGTAAGATGGTGTCTTCAAACTGATTATGATTAGGTAAATCCATAGTAACCACACCTCCACAGCCCCCTACAAACAGAGTTGAAGTAAACAGAAGACTGTTTACTCTGTGAGAATCAGAGAATCTATTTATTCGGTGTGACCATGTGCAGTAACTCCAGGGGGTTAGCACCCAGGTGAATAGCATCAAGTTAGGGGGTACAGTAATAACTATACCTTAAATTTCTGCAAACCACTATACCTCCTTAAAAACCATTACATGCAGATCAAATACTCTCAAAAGAACACCAATTAAAAATGAGTAAAGAAAAGGTAATTGCTAATAAACAGACTTTCCATTGAAGTTATACATTTAGGTCCACTATTTTTAAATCAGAACTTTCCAATTCTCTACAGGAAATATCAACTGACTGACTTAGGAATCATTCATCATTCTTCTAATTCCCCTAACTACCATACCTTAAGTTTGTCTGTCCTTAGTAAAACACAGGGATTATCTTACTTTCTGAATTTCAGTGCAATACCTGATACGTAGTTGGCACCTACTGCCTTTTTCATGCTGCATTGGTTCTTTTAATGTCCTCCAAAAGTTTTTCCTGAATTCATTGATTCTATTATTTCTTATGGTGCAATAATATTCTACTTCATCCATGTGCCATATGTGGTTGTCACTCCACAATCAAGAAGCATCCAATTTGAGCCAATTCTTTCATATTAAATGTTGTCTATTATTTTGACTTGTTCTCTGAACCAATCACCAGGTGGCCTAATTGGATCAAGCCAATTTGTTACATGACTATCAAGGCCCAGTTCGCCACCTACTAATTAAGCTTGTGGGTACAAAAACATACAGAAGAGACATAGATGAGCAATGCTTGAGAATGGGAAATAAAATAAAAATAATATCTCAGGTTGTATATAAGAGTAATCTCTAAGGGGTGAATATGAATGAAAAGTGGCTAAATTCAGAAAGCAAAATTAAGATTCTCTGTGTTCTCTAAACCCATCTTTAAAGTAGTACACATAAAACATAATTATGGTTGTAGACATAATCTGAAATAATATTCTTCAGACTATGTTGAATTATTAATGAAAATGCATGGCAAATTTATGAACCTTACAGGAATGGATGTTTTAAATTATAACTAAAATCAGTGGATTCCCTAGCTGTGTGACCCTGGGCAAGTTACTTAACCTCAAATGCCTCAGCAAAAAGGGAAAAAAAAAACACCAGTGGAGTTTATTTTAGATTGTTGAGAAAAGGTCAGAGTAAAAATATCTTTTATTTGGTTTATACTTGCTAAAATGCATAATATATTAGTGAGCCTAATAAAGTAATTAATTTTGAGCTGCAAGGGTCACCTGGATTAAGCCTTTCATCAGGTGGCACAAGATGAAATTAAAGACAGAACACAAAATTAAGTATATTTCAATTCAGGGCTTCTTAAATTTTTTCCATTCATGACTCCTTTTTGCCTAAAATTCTTAGTGACCCAGATATATAGGTATATAAAATAGGTACAAAATCAAGCATATATTGATAATAAATCATAATCTTGTGACCCCCCCCAGTCAGTTACAAGACAGCATATAAGGTTACAGCCCAGTTTAAGAAGCTGGGTTTCAATTGAGGAATACTTGAACAATTCAAATATAAATTTAATAGATGTCATACTCTAAGAAATGAAAAAAAGAGATTCAGAGAAACTTGGTCAGACTTGTGTGAACTGAAGAACCAGGAAAATAAAACATATGGTATTTTATGCTGTATTACAATAATGTAAAGGAAACAACTCTGAAAGAATGAATAATTCCCATCAATGCAACAACTAATTATGACTTCAATGAAAAAGTAGAAAATCTTATTTCTCATATTTTTGGAAGATGAGACAATAAAGGGTAGGACACAAACTTTTTTTTTTTAAACACGGCCAGCACAGGGATTGGTTTCATATGACTATGGCCACTTGCTACAAGGATAGACTTTTAATTGTGGAGGGTAAGATGGGGTAGAAAAAGTAATCACAGGGATTGTCCCCCCCACAAAGGAACAAAATTCATTCATACCTTTATGACACCACCCAATTTGGCATCAGCTACTGCCAACTGTTCATGGGCTTCTTTTGCAGCTATCTTTTTAAGTACTTTCTTCAAATTCTTACTGAGTTTACCTTCTACCAATGCTGTAGAGGCTTTTTAGGAAGAAAAAAAGAAGTTTAAAATTCCAGAAGTTTACTTTATGCCATTTAAAGAGTTTAGAAAATATTAAACAATTTGGCAAGAACTAGAGGGACTTAGAGAATTAATAAAAATGTATAAAGCTAAGGCATTTGGAATTTCAGTGTTTCAGTAGAAAAGCATTTGAATGGATTCAGAAAATTTTCTGAATAATCTTAAGTATCACACTGAAATACACTATATATATTATGCATTTCCCACATTTAAATATGTTCATTTCATAATTCAGGCAGTTCTGTGAATTGTTTTATTACATCAATTAAATTTTATTTATTTTAGCTTCAGTGTTGTCTCAGTGGTAGTGACGAATTGGTGAATGAGATCATTTAAGATTCAGTCCCAACATATGTGCATCACTGACAACACAATTCTGGTTGACTCCTAACTGATGCAAATAAACTTTTAAGACACCAGATCACAGAAATAAATCAGATTAGCTTTTTTATTTTTCCTCTTACCTGCTAACGCTTCAGTTGTGTCCTGGAACTTCTCAAAATGTTTTAGTTTTACTCTGAGAAAAAAAATTTCATGTTATCACAAGTATAATTTAGCTTTGGGGAGGTCCTGCCCTCCAAGAACTAGTGTTTATGTAGAAAACTTTCAAGTTTGCCAAGTGCTTCTCACACATTCATCACTGCACTATCTAGCTACCTAATGGCGGTTTTTTGCTGGTTCTTAAGAATCTTAAGCCTTTTTCCTTCATTTATCCAGAATCAGACACTATGCTAAATCTTGGGGATGCAAAAAAGAAACTTATAGCTGAAAGCACTGAATTTGGAATCGGGAAAAACCTAGGCTTCAATACCACCCCACATTTACTACAAGGAACCTAAGCCAAGTCACTTCATCTCTGAATGTTTTCCTAGCTATAAAATGGGAATAATACTTGAGGTGCCCATATCAGTCTTGAGGATTACATCCATGTAAATTTGTTTTGCAAAACTTAAAATGCTATAAAAAGCACAAGGTATTATTAAATCACCACTAGACCTTATAGCCTAAGCCAAAAATATGAAAAAAGCAGTTTAAAGTAGAAATAGGATCAAATCATTCTAACATGCCTTGAACAACATTCAAATCCTGATTTTATTTAAATTTAAATTCTTTTTGATACCCAGAAAGTCTCCATGCTTCTAACCCACCTTGGCCATAAAAAGGACTCATGTTTATTAAGTAATTTTATGTTTCCCAATCATTTTAGTATTAGCTATTTGAGCCATTCCACCATCCCTAAAAAAATAAGAGGAAAGACAGAAGGAATTTAAGATTTAAGTTTTAATAATAAGGATGGGGGAGGGAAGGGAACCTCTGATGAGACTTTTTTAATTTGAACATATCAAAATCAACATGAAGATGGCAGAAGGGGTAGGAATGGGGGTTAACAAGCATAAAAGAATTTAAGGAAATACTTTACAGATCTAATAAAAAGCCTAATAAAACCAGCTATTCCAAAAGGAAGCATAGGTATGAAAAAGAAAACATAATTTCGCAGCTCTCATGTACATATTTAAGCTTAAAACCCTTGTATATAGCCCTGGAATATCTGATGAAAAATGCAATCAAGAGAATTTGGACAAGAAGAGATACGAAGATGTCTCACTTCCCTCTGCCCTTTGTAGGGATGGTGGGTGAAAGTCCTCATGCGTCTACAGCATTTCATTTAATGTATTTTCCCCCCAATATTGATCAGGTTTTTTTCCTTTAAAAAGTTCTTTGAATGGTTCTAGAGAGGAAGGAATACTAGGGAAATCTAGGTATTTGTCAATATAAAAGGTATCAATAAAATCCGTTTAAAATGTAATTTCCTTACAACTATGCTTTCTCAAAGAAACTTCCTATTAAGTATTCTTCCCCCTCCAACCCCTTGTCCTGCTGTATTTGAGATTCCCTGGCTTTTAAATTTCCTACACATCAGCAAGTTTAGGAAAATATCTGGGTCACTGAGAAAGTAAGGGACCCACCTATGAATATTACTGATTCCCAAGGCTAGACTTCTCTCTACCCATCAGGTATCTTGTTCTTCCAAATTTAATTAAATTCTATGCACAACAGAATTCAAAAGAACTGTACAGCAAGCAAAGCAGTAAATACAATTAAGTAAAAGCAAAGTTAAGTTCTTTAAAAAAACAAGCATTAACAAGGCTTACATTTTATTTGCTTTCTCTGGAGTTTCAAATTCTTTCCACAAACTGTCCACTTCTTGTAATTTCTTCTCATTCAGAACCTGGAATGAAGTCAATTAAATTATTTTTTTTAATTATTAAAGCTTTTTTATTTTCAAAACATGCATAATTTTCAATATTCACTTTTGCAAAACCTTATGCTACCAATTTTTTCTCCCTCCCTTCCCCCTAGAGGGCAAATAATCCTATATGTTAAACAAGTGCAAATTATTCTATACATAGTTCCACAATTCTCATGCTGCACAAGAAAAATCAGATCAAAAAGGGGAAAAAAATGAGAAAGAAAACAAAATGCAAGCAAACAACAAAAAGTGAAAATGCTATGTTCTAATTCACACTCAGTTCCCATAGTCCTTCCTCTGGGTGTAGATGGCTCTCTTCACAAGACCACTGGAAATCATCTAAATCTTTTCATTGTTGAAAAGAGCCATGTTCATCAGAATTGATCATCATATAATCTTGCTGTTGCCATGAATAATGATCTCCTGATTCTGCTTATTTCAATTAGCATAAGTCTCTCCAAGCCTCTCTGAAATCATCTTGCTGATTGTTTCTTTATATTTATTCCTTAATATTCATAGACCATAACTTATTTAGGCATTGCCCAACTGATGGGCATCCACTCACTTTCCAGTTCCTTTTTGTAAAAAAGAGCTGCTACAAACATTTTTTGGTACATGTGGGGCCTTTCCCCCTTTTTATGATCTTTTTGGGATACAGGCCCAGTAGAGACACTACTGTTTCAAAGGGTATGCAAAGTTTGGTAGCCCTTTGGGCAGAGGTCTGGATTGCTCTCCAGAATGGTTGGAGCAGTCCACAACTCCACCAACAATGTAGTAGTGTCCCAGTTTTCCCATATCTCTCCAATATTTGTCATTATCTTCTCCTGTCATCTTAGCTAAGATGAGATGTAGTGGTACTTCAGAGTTTTCATTTGGAGAAATGCAAATTAAGACAAGTCTGAAGTACCACTACACCTCATCTTAGCGAAGACGACAGGCTAAGTGGAAATTCTAGCAAATTCTTCCAAGCTGGAAAAGCTCCAAATATGAATTAAATGACAGACTGTATAACTGTTATCCATTCACCAGACTCAATTTGGAGATGCAATCAAGTTAGCCACAATCTTAAGTATGTACTAAGTTATATAGAAAGGGAACTATGTGTGTCTGTGGAGAAATTACCCACCCTGAAGAAATTATAAATCCTTGAGGATACAAGTACACTCCAAAGAATTCAATTCACTTTACTTTTCTCTTAATATTAGTTGATATATAGTAAGCACCTAGGAAGTAATTGAATGTAAAATGTTGCTGAACACCAGTACAGTAAAATATGTACTAAGATTTCTTACAGTGGTTGTGACTTCACTTTGTGCCAAGTGATGGTCAAAGATAAAATAGAGGGACCTAAGAGTTTAGAATTGAGTCCAACCTTCTCATTTTACAGATGAGGAAACTGAGGTCCCAAAAGGTTAAGTAATTTATCCAAGGTACAAAGTGTTAAGTACCAGATACAGGATCTGAACTCATGAGATTAGCCCTAACTACTAACTGAAAAGAGGCTGCACCCAAACTTTCCTGTCAACCACAAAGACCTTTCACTAAATTCCTTTACTCTTTTCCATCCCTCACTTCTATCCTCTATATCAAACCCAAACCAGCTGGCTCTTTCAATCTCAGACCACCATATGCAGTGAAAACCCAAGGCTACAGCCCAATTTTTTTTCCCACAGTTACTTAATAAATGACAACTCTATGCTCTCCTGCTGTCACTATTTTCCAAAGATATTTGACAGTGTAGGTGAAGTTAGGTCTACCTTATTAAGTGTATCAAATAATGGTCCTTCACCTTATTTCACACCATCACCATACAGGAATCTTAAGCAGGGGCTGCACCTGAATTTTAAAAATTAATTTTTAGTTTTTCAATCCCAACTAAATTTTTTTAAACAACCCCTTCTCGACCAACCTGGTTTTACAAGAGAAGTTAATGCTTTGGCAACGCTAAACGTCATTTAATGCCAACTTGTGCCAAATGCTGGGGGTACAACGGAAGGCTCACAATTTTAGGTGGGTTTGGTGAGAGTTCCTGTCCCAGCAAGCACTCAAACAGTGTGGCCTGGTGGATAGTGTGCTGAGCCCGGAATCGCCAAGACTGGAATTCAAATCCAGTCCAAGACACTTATTAACCGTCACTCCCACAAGTCACTTAAAAAAAAAAAAGCAAACAAAAAAAAACCCAACAACATTGCCAGTCTCAGTTCCTCATCAGTGAAATGGGGATAACAATAATAACTGCTTCTCAGGGTAGTGATCAGGATCAAATGAGATTGATACCTGTAAAGTGGCTGGTACATAGTAAGCCACATACAAATGTGAAATATTATAATTACTATTAATTTATCACTAAACTCCCCCTCACTGAAATCCTCCCAACTCAGGTGCCACCTCTTCCCTTCTTTTTCTTAGGAAAACGAGCTTTTTTTCTTTAATTTCGGAGATCTGCACCCCGGGCACGCACTGCACACAGCAGGCCTACAGCACGCGGCTCGGACCACACTGGAAGCCAAGAAAGTCCTATTGGGCCTCTCATCGGCTCCTAGGCAGCCTTCCCTCTCCCGGATTCCCAAGGCCCCAAGCCCCGCTCAGACTCCGTAGTCCCCGTGGCCATGTGCTCGGGGAGCTGCTTTGCCACGGCTCCCTGCTGCGGCTTGTCCCACTGACCCGCACCCCGCCCCGTCGCGACCCCACAGCGCGTGCTCTCAGAGGCCTACCTTGAAGATGGCGTAGCCGGCCGCTGTTTCAAACAGCACCAACATGGCGAGGCCGGAGGGCTAGAGGCCGGACGGCCCCCCGCGCGCGCCGATCCCACGAAGAAGCTGGAGTGCGGGGCAGCGGCGCGCCGACCGCAACGGCCCCTCAGGAGCCCCTTAAGTCAGTCGCACAGCTCGGGGACGGCGGGCAGCATCAGCAAACTCCCAGCGAGCGAAGCGCGCGCAAACTTCAGAGGACCTCCGAGCCCAGCACACGTGGGCTCATGGGAAGATTAAGGAGGGGAAGAGTAGAACCGGAAAAAGGAACAAGGACTTCTGGGACGAGGCCCGCCACTTCCGGAAAGGGAGGCGCATGCGCTTGATGATGCGCACGGTTGACTGAACAAGGCCTCTGGTTCCTTGTGCGAGTCCAAGGGAACGTACCCCTCCCCCTATGCCAGGGTTTAGTAAATGACTGATTAGGTCATCTGACTAGATAGGCTGGAGATTTTGAATAATCAGAATAAAAACCTGAAGAATTAAAGTGGGGCACGTGACATAAAATGTGCCCTATTACTAGTAAAATTTTTTTTAATTAAATCTTTTTATTTTCAAAACATGCATGGATAATTTTTCAACATTGACCCTTACAAAACCTTGTGCTCCAAATTTCCCTTCTTTCCCCCCACCTCCTCCCCAGGTGGTAAGTAATCCAATATATGTTAAACATGATAAAAAAAAAATTACGTTAAATCCAATATATGGATACACATTTATATAATTGCTGCACAAGAAAAATCAGATCAAATGGGAAAAAATGAGAAAGAAAATAAAATGTAAGCAAACAACAACAAAAAGAGTGAAAATGCTATGTTGTGATCTACATTCAGTTCCCCAATCCTCTCTCTGGGTGTGGATGGCTCGCTTCATCGCAAGATCATTGGAACTAGCCTGAATCAATTCATTGTTAAAAAGAACCACATCCATCAGAATTGATCATCATATAATCTTGCTCTTGCCTTATACAATGTTCTCCTGATTCTGCTCCTTTCATTTAGTATCAGCTTCTCCAGTCCTCTCTGAAATCCTCCTGTTGGTCGTTTCTTACAGAGCAATAATATTCCATAACATTCATATACCATAATTTATTCAGCCACTCTCCAATTGATGGGCATCCCTTCAGTTTCCAGTTTCTCGCCACTACAAAAAGGTCTAGCAAAGTCTTAAAATGCAGATGCAGAACTGGAATTTAGTTTCTTGGTCTGCTGGGATATTCCAGCAATTTCCTCCAATTCTACTCCTGAGCTTTCCTGCCTGGATTCATTACAAATTAATGTTATCCAACCTCAACTGGTCCTCTTCTCATTAAGGACATCCCTTTATTCCTCTCTAATTGATTCCTCATTCTTTAAAAAAGCTGTTGCACACCTCTCCCCTCCTGAAGCTTCTCACCCTCCACTCTTAAAACCCACGATCTTGCCTCTGACATTCAGAGTGAGCTCCTTCTCTCATTCTCTTAATTTCAAAATCCTTTGACATCATCTTCTACAATATCCTCCTTGTCCCTTGACAAAGAACCACCCTTCTACAAATGCATTTGATCCCCATTTTTCCCTAGTAGAGTGCATTATCGATTGTTCCCCTTTCTTTCAGATGTTTACTCTATTAATTTGTTCCTTCCTTGCTGCCCTTCAAACAAACCCAAGTACCCTGTCCTTAGAAAAATCTTCATTAGATGTACCAACTGATAAGCTCAAATCTAATCCTACCTCTTCCCTCTTATGAGTCTAATTTTTGTATTCCAGTACAAAACTTTACATTTATCCCCTAACCAAAATCTCTGCAGAGAGAACATGTGGCTTTCTTAATACATGTGTACAATTCTACCAAGAGTAAGAAGTTTGGGCATGAGCCATGCCTATCTATTATTGACTTTGGGTTTTGAATCTCTGAAGAGTGAGATTTGGCCGAAATTCATAATCAGTATGTCTCTCAGCTAAAAGAGAAGGGAAAAGAAGCTTACCACCTAGCCAAAATTTTAAGCCAGAAAAATATTGAAAGAAATAATCAAAATTGTGGAAATATGTACAGAAGAATTACACATTTAACATAGATTACTTGCCTTCTAGGGGAGGGGAGAGGGGTAGAGGAGAAAATTTGGAACAGAATTTTGTGAAGGGGAGGAATTTTGAAAATTATCTATGCATGTTATGAAAATAAAAGTTTTAATAAAAAAGGAAAAAAGTAATAATACGATTGAGTTAATGATAAATATAAAATAAAAAAGAAATAATCAAATGTATGATGCTCAAATTTTCTTGTTGAGATTTTCAACTTGGTAAGAGTTTTACTGTGAAATTTTGGTGCTCATAGGATACATGAGTATTAAATTCATTCCATACCTAGTTTTGTTGAGACTGGCCAACTTCCCTATTTACAAAATAGTCCCAGAGAATGGGGGTCCTGTAAAGACAATCTACCATAATCACTTATTGCTAACAGATGAGTTGTTTGGACTTTATGATGAACAAGTTGAGACTGATTTCATATTCATTGCCTTGGAATCCAAGTGAAAGATACCACCTGCCAGTACTGAAAAGATTGACCAACCCAAATAATGGCTCATAAACAGATATTTCAAATAAAGAACACTGTATACTATGTCCAACAATTAGTTCAAATAATGGGAAAGGAATGAACCTAGAGATGTTACCTTTTTTACCTAGAATTTGTGCTGTACATCTTCCTAGGTTCAAATTTGCCTTTTGTAACATGGCAATATCATTTGCCAGTTTAAGACCTCTATGAAGTCAGGTTTAGGAAAGCAGGATTATAGGATTTTGTTTTGTTTTTTCTCAACGTGGGTTTTCCTGGAGTTTTCATAATAGAGTTTTCTTGATGGCAAGTCTAACATAGATGAAATCACAGATCTGAACCAAAAATCCCAAACCTAAAACAAACAAAACAAAAAAATAGTTTGAATATAAAGATGGAAGTAGTCTGTAATCATTTCATTTGGGACTTTGTGCAAAGTTGCATTTTCTTTTAGAATGTTTTAAGGTCTCTGAACAATAAAATACTCTACAAGTCTGCTAATACCAAGAAACGTTGCAATATGGTATAACAAGAGCACTGGGCTCGAGTCAAGCTTGTCTTGAGTTTGAATTCTATTTCTAACAGTTACTATCTTTGTGAACTTTAACCTATCCAGAGCTTCATTTTCCTATAAATCTATAAAATGAGGACAATAATACCTATACTACCCATCTTTCAAGACTTGTGAAAGGATCAAATGAGATAATGTCAATAAAGGCCTTTTATTTATTTTCTGTAGCTTTTTCCAGTGCATGTTGTCAACCACATGGAGGGTTTTTTTTTTTTTTTTTTTTTTTTTAAGATCTAAACTTCCTCAGGCTATGTTTACAGGATACCTAAGCAATTGGTCATTTCAAATAACCTGCCAGTTTAGTAGAGGAAAATACAAAATTAATCATACAACTCCACTTACTGACTTCCTTGGCTTCCTTAAAATCCCAGCCAAAGTCCCATCTTTTTTAAAATTTAATTTTTTAAATTTTATTAATAAACAGAATAAGAAGAAAATAAGAAAAATAATACAAAACAAAACAAAACAAAACAGAACATTGTCATATGCTCAGCAGAACATCAGGGAGGATTCAAAATATATAACAATAAATTGTAAGTTCAAGTAATTATAATAGTAGAAGAAATTAAATTCATGAATGTCCATCTTTTCTTTATTTGCTTGTAGGTTGTTCTTTTATTCTCTTCTGCTCACCTTTTTTACTTTATTCTTTTTTTCCCCCTTTCATCCCCCTCTTCCCAAGCAGGCTACAATTAAGCAAGGATATATTTATATATACACATATAGAGATATATATACACATAAATACATATCTTTCCTATTCCTACTGACTCTTTAATTTAAATTCTGATAGCTTGCCTTGCTATTAACTTCCCCCCACCCATGGATCCCTCCCTTGGCTTCTCCCCCCATCCTTTGCAGCCTCCTCTGCCCATCCCTCCCTCCTTATTTCTTTTTTTTCTTTTTCTTTTTTTTGCTGAGGCAATTGAAGTTAAGTGACTTGCCCAGGGTCATACAGCCAGGAAGTGTTTAGTGTCTGAGGTCAGATTTGAACTCAGGTCCTCCTGACTTCAGGGCTGGTGCTCTATCCACTGCGCCATCTAGCTGCCCCCCTCCTTATTTCTTTATAGATTTTGGAGGATGCTCTACCCTTCATGGCATATATATAGTGTTGCCTGTTTAACCCACTCTCCATATGAATAGGTTTTCAGAACTAAGAACCTTCCTCCCTGCCTAATACTTTTGTGTCTATTCTTCCTCTGCACTTCATTTGTATAACATGATTACTATTTTTACCTTAACTCTGTCCCAATCTTTCTTTTGAGGTACTCTATTTCTGATATCAATCTTAAACCTATGGTATACATTTCCCATGGAGAAAACAATTTGTCCATGTTAAGTTCCTTGAAATTGAAATTGGCTCTTATATGTTTAATTTTGTATTGAGTTTGGGCTTGGTTGATAGAAAGTTCTGAAAATCTGAAGATTCACTGAATGCCCATTTTTTCTCATTCAATATTATGGATAATTTGGCTGGATATGGCATTTTTGGCCATAGGCCTAGTTTTTCTTGATTGTCAGTAGATATAATTCTAGTGCCTAAAACTTTTATTGTGACTGCTGTACAATTCTAATTGTAGCTCCAGCATAGTTGAACTGTTTTTTTCTTGTTTCTTGCAAAATTTTCTCTTTGGTCTGGGTTTTTCAAAATTAGGCAATAATATTCCTATGTGTTTTCCACAAAGGATCTCTTTGAAGTGATAACAGATGGATTTTAGCCTATTTCTACTTTCCCCTCATATTCTATCACTCCAGGAGAATTTTCTTGGATTATTTCTTGCATTATTGTGTTAGGGTAGTTTTTTGGTCACAACTTTCAGGCAGTTCAATTATTTTTATATTTTCTTTCTTGATCTGTTCTCCAGATCTGTTATTTTTCTGTTATTTTACATTCTATTCTATTTTTTTTCATTCTTTATAATCATTTTTGTTATTTCTTGTTCTCTCCTAGTTCACAGGCTTCCCCTCGCCCAATTCTAATTCTAATTTTCAAGGACTTATTTTCTATCTCCTTTTCTAGTTGGTTAACTTTTTTTCCATAATCTTGTTTTTCTTTGATAGTTTTTATTATTTATTTTTTTCATTTTTCTCAATGTCTCATTTGATTTTTAAATTTTTTTTTTGAGTTCTATAAATTCTCTCTGGGCAGGGAGTCATTTAAAATGTTACTCTTTGGGGTGGAAGAAGCTTTTTTTTTTTTTTTGTCAGTGTTGTCCTCTGAAGATGAACCCGATCTTTCCTGTTCCCATAGTATGTTTCTATGGTGTTTTTTTTTTTTTTTTTCCTAAACGGATCATTTTTTAAAATAAGAAGTATCAGTCTAAGCACCTCCAATCTTTGGGGGATGGTGCCTCTGGCTTCCCTTCAGCTCTCTCTTCTGACCAGGAATCCCAAACCAAGAGCCCTCCCTTCTGAGCAAGTGCCGGCAGCCAGCAGCGTCCCTGCCCCAATGTTTTGCACTCCCGGTGTGCTGGCTCCTTCTCCCTGTCTCAGCAGCGGCCAGTGTTCCCACTCAGCCGAGCTTCCCTCCGTCTTCCAGGACCCAGACCCCGACTCCACAAACAATCCAGGAAGTGAAAGTCTCTGTGGTTCCTGCTGAGGCTCCAAGCCCAGCTCACCCCAGGGGTCCCTGCTTCGTATTTCTACAGAGCTAGCCTAAGGTGTTTATACTTCAGACAGATTAATCCCCAGCCCAGGGTCTTCCTTCTGATCTTGTGTCAGGCTGCCCCAGGTTCTGCCCGAGTCTTGATGATTTTTCAGCAGTTTATGTTCAGCTGGAGACGCGTTTGTTCCGTTTGGCGGGAAATCTGAAGAGCTTGAAATTTACCAACTCCTCGGCCCCCAGGACTATAATTTTGATGCTAATTATGATCGGTCCGTACCAACGGCTAACACTGGGGTAGGGCACACAGGCCAGTGGGTCTCGGGGGATTGAGGGTCCAATCTCCATTTTCCTCAGCTGCTCTGCTTGATTTCAGCTCATGGAAAAATAGTATCCCTTGGTTACCCCCAATCACCTTTTCAAGCTGGTTGCCTTTTCCCTTTAGATTAGATCGTAAACTCCCTGAAGGCAGAGAATCTCCCTTTTTTTTTTTTTCATTTGTATCCCCAGTTTAGTACAGTGCCTGAGAGTTAGTAGGAGTTTAATAAAGGTAATTGAATTATTTAATTTAATGAAAGACCCATTTGATGAGAATGGTGGCCTACCCGAGTGACTTAGGAAGTTGACAGAATTTTCACTTTTATTATTTTATGTCACAATGACATTCCATTACATTGAGATAGCACAATTTATTCAGCCATTTTCTGATTGCTGGAAGTTTTTTTTTTTTTTTTTTTTTTAATGCTTACAAATAAAGGTATATGAAGATTCACGATCAAAGATTTTTTCTGTTACAAGTATTATTTGTAATAAAAATTATGTGCATATGGAAATATTTTTAGAAGAATTGTACATATTTTATCCATATTGGATTGCTGTCTTGGGGAGAGGGGAGGGGTGAGGTGAAAGAGAAAAAATTGGAAAACAGTTTTGCAAAGATGAATGTTGAAAACTTTTTTTGCATGTATTTTTAAAATATTACTAAAACAAAAAAATTGCAAAAAAAAAACATGGTAATGACTATTAATAGTTTACATTTAAATAGTTCTTCAAAATTTACAAAGTGTTTTATATCCATTTTCCCATTTTGAGATCCATCATGACTCTGGGAGACACAAAATCCACACAATAGGATTGAAAGGAATGAGCAGTTTTGAAAATTTTATTATATTATATATATGACACATATATAATATATTTATTTTATTTCACAGATTATACCATTTCACCAAATAGTGCAGTGTAATGGTATGCCTATGTAGGAAAACCAGCAAGGTTTATCAGTTGTCAAGAATGCAAAACAAAGAATAGTGCTTTTGTTTAGGAGATTCAAGAATTTTGAATAAGGGATTTAAGGGGAAGGCAGAGAGCTATCAGCTTCACCTAGTTGTTTTGTTCCTGCTTTAGTTTATTTCCTTGTCTTCCAGGATTGGGGATGGGGAGATTAGGGATTTTGCAGAAATTTAAAAGAATTTTCTAATCCGAAATTAAATTACATCTGGAACCAGGGACTTTTGATAAAAAATACTGATTACAAAAGAACAGACAATCTTAACCTCAGGAGTACTTCTGATAGAATGGCTTAAATATAGCTCTCTTGTTTTATATTAAGATGATATTTCTCTCTTTCCAAGGAGAAGCCTGCTAGCTACTATATTCCAACAGCTAAACCACATCTAAGACCAGCAGAGATACCTAGCAGGGATTATTCTATTTCAAGGAAGAGTAATAATGGAACACGCAGCAGAGTAGCATGATTATATTACCTCAAGATGTCAGGGATTCTGTAGCATTGGAAGTATGAATCACTCCCAATGAAATTTGTGCTGTTTAAAATATTTATCAATGATGTACATAGTAAAAGCACAGATGGAGTGTTTATTATAGTGACACAAATCTGGGAGGGATAGATAAAATGCTAGACAAAAAAATCAAGATTCAAAAGGATTCTGACAGGCTAGAACAAGATGAAATTCAATCAAGATAAATGTGAAATTTTGTACTTGGGTACAAAAAGAATCAACTTCACAAGGATAATATAGAAGAAGCATCATTTGACAGTAGTTTCTGTCTGAAAAAGATCTGAAGGTTTTATTGGACTTCAAACAAAATGTAAGATACAGGTGGAAAGTAGGAAATAAAAAAGAGAATGTAATCTTAGGCAGCATTAAGTGGATCATAGCTTTTCAGAATAGGGAGATGATAGTCCCACTGCTCTCATATGGAATCCTATGTTTACTCATATTCTTGGAATTTTCATTTTGAGACCTCTTTCAGAAGGTGATTGGTGATTTGTTTCAATTTCTTTTTACCCTCTGGTTCTAAGATATCAGGGCAGTTTTCCTTGATAATTTCAATTTCTCTTTACCCTCTGCTTCTAAGATATCAGGGCAGTTTTCCTTGATAATTTCTTGAAATATGATGCTCTAAGCTCTCTTTCTTTTTTTAATCATGGCTTTCAAGTCATCCAATAATTATTAAATTATTTCTCCTCAATCTATTTTCCAGGTGAGTTTTAAAAAATATATATTATTATCATTATTATTTTTGCTAAGGCAATTGGGGACTTGCCCAGGGTCACACAGCTAGGAGGAAGTGTTAAGTGTCTCAGGTCCTCCTGAATTCAGGGCTGGTATTCAGGTCAGTTGTTTTTCTAATGAGTTATTTCACATTTCTTCTAATTTTCATTTTTTTGATTTTGTTTTATTGTTTCTTGAAGTCTATTAGTTTTCACTTGCCCAATTTTTATTTTTAAGAAATTATTTTCATTAGTGAGTTTTTATACCTCTTTTTCCATTTGACCTATTCTGTTTTTTAAGGAGTACTTATCTTCAGTGAATTTTTGTTCCTCTTTTCCAATTAGACCAATTCTTTTTTTTTAAGGTGTTGTTTTCTTCAGTGTATATGTGTGCGTATGTACTTCTTTTGCCAAACTTCTAGTTCTTTTTTCATAATTTTCTTGCATCAGTCTCACTTCTTTTTCCAATTTTTCCTCTACCACTCTTATCTCTTTCTTTAACTCTTCCAGGCATTCTTGTTGCATTTGGATTCAATTAACATTTGTCTTTGAAGATTTCCTTATAACTGTTTTCATGTTGTTGTTTTCTGAGTTTATGTCTTGGTCTTTTCTGACCTCATGGTAACTTTTTATGGTCAGCTTCTTATTTTACTGTTTACTCATTTCCCAGTCTATCTCTTGTCTTTGAATTTTATGCTAAAGTTGTGTTCTACTCATCTTGCATCTCTTTTTATGTCTTTGTTTGTGGGGTTTTATGGACAGATTAGAATCTGTCACTCTTTTTTCATTTTATAGGATGTTTGTTCTATTCACATTTAAAGTTAAATGAATTTAATTTATATTTTCTTTCATTTGTCTCTAATATTTTTTAACCCAATTAGGATTTTCAGCTATGAAAATAATACATTTCTAGTTATTTTGGCTTAATCTATTTCAAGGCAATTTTATTATCTCTGGCTGTTTTCCCCTCACCCTTAAGAACCATTCTCTCTGACATTCGTTTGTTACCCCTTTCTTAGTTTTAGAGTTTTGATTATTAATTCTTTTTTTCTTGCTTGCTTTTATATAGCTATTTAATTCTCTTTTTTCTTCTGTACAATCTATTTTCTCCTGCTCCCCTTCAAATTGTTTCATTCATTAGTCTAAAATTTTATTTTCTGTACCTAATACTAAAAAAAAAAAGATTCCCCCTTCATTATTTAATCTTTCCTTTTTGTCAATTCTGGGCTTTTATTCTTTGATTCATACTTCTTTTACTTACTAGTCTTTGTTAGTTTCTGTATTCCTTATGGAATTAAAGATTCTAAGCTACCTAGTTTGACTTGTCTCTTCTAATATTTCCTATGTTATTATTATTATTTGTAGATCTTACCCTATTGACACACCTTTTGCATTCTGTTGTGCCTCACACTTAGAAATACCAGTTCTTATGGGTGATGCAGAGAATATTGCCCCATAGTAGAAATTTCCCAGTGCCACTTGTCAGATTGGCTAAGATGACAGGAAAAGATAATGACGAATGTTGGAGGGATGTGGGAAAGCTGGGACACTGATACATTGTTGGTGGAACTGTGAATGGATCCAGCCATTATGGAGAGCAATTTGGAGCTATGCTCAAAAAGTTATCAAACTGTGAATACCCTTAGACCCAGCAGTGTTTCTATTGGGCTTATATCCCAAAGAGATCTTAGAGGAGGGAAAGGGACCCACATGTGCAAGAATGTTTGTGGCAGCCTTTTTTGTAGTGGCTAGAAAGTGGAAACTGAAGGGATGCCCATCAATTGGAGAATGGCTGAATAAATAACAGTATATGAATGTTATGGAATATTATTGCTCTGTAAGAAACGACCAGCAGGACGATTTCAGAGAGGCCTGGAGAGACTTGCATGAACTGATACTGAGTGAAATGAGCAGAACCAGGAGATCATTATACACAGCAACAACAATATTACATGATGATCAATTCTGATGGACATGGCTCTCTTCAACAATGAAATGTTTCAAACCAGTTCCAATTGTTCACTGAAGAAAACCATATACACCAAGAGAGAGGGATATGAAATATGGACCACAACATAATATTTTCATGCTCTCTATTGAGGTTTGCTTGCATTGTGTTTCCTTTCTCTGATTTTCTTTTTTTTCTTGTAGATAGGATTTTTCTTGCACAACTTGTCAAGTATTTCAACATTATTAGCATGTAGTGGACTTCCTGACATCGAGGGGAGGGGTGGGGACTAGGGGGGGAAAATTTGTAACAGAAAGCTTTGTAAGGGTTAATGTTGAAGAATTACCCATACATATGTTTTGCAAATAAAAAGCTTTAATAAAAAATATTAAAAAAAAGAGAAATTTCCCAGTGTCACTAATTATGTAATTCATTATTGACCTTCAATCTCCCCTTCATCTCCCCCCCTCCCCAATTACAACAAAATTTCTTCCCTAGATCCATGCTTTTCCACTCATTTTCCCTAAGATCTCTGATTTCTCCTTCTCTTGAGGTAGTGGTATTTCTTTTTTTTTTTTTGGTTGATGCTGACAGATTTTATTGAAGACATCATTAATTTGAGCTCCATAACCAATCGAAATAAAAAAGGGTTCTCTCAGCTACATGGTTAGAAACTACTTATAGAATGTCTACAAATACTTTACTCTCTATAAGGAATTTCCTTTATGTATTATCACAGTTCTTCAGAAAGCAAGTTCCTGGTATCATTCATGTGAAGAAGCCACATCAGTCAAGCAAGATAATGCAGTCTATGAAATGATATGATATAGGGGTCCAGAACCCCCATATAAGTATAAATGTAAACTTTCTATTAAGATTGAGAGATTATTAGTGGGATTATTATATTATGAGATTGTTATATAAAAATGCAGAAGACTTGGCTGTGGTTTTATATATATATATATTTGTCCCATAAATTAGCTAAAGTAATTTATGATTTTAATGACTATTTTAATGAATCTCTTAGATTTTCTAGTTATAGAATCATTCACCAGAAAATAGAGATGTTGAAATCTCTTTATTCCAACTTTCAATGACTTCTATATGACTTGTGGCTTCACTGATAGCTAAAAAAATGTCAATATAGATTATATTTCTGGAGAAACTAACAATATGTCAATTCATTGGTCTTTCGACATAAATTAAGAGCATAATCAGTAAGCATAGTGTTTGTAAGTTGGGGTTTTTTTGAGCATTTTTTTTATTTTATTTGCATAACATATGTGTGGGTAATTCTTCAACAATAACCCTTACATAGCTTTCTGTTACAAATTTTTCCCCCCAACTCCCCACCCTTCCCCTAGATGGCAGGATATCCACTACATGTTAATTATGTTAAAATATTGGCAAATCGAATATATGTATACATATTTCCAAACTTATCATTGTTGTGCAAGAAAAATCTTATCTACACAAAAAATATATCAGATAGAGGAAACACAATGTAAGCAAACATCAATCAAGGAGTATGAGAATGTCATGTTGTGGTCCACATTTCACATCCCTCTCTCTGGGTGTATATGGTTTTCTTCAGTGAACAATTGGAGGTGGTTTGAAACATTTCATTGTTGAAGAGAGCCATGTCCATCAGAATTGATCATCATATAGTACTGTTGTTGCAGTGTATAATGATCTCCTGGTTCTGCTCATTTCACTCAGCATCAGTTTATGTAAGTCTCTCCAAGCCTCTCTGAAATCATCTTGCTGGTCATTTCTTACAGAACAATAATATTCCATAATATACATATACCATAATTTATTCAGCCATTCTCCAATTGAAGGGCATCTATTCAATTTCCAGTTTCTAGCCACTAGGTAGTAGTATTTCTAAATCCAAAATCTTTACATATTATAAGATTTCCCTTATATTTTTTCCTTCCATAAAAATTATCACCCCCACCAGTGAAGAAAGATTTTCCATTTTAATTTTCCTCTTTTTTAATTCTTCCTTTTTGCCTCCTTGTAGGGTCCCTTTCCTTCCTTTAAGATCTCTTTGGGATATAGGCCCAATAGAAACATTGCTGTGTCAAAGGGTATGCACAGTTTGATCACTTTTTGAGCATAGTTCCAGATTGCTCTCCAGAATGGTTGCATTCATTCACAGTTCCACCAACAATGTATCAGTGTCCCAGTTTTCCGACATCTGGGGATTTTCTCATTTCCAGTCATTTTAGCCAATCTGACAGATTATTAAGGGAAGATTATTAGTAGTATCTCAGAATTGTCTTAATTTGCATTTCTCTGATCAATAGTGATTTAGAGCATCTTTTCATATGACTAGAAATAGTTTTAATTTCATCATCTGAAAATTGTCTGTTCATATCCTTTGACCATTTATCGATTGGAGAGTGGCTTGAATTCTTATAAATATGAAACAATTCTCTATATATTTTAGAAATGAGGCCTTTATCAGAACCATTAAATGTAAAAATGATTTCCCAATTTATTGCTTCCCTCCTAATCTTGTCTGCATTAGTTTTGTTTGTACAGAAACTTTTTAACTTAATATAATCAAAATTATCTCTTTGGTGTTCAATTAAGAGTTCCAGTTCTTCTTTGGACATAAATTCCTTCCTTCTCCACAGATCTGAGAGGTAAACTATCCTATGTTCCTCTAATTTGCTTATAATATCACTCTTTATATCTAAATCATGAACCCATTTAGATCTTATCTTGGTATGTGGTGTTAGGTGTGGGTCAAGCCCTAATTTCTTTCATACTAGTTTCCAATTTAGGGAGAGTATTGTAAAGTTTAATCCATGATGCTTCATGCCTGTTTCTTCCCCAAGACTCCTATTTGACAGTATACATTTAAAAAGAAATCTCTCAATATACTCCCTATTATTATTTTTCCTTGCTGTATTTGTTTACTCTTCTAATATTTCTCCTGAGGTCTTTTGAGAAGCACCTAATTTCTTTATATATGTATAAATATATGAAATGTTTTGAACACCCCTTTGTTTATTGAATATTCACTATTTTCATTAACATTTACGCTAAGATTTGCAGCATCGGCCACTTTTGGTTGCATCTTGAGCTCCTTTGCTCTGTGAAATACATTACATTTCCTCTACATTTTCTGATAAGTACAGAATAATCTTGTGTTATTTGAATTTCCTTTCCTTTGTATTTGAATTTCTTTCTCTTGTTACCTTGCAGAAGTTTATTTTTTCCAATGCAATTGTTAAATTTAAGTACTATATGTCATGGAGTTTGTTGTATGTGTTCCCTCTATGTCTTGGAGTTTGTTGTATATGTTCCCCAGGCCCTGGAGGCAACATAATTTTTTTCAATTTGTATTTTGTTTTCTGCTCTCAGAAGTTCTGTACTTTTTCTCGTAGTATTTCTTGCATTTTATTATTTAGGCTTTTGATTTGTGTACTTCTGGAGACCCTGTAGTCCTAAAGTTATCTCTACAAATCCTGTTTTTAAGCTTATTTTTGCTTGTTGAGTGTCATGCTTTTTTTCAATGTTAATTTTTTTTTGTTTGTTTTCTTTTTCCAGATTGAGGTTTATGTCTGTGTATTTGAATTCCTAATCAATTATTCTTTCTTGTTTTTTTTGTATGAGATTTGCTAGCATGTATTCAAGTGAATTTTTTTTTTCTGCTGTTTAAGCTGTAAACACTGCTGTCAAAATTCTTATTTTTCTTTTCTATCACACCAGAACATCCTACTGTGGCTCCATGCATTCTTCACAATCCACTGACTCCTTTGCCTCATCAGGTGATTCATTTTCTGTTGACCTGCAATGTTTATTCATCGATACCATATTCTTTCTGTTTTTGACATCTTACTAGATTTGGAGGCCATTTCCCTTTCTATTTTTTACATTTTCCTTGTTGATTTACCTGCTTATGCTCAAAGTCTTTAATTAAGTTCTTTCCTCCTGAGATCTTTGGTAATTTCTGTATTTTTCCTTCATTGTCTACTACTCTCACTTTCTAACTCCCCCTCCTTTAATAGTAGTTTCCAGGGGCCTAAGTCTCAAAATTATTTCAGCTTCCTCTCAGGCTCTCATAGTTCACTAAACTAGTCTGCTCCGAGTGACTTTTGAAGTTACAGAACTGGCCTCTGTTGGATGCAGGACTCATTTCTTCAGGTTTTTATGGAATAAATATCTTTTCTCATGTGTGCCCTATCCCAGTTCCCTGTTTCTCAGTTCCCTGGCCAAGCTCTGTTGCAGTATGAAATACTACCATAACTTGTCTGTCATGCTTCTTGCAGCTAACACACTCAATAAATTTCTTCTGTGTGGGTCTTTGGGGCATAGAGTTGAGTTCCACTGCAAAGGTATGGACTGGCTTGCACAGCCTTGCTACCGGAGTGTGGTGAGCAGGGGTGAAGAGAGTGCTAAGTAAGCTATTATGAGCTTGGGAGGAAAAGCTAGTCTTTTGTCTTCTTGGCCATGAGACCTGGAAGATTCACCACCTCTCCCTCACCCCTGCCCCCCACTCATCAGCCCCCCCTGAATTTTTTTAAACTGTCTTTATGTTTCATATTTTCCATTCACCATTAACAAGTTTGCAACATTCAGTTGCTCCTGTTGGATTTGGACTTTTGTACAAACTGACTTTGAAAGTCACTTTTGAATGGTTTTGCAAGAAATGGGAGTGGAAGATCACTGACATCAGATTGAATCTATGGAAACTAGCCTGACAATGAGATGCCCATACTGAAGTGGAATCAAACACCTGAATTCCAGGAGAAAAGAACACTATTTCCTAAAGCTGAATGGTTATGGGGAACAACATTTTCTCATTACTCTCCTCCTAATTTCCTTTGGTATGGTTGATAATCCAAGTTTATCTGGAGTGTAAACTCTCCTCTCCTGTTCCAATAGTTTGGAAATATCTTTCTGCCACCCTGAATATCTGGGTGGGTAAGCAGGAAGAGTTTTTGGGAGATATATGCTTCCATGTAGGAATGACTAACCATTTTACTTCCATTTTCAGTATGATCATGCTATATGAATTTTCTTGGTGACTATTTGCCACTAATTGCGACTATTGGAAGGAAGATAATCCAACTGTTGCATAGAGGGGGGGGTCCAAAGTCATGGATTTCATTTTCTTTAACATTTAATTTTTTATTTTATTTTTTCTCAATTACATGTAAAATTTTTGTTACCTTTTTTTCTTTTACAAAATTTTGAACATAGGAATTTTTTCCCTCCCTTCGCCCCTCCTTGAGAAGAAAAACATTTGTTTATTTTATTTTTATTTAATTTATTTTTAATACATTGCTTAATGAATCATGTTGGGAGAAAAAAAATCAGAGTAAAAGGGAAAAACCATGGGAGAGAGGGGAAAAAAAATAGAAAAAAAGGAGTGTGTCCATAGCATGTATTGATTTACATTCAGTCTCCTTAGTTCTTTTTCTGGATGCAGATGGCATTTTCTGTCCAAAGTGCTTTGAATCACTGAACCACTGAAAAGAACCAAGGCTTTCATAGTTGATCATCACACATTCTTGCTGTAATTGTGTACAATGTATTTCTGATTCTGCTTGTTTTCACTCAGCATCAGTTCATGTAAATATTTCCAGACCTTTCTAAAATCAGCTTGTTCATCATTTTTTAGGGAACAATAATATTTCATTAACTTCATATATCACATCTTGCTCAGCCATTCCCCATTTGAAGGGCATCTATTTATTTTCCAATTCTTTACTACCACAAAAAAGAGCTGCTACAAATATTTTGCACATGTGGTTCCATTTCCCTCCTTTATGATTGATTTCCTTGAGATATTGGTCCAGTAGTAGCAAACTGCAGGGTAAAACGGTATGCATAGTTTGATAACCTTTTGGGCATAGTTCCAGATTGTTCTCCAGAATGATTGGATCATTTCACAACTCCATCAACAATCCATTAGTGTCCCAGTTTCCCCACATCTCCTCCAACATTCATCACCATCTTTTTCTGTCATCTTAGCCAATCTGAGAGATGTGAGATAGTATTTCAGTTGTTTTAATTTACATTTCTCTAATCAGTAGTGATTTAGACCAATTTTTCATATAACTACAGATGGCTTTAATTTTGCCATCTGAAAATTGTCTGTTCATATCCTTTGACCATTTATCAATTGGGGAATGACTTGTATTTTTATAAATTTGATACAATTCTTTATATATTTTAGTCATGAGACCTTTATCAGAAATACTGGCTGCAAAAATTTCCCCCCAGCTTTATACTTCCCTTTTAATCTTGTTTTGGTTGGTTTTGTTTGTGAAAAACTTTTTAATTAATGTAATCAAAGTTGTCCATTTTGTCTTGCATAATGTTCTCTAGTTCTTTTGTCATAAATTTTTCCCTTCTCCAAAGATCTGATAGGTAAATTATCCCTTGTTCTCCTAATGTTTATGGTATCCTTTATGCCCAAATCATGTATCCATTTTGACCTTATTTTGGTATGGAGTGTGAGATGAAAGCAAGCAATTTGATATAATTTATATATGTGCAGTCGTGCAAAACATATTTCCTTATTGTTAATTAATTTACAAGAATTAATTCTTGTAAAAGAAAACACAGACTAAAAGAAAAAAAAGAAAAAGAAAAAAGAAAAAGAAATTTTAAAGAAAGTATTCTTTGGGCAGCTAGATGGTGCACTGGATAGAGCACCAGCCCTGAAGTCAGGAGGAGCTGAGTTCAAATTTGACCTCAGACTCTTAACACTTCCCAGCTGTGTGACCCTAGGCAAGTCACTTAACCCCAATTGCCTTAGGGGGGGAAAAGTATCCTTCAATCTACATTTATATTCCATCAGTTCTTTTACTGGAGATGTACAGCATTTTTTTTTGAACTTAAGTTCTTCAGAATTGTCTCAGATCATGGTACTATTGAGAATAGCTAAGTCATACGAACTAAACTACAAAACACTTTCCACACAAACCTAGTCAATTGGAAAAATATCAAGTGCTCATGGGTAGGCTGAGCAAATATAATAAAAATATAATACTACCCAAACTAATTTACTTATTTAGTGCCATACCAAACAAACTCCCAAGAAACTATTTTACAGATCTAGAAAAACAGTAGCAAAGTTCATTTAGAAGAACAAAAGGTCAAGAATTTCAAGGGAATTAATGAGAAAATAAATAAAAAAAAAAAAAAAAAAAGGCCAATGAGGGTGGCCTTGCTGTCCCAGATCTAAAACTGTATTATAAAGCAGCGGTCATCAAAACCATTTGGTACTGGCTAAGAAATAGAGTAGTCGATCAGTGGAATAGGATAGAATCACAAGACAAACTAGGCAATAACTATAGCAATTTGGTTTTTGATAAACCCAAAGACCCCAGCTTTTGGGATAAGTGCTCACCATTCGACAAAAACTGCTTGAAAAATTGGAAACTAGTGTGGAAGAAATTAGGGCTTGACTTACACCTAACACCACATACCAAAATAAGATCTAAATGGGTTCATGATTTAAACATAAAGAGTGATATTATAAGCAAATTAGAGGAACATAGTATAGTTTACCTCTCAGACCTGTGGAGAAGGAAGGAATTTATGTCCAAAGAAGAAATGGAGCTCTTAATTGAACACCAGATAGATAATTTTGATTATATTAAGTTAAAAAGTTTTTGTACAAACAAAACTAATGCAGACAAGATTAGGAGGGAAGCAATAAATTGGGAAATCATCTTTATATTTAAGGGTTCTGACAAAGGCCTCATTTCTAAAATATATAGAGAATTGTCTCATATTTATAAGAATTCAAGCCACTCTCCAATTGATAAATGGTCAAAGGATATGAACAGACAATTTTCAGATGATGAAATTAAAACTATTTCTAGTCATATGAAAAGGTGCTCCAAATCTCTATTGATCAGAGAAATGCAAATTAAGACAACTCTGAAATACCACTACACACTAACATGACAGGAAAAGATAATGACAAATATTGGAGGGGATGTAGGAAAACTGGGACACTGATACATTGTTGATGGAACTGTGAACAGATCCAACCATTCTGGAGAGCA
>JAJPUD010000848.1:374345-408848 GCA_023553655.1 Myrmecobius fasciatus | reverse complement strand
CTTCCTTCCTTCCTTCCTTCCTTCCTTCCTTCCTTCCTCCCTCCCTTCCTCCCTCCCTTTCTTTCTTTCTTTCTTTCTTCCTTCCTTCTTTCCTTTCTTTCTTTCCTTCCTTCCTTCCTTTCTTCCTTTCAATTTTGTTTTGTTTTTAGCAGCTCCAGTATGATCAAGTTCTAGTCCCAAATTGGGAAACAATCATCCAAGTCTCACTTCCTTCTTATTGCTATTTTTTGAGATTTGTCCTCTGGACTCTCTCCATTCCTAAGTCGTGGCTACAGCCTCTAGTCATATTGTCCAACAAATATGATTGCTTCCTATGGTTCCCTCCAGTGACTGTAAATTACAGGTGCCCTCTCTGTCCTAGAACTGAAAACAGGGATTCTGGTCTCCTGAAAATGCCTATAGTCAGTAGGGCTCTTGATCCTCTGCACCTGGATGCACCAGGAGCACAAGTGTGTACTAGCTCTTTCTCCACAGTGGTATCCCAGCACAGGATGCATCTGCTCAGCCCAGCTTTGCCAGCCCTCGACAGTGAAGGTCTTACAATTTTCCCCTACTCAGTGGTCAGACCCCAATACTGTGAGATGAAAGTTTCTACCACCAAGGCTGTCTCCCAACCCCAACTACTCACAGGACTTGTTGCTTTTTGATTCAGCAGAATTGGCTAGGAACTTTTTACACTTCACCTCTGCACAGGTTAGAAATTTCCTGGGGTTTTCTTAGGTTGTTTTAGGAAAACAATTGCTTTACCTTTACTCTACATTCCCTCTGAGGCAATATTCTATTTTTGGTCTGTGGAGAGCCAAGCGTTCTACCCTACTCAGCCATCTTCCCAGAATCCTCTTCATCTCCTCAATTTCCAATTCTTTGCCACCACAAAAAGAGCTTCTATAGATATTTTATCCATATGTCCTTTTTCTTTTTTTTTTTTGCTTTTTTTTTTGCTGAGGCAATTGGGGTTAAGTGACTTGCCCAGGGTCACACAGCCAGGGAATGTTAAGTGTCTGAGACCAGATTTGAACTCAGGTCCTCCTGACTTCAGGGCTGGTGCTCTAACCACTGCGCCACCTAGCTGCCCCTTCTTTTTTTTTAAATTAAAGCTTTTTATTTACAGAACATGAGTAGTTTTTCAACATTGATCTTTGTGAAACTTAATTCCTTTTTCTTTGATCTTTTTGGGATACAACCTAGTAGTGGTAGTGTTGGCTCAAAAGGTACTCACAGTTTGATAGCCCTTTAGGCGTAGATTTAAATTGTTCTCCAGTATGGTTAGATTGGTCACAATTCTACCCAAATTGTGCATTAGTGTCCCCCTTTTCTTCTCTAAGATCTGTCATTTTTCTTTTATGTAATATTAGTCACTCTGATAGGTTTGAGGTGGTAATTCAGAGCTATCTTAATTTGCATTTCTCTAATCAACAATGATTTAGAACAGTTTTTCGTATGATTATATATATAGCTTTGATTAGTTCATCTGAAAATTGTTTGGATCCTTTGACTATTTTGTCAATTGGGGAATGACTCATGTTCTTACACATTTGACTTAGTACTCTATGTATTTGATAAATGTAGCTTTTTTCAGATAAATTTTCTGTAAAAATTTCCCCCTCTCCCAACTTCCTACTTTCCTTCTAATCTTGGCTGCATTGGTTTTGTTTGTGTAAAATATATTTTTTTTAATTTAATGTAATAAAAAACTATCAATTTTAAATTCTGAAATGTTCTCTATCTCTTGTCTGGTCATAAATACATCCTTTATTTATAGATCTGACAGGTATTCCATGTTCCCCTAATTTGCTTATCACAGCACCCTTTATTTCTAATCATGAAATCATTTTGAGTTTATTTCAGTACATAATGAAATGCTGGTAGATACCTAGTTTCTGCCAAGCTGATTTCATTTTTGTTAAAAAGTGAGTTTCTATTCCAATAGTTTGGATCTTTGGATTTGCCAAACATAAGTATGATCATTTGCTAAAGTATATTGTATACCTAAGCTATTCTGATCCATTCTTTTTTTTTTTTTTTTTGCTGAGGCAATTGGGGTTAAGTGACTTGCCCAGGGTCACACAGCTAGGACGTGTTAAGTGTCTGAGGCCAAATTTGAATTCAGGTCCTCCTGATTTCAGAGCTGGTGCTCTATCTACAGGACCACCTAGCTGCTCCAATCCATTCTATTTCTTAGTCAATCCCAGACTATTTTGATGATTACTGCTTGGTAATATAGTTTGAAATCTGATATTGCTTGGTCACCTTCCTTCTATTTCCCCCCCCATTAATTCCTTTGATATTTTTTTCCTGAGACAATAGGGGCTAAGTGACTTGCTCTGTGTCACTCAGCTAGGAAATGTTAAGTATCTGAGGTCAAATTTGGCCTCAGGTCCTCCTGACTTCAGGGCTGCTGCTCTATCCATTGCATGACCTAGTTGCCCCTCCTTTGATATTCTTGACCTTTTTTTCTCCCAGATGAATTTTATTATTTTTTTTCTAGCTCTATAAAAAAGTTTTTTTTGAAATTTGATTGTGAGACACTGAATAAATAAAGTAGAATTGTCAATTTTATTATATTCAGCCTACTCACGAGTAATTAATATTTCTACAATTTTTAGATCTGATTTTATTTGTATAAAAAGTATTTTGCAATTGGGTTTATATAGCTTCCGTGTCTTGGCAAGTGGATTCCTAAGTATTTTATATTGTCTGAAATTATTTTAAATGGAAGTTCTCTTTTTATCATTTGCTGCTGAATTTTGTTAGTAATATTTAGAAATGCTGATGATTTGTGTGGGTTTATTCTTCAGCTTTGCTGAAGTGGTTAATTTCCACTAGTTTTTTAGTTGATTTCCTAGGATTCTCTAAGTATGCCAGTATGTCACCTACAGAAAGGGATAGTTTTGTTTCCTCCATACCTATTCTAATTTCTTCAGTTACTTTCCCCCCCTCTTATTGCTATCTCATACTATATTAAAGAATAGTGGTTTTATAATGGGCATCCCTGCATCGCTCCTAATCTTATTGGAAAGATTTCTAGCTTATCCCCGTTACATGGAATTCATATTTTTAGCAATATTTCATATTATCTCCAAGTTAAATTCCAAACTTGTGTAATGGTGATTTAAAAATGTTCAACACTGCCATTTGAAGCTCAGGCCGAGGGGAAGTCTATATTGCTGTAGTCTCAATGCCCTCTTGTGGTCAGAGGGAATAATACACCTGTATGGGAGTTTCTGTGTTTTCTTTTTTGAAAGCTTTATTGTTGCTGCTGTTTGTCCTTCCTTCTAAAATATCTCCTGAAATTCTAGTATCTTTGTTAAGAAAATCCCAAATAGGTTCTATGAGAGTCTGACAGGACTGAAAATGTTTGGACAACAAAATATTTCAGTATATCCCTTTGTACAAGCTAATTTTTATTACTTGATTAATCAGTATTGAGAACAATCATCATTACCTATAAAACTTGAATCCCTAATTCCTCTGAGTTGTCAGTTATTAACTGGGGAACCGGACTTCCTGAGGGAGTAGAATTTGGTAGAATGAGCCCAAATTGGGGGGATATGGTATTTTTTTTGATACTTTAAACATTCTACTGTTACGCTATATTTATTAAATTCTTTTCTAGTGTAGCTCAGAAGTATCAAACACCTGACCAGCCCACAACCCTCCTAACTGAATCCTGAACCAGTATAATATGTAATTAGGAAATATTTAGCAAAATAAATAAAAATACATTGAAACATAGATAATGCTAAGATGTAGTTTACTAAGTCAATATGAGGTGACAGGGAGCCTTTTATATGGTTTAGTGATCATATAAACTAGTATAGATCAAGCTACCTGAAGACAAAAACTTTGCTTATTAATCCAGATAATCTTTTCAGGTAATATTTTTCTCCTATTGGTGCCAAAGAATACCATTAACTCAAGCCACTAGGACACCATTTAATATAGTAAGAGTTATATTTTACAATAATACGGACTGAAAATTTCAGATTATTTGGGTTGTTGTCTTGACTGTCACTACCTTAGGGGAAATACAACCTCTCTCTGCCTCAATTTACTCAAATATAAAATAAGCAGATTAGATTAGATAATTTCTAAGGTCTCTTTTGGTTTTAAGATTTGACATTTCTGTATTGGACTAGTTATATGCTATTATACAACAATAAAAGTTGTAAGACTGCATTATACTTTTTTCCTTACCAATTTATTTTTTTTTTACATTTTTTTCTTTTTTATTAGTTATTTTCTTTTTTCCAATTACATGTAAAGATAGTTTTCAATATTCATTTTTTAAAAAGATTTTGAGTTCCAATTTTTTTCCCTTTCTCCTATTCCCCCTCACCAAGATGGCAAGAAATATATCAGTTATACATGTACAATCTTGTTGAATACATTTTCATATTAATCATGTTGTAAAAGAAGAAAGAGAATAAAAGGGGAAAAAAACCCAAAAAGTGAAAACAGTAGTTTTGATCTGCATTCAGACTCCATATTCCTTCTCTGGATGTGGATAGCATTTTCTGTCATGAGTCTTTTGGAATTGTCCTCAATCATTGTATTGCTGAGAAAAGCTAAGTTCATCATTACTATTGTTGCTATGACTGTGTACAAGGTTCTGGTTCTGCTCACTTCACTTAGCATCAGATAATGTGAGTCTTTGTAGGTTTTTCTAAATCAGTCTGCTTATCATTTTTTTTTAATAGAGCAATAGTACTTCATTACATTCATATACTACAACTTATTCAGCCGTTCCCCAATTGATGAGTATTACCTCAATTTCCAATTCCTTGTCACCACAAAAATAGCTGCTATAAATATTTTTGTAGTTGGAGATCCTTTCTCTTTTTTATGATCTCTTTGGGATATGGACATGTATTTTGTATTGTTTCCCATCTTTCTGCTTTCCTTCTAATCTAGGTGGCATTGATTTTGTTTATGCCAAACCTTTTTAATGTAATCAAAATTATCTATTTTTCATTTTATAATGCTCTCTATCTCTTGGTTGGTCATAAATTCTTCCCTTCTCCATAGAGCTGACAGGTAAAATATTCCTTGTTCTCCTGAGTTGCTTATGGTATCATGTGCTCATTTTTACCTTATCTTGTTATATGGTATGAGATGTTTGTCTATGTATTATACTTTCAAAAAAGAAAAGGATACAACTTTACACCAGTGAAAATAAGTATATATTCTCTAGCTGTGTGACCCTGGGCAAGTCACTTAACCTCAATTGCCTCAGCAAAAAGCAAAAAGAAAAAGTATATAAATGCAATTGAATACATAGTAATCTAATAAATTTTTTAGTTAGAATATAACAACTAGAAAAGTATTCATGAAATGCATTATATAGCCCAAGAGAAACTAGAGACTTCACTCTAATTTCACCTTCTATATCAGTGGAATATTAAATTCAAATAGAACCTGCTTCCTGAAGGTTTTATATCAACAAGTTGACAGTGTTGATTTTATTTTTTTCCCATTTTGTTAAACATTTAGAAATTGCATTTTAATCTGGTTCTGAGGCCAAGGGATCATGAGTTTGATACTTCTGTTCTACATGAACTCGCCAACTGTTAGTATCTTGTCACAATTTCTAAATTATCTGTTATCTATTTTGCATAAGCCCATTTATGTACATATAATTTATCCCAATTGTATATAAGGTCCTCAAGGAAAAGAACTAATCCACTTTTCTTTATATCCCTAACATTTAGCATAGTGTCTGGCATAGTTGATGAGCAAATGCTAGCTGGTTGACATTTAAAGGAACTGTATTTATTTATTTTTTGGCTATTAAAAAAACCCCCAAACTTTTTTGGATATAAAAAAAAATCTTTAAAGGAACTTTATATTGACAGGTCTTTCAGGAACAGTTAAAACTCCAAACAATATAAAATAAAATAATATTTTATATTATTTGTAAAATAGTTTTTTTTTTTGTTTTGTTTTGTTTTTTACAAAACTCATGTAGCTTCTTCCAAAGGAAGGCTGACTACGTCTTCCCAGGGTGTTTCCCTAGAGGTCTAAGGTATCTATTCTCTGTTTTTAATCCCTCAACCTAGAATGTTTTCTTCCCACTGTGGACAGCTCCCCAATTCCTGGCTGTGCAACTTCCTCCATATTATCCAAATCCTTCAGTCCTTGCCTAGAGTGGGCTCAGACATAAACCAACTTCAATACAGCATTTGCTTCAAGTTCATTTCCAAATACATCATAGCCAACGGGTGGATGATTCTGCCTTTCTGTTACTGTTGAAGTCTCTCTGAATCTTTGCACCTCAAAGTTTATTTTCTCCCAAATCCTGTCAAAGACACTAACTCCTAGACCCCTAGTGGCTCAGTATCTCCAACATTCTCCAAGAAGGAATAAATTAACAGAGACAGAAGAATGGCAGACCCATGTGTTTGGTGCTTCTGGCCAGCTCTAAGGGAGTGGATGAATTGGGTCTGGGTTGTTTCCTAACCTTGAAGGAGACAGCCAAGTAGTGGAAGGACCAACCCCAAGACTTGTCCTGGCTTACTGATGGCTCTGAATGCCCACCAGGGCAGACATTTGGCAATCTTACTCCTAATGATGTGGAGAACAGGAACCAGCTCCACAAGTCTGTGCATGCTCCAAGTTGGGAAGCTGGGCTCTCCTAATACATTTCAACATGAAAGCAGGCTCCCTGGCCTACCCCTCACACTAACAAAGATGAGCTATAAATTAAAGCTTTTTAATTCCCAAGATATATGCATGAATAATTTTTCAATATTAACTCTTGCAAAACTTTGTGTTCCATTTTTTCCCTTCCTTCCCCCCACTCTCTTCCCTAGATAGCAAGCAATCCAAAATGTTAAACATGGTAAAAATATGGTAAATCCAATATATAGCATTTTTTCTTAATAGAAATTGAGAGCTTTGGATATAGAGTAGGAATTTCTTAACCTTTTTATGGATCCCTTCTCAGAAGAGTGTTTTTAACTGCATAACCGGAGGTTACAAAGGAAAACAATCACTTTGAAATTAACTTTCCCCCTAATCCAAATTCAAAGATCCTGAAATCTGTTTACAAATTTAGCAAAGTGAGATCCTCAAGTTAAGCATACCTGATCTAGAGAGCATTCAATTAAGATAAATTTCAACACTGTGGTTAATTAAAAATTTCAAAGACATTCCTTTTATTTTCTAATGATTCCCTTACTTTAGATTTTAAATTCCTGGAGGCCAGGAATTACCCAAGATCTTATTCTTTTTTGTATCTCCAACAGTATTTAGCCAAACTGTGACCTAGAAATCAATAAATATTTGTAAAATTGATTTAAACCTGCTTTGATAGGAGATGCTTAAAAATGTCTTTTATTTGAGATTACCAAAGCTAAGAAATTGCCTAGAACTTTTGATATAGGAATTTTAAAAAATATAAACTACTTAATAATCTTCTCCCCTTTCACAGTTCCCTCAATTTATACCTTCTGGGACTTACATTGAATGCTTAGGCCACAAATTCAACATGCTTTTGAATTGAGAGTGTTTGCTGATGGAAACTGAGTGGATGCCCATCAGTTGGAGAATGGCTGAATAGGTTATGGTATATGAATATTATGGAATATTATTGTTCTATAAGAAATGACCAGCAGGATGATTTCTTTTTTTCTTATTAAAGCTTTTTTTCCCCTGAGGCAATTGGGATTAAGTGACTTGCCTAGGGTCACACAGCTAGGAAGTGTTAAGTGTCTGAGGTCACATTTGAACTCAGGTCCTCCTAACTTCAGGGCTGGTGCTCTATCCACTGCACCAACTAGCTGCCCCAAACCTTTTATTTTCAAAACATATGCATGAATAATTTTTGACATTAATCCTTGCAAAACCTTGTGTTCTAATTTCCCCCCTTCCCTCCTCCCACTCCCTCCCCTGGACAGCAAGTAATCCAATATATATTAAATATGGTAAAAATATATGTTAAATCCAATATATGCATGCATATTTATCTTGCTGCACAAGAAAAATCAGATCAAAAAGGAAAAAAAATGAGAAAGGAAATAAAATGCAAGCAAACAACAACAAAAAAGAATGAAAATTTTAGGTTGTGATCCACATTCAGTACCCACAATCCTCTCTCTGGGTGTAGATGGCTCTCTCCATCACACATCATTGGAATTGGCCTCAGTCATCTCATTGTTGAAAAGAGCCACGTCCATCAGAACTGATCATCTGATAATCTTATTGTTGCTATGTACAATGTTCTCCTGGTTCTGCTCATTTCACTCAGCATTAGTTCATAGAAGTCTCTCCAGGCCTCTTTAAAATCATCCTGCTGGTCGTTTCTTATAGAATAATATTCTTTTTTTTTATTAAATTTGTTTTTTATTTGGAAAACATATTGTATGGGTAATTCTTCAACATTAACCCTTACAAAACTTTCTGTTACCAATTTTTCCCCCTTAGTCCCCACCCCTCCCCTAGATGGCAGGATATCCACTACATATTCATTATGTTAAAATACTTGACAAATCGAATATATGTATACATATTTCCACACTTATTGTTGTGCAAGAAAAATCGTATCTAGAAGAAAGAAAAATCAGAGAAAGGAAACACAATGCAAGCAAACATCAATCAAGAGCATGAAAATGTTATGTTGTGGTCCACATTTCACATCCTTCTCTCTGGGTGTATATGGCTTTATTCAGTGAACAATTAGAAGTGGTTTGAAACATTTCATTGTTGAAGCCAGCCATGTCCATCAGGATTGATCATCATATAGTATTGTTACTACCGTGTATAATGATCTCCTGGTTCTGCTCATTTCACTCAGCATCAGTTCATAGAAGTCTCTCCAGGCCTCTTTAAAATCATCTTGCTGATCATTTCTTATAGAATAATATTCCAAAACATTCATATACCTTAACTTATTCAGCTATTCTATGATGGGCATCCACTCAGTTTCCAGTTTCTTAGCAGGATGATTTTGGAGAGGTCTGGAGAGACTTACATCATCCATATTTCCCTCTCCATTTCCTGCTGCATTTCCCACCTCCAATTTTTTTTTTTTTGTTAATTGCTTTGTTAACATTTTATTGAATAATCCCAGCTGACCTCCACTAATGTCCTTCTCTAAAACCTATTTTGGGAGGTGACCTTGGGTTTTCAATACTTGTGGCAGCAGAATGTCAGGCAGGTTCTTGTGTTATTGTTCAGTCATTTCAGTCATGTCCAACTTTCCATGACCCCATTGGGGATTTTCTTGGCATATACGAGTGGTTTGCTATTTCTTTCTCCAGTTCATTTTTACAAATGAAGAAACTGAGGCAAACAGGGTCAAGCAACTTGCCTAGAGTCCTTTGGCTATCGTTTGAGGCCATATTTAATATTCCTTACTCCTGGGTGAGTATTCTATCCACTGAGCCACTACCTAACTACCCCAGGCAAGTTCTATCTACCAAGTTAAATAGATAATGCTTTTATCAGAAGTACCATTTCACTAAGGTACCAGAATGATATCTCCAATGTAGTGAATATCCTCTCTTTCTCCAGAAATTTAGATCATCTTTTAAGAATTTGTGATCTGGGAGCAGCCTGGTGGACAGAGCACTAGCCCTGAAGTTGGAGGACGAGTTCAAAATTCAGGCCTCAGATGCCTATTATCTGTGTGATCCAGGACAAGTCATTTAACACTCCTCCCCACTCTCCTTCCCTTCCAAAAATAATAAAATAAAATTAACTGAAAAAAATTATTTAAATAATTAACATCCAGAGAAAGAATTATGGAGTCTGAATACAGATCAAAGTATACTATTTTCACTTTTTTCTTTTTCATGGTTTTTCCCTTTGTTCCGATTCTTCTTTCACAATATGACATATATTTACTATGACAATATATATATATAATCTATATCAGATTGCTTGGTCAGGGGAGGAAGGTAGGGAGGGGAAAAATTTGGAACCCAAAATCTTATCAAAACTATCATGTATTTGAAAAAAATGTTAAGTGTGTGTGTGGGAGAAGAATAAAAAAAGAAAACAACAGAAAAGAATTTGTGATCTGAATGAATAAATATTCATCCAAAGATAATCCCAGATCCTAAAATAGGATGAGATATTCATACTTTAATGAATTACTCCTTCAAGGGTTATTTCTACTTTGAAAAAGTTATTGCAGTCTGTTCTGATCAGATCTCTTTGGGAGCATTAGATTCTGTTTCAGTATCCCAATTGAATGTCTTTGATAAACTGGAATGGGTAGAGATGAGAGCAACCAGCCTGGTCAAGAGTCATGACATTTTTTCAATGTCAGTTGAACCGTGGAAGTTTAGCCTAGAGAAGACTTGGGGTGGGGGTGGGGCAAGGATCGGAACCCCTATTCAAGTATATGAAAAATGTGTGTGGGCCCACTTCAAAGAAAGCAAATTTGGACTTTCCAAGAAAAAAGCTTCCTAAACAAAAGTAGAATAGATTATATTGAAAAGTGGTGGAGATCTTCAAGCAGAGACTGTCATAGATATGACAGTCTCTTCTAACCTCAAATTCTGTGGCTCTGAAAGTAAAGCCTTCTTAGAGAAGGAAGCAACTCTGGGTTAGAGTTACTGACTCACAGTTGAAAGGGTTGTGTGTTAAAGATCACCTAGCCCAAGCTCCTCACTATTTTTTAGAATGGGGAAATGCAGATCCAGAAAAACGCAGTGACCTGGCCCCAGACCCTGTGTCCTGAAGCGAAGTCGGCCCTTGTGTCCAGCTCATCATCCCCAACCCGGACTCTCTGCATGCCACTCAGCCCCGCTTGTCCGGAGGACCCGGAATCTGAGGCGGGCTCCAGAGCTTTCATCTCCAGACTCCGTGCATTTTCCCCGTCTGTCTACCGCGGCCGTGAGCTCTGCCTCGAGACTCTTTCAGGCCCTACTTCCAAGCTTTCCCTGCTTTCAGAACCCTTTCCCGGTCGCCCTCGATGCTAGCGCCTTCCCTCTAAGATTAACCCTAATTTCCCCATAACCTGTCTCTAGTCTGCACGAAGTCGTTAGCTCGCAGTTCCCCTCTTCCTCCCCCCCACCCCAGGCTGGGAGCTGCTAAAGGGCGAGGCCGCTTTCTTTCCTTTGTACACCATCTCCGGCTCTTAGCACCACGCCTGGCACGTAGTGGGCTCTCGAGGCGTGCGTGAAACCTTGGGCGAGCCCCTTCCCTCCTGTGGGTCTCAGCTTCCCCAGAAAGAACGTCAGGGTGACGAGCTGGGTTCTCTCTAATGTCCTACAAGCTCGAGTCTATTTATTCACCCTATCCCCAATGGGCGGCCACGACCTGCCCCCTAGGGTCAGGGTTTGACACAGCCTTCCGGCCTTAGCCGCCGCAGGGACCTGGGCCCAGGCGATTGGGCCCGGTCTGACCTCACCCCGGCTCCCCCGCAGGGTCGGTTCGGGACACTCCCCCCCACACCCAGCCCCTCTTCCCGCTTCTCCCGCCGCCCCCTCTAAGTCTTCGCTCCTTTTCTGGGCGGGGAACGGAAGTGACGTCAGGCGCATCGGAAGTCCCTGCGGCCGCGGTGTTGTGCTGTGGGGAAGAGAGAGACAGCTTTAGGAACCTGGGAGAGTGATTCTCGCCTTTCCGAGGCCGGTATCGCGCCGAGACCCCCGGGGAGAAGTAGCCGTCGCCATGTCTGACCAGGTAAGCAGCTTAGGGTCACGGCTTGGCGGGGAGTCGGGCTCGGGGCCTACGTTCTCGCGGTCCCGCGGGCTCCTCGGCTGGGGCCGGGAATGGGGGCGGGGAGGAGAGGGCGCGGGGGACGGGGGTGGGGGCGGGGGGATCGGGGCGAGCAGCGAGCCAGGGCTGGCGTCGGGCTCCCAAACGTCTAGGGCCTGGCCTTCTGAGACCGGAGCCTTGTCGCCCCGTGCACGGAGTTCGTGCGCTTGCTTGTACCCCGGGGGCGCCCGAGGCAACTTGGGTCGCTGGCCCTGCGGGCCAGGTGTCAGCCGGTCCCGGAGCCGTGCCCGCCACACAAGCGGAGCCCCACTAGCAGCGGCCGCCCCCAAAGGAAATGGGCCCTGCGGGGCCCGCCCCCAGATACTTAGGCCCCGCTTATATAACGGGAGGGGGAGCTCGCCGCCGTGGCCGCTGCGCCTCAGAGGGGGGGGGGGGGCGGCAGCCCAGGCTCTGATTGCCCCTCGGATGCTGGGCACGCGAAGGCGGCGGGGGCGGCAAGGTCGCCTGGGAGTCCGACAGCGCCGGCTGCAGCCTGGCGATTGGGCCCTCGACAGGCCGGGCCCGCGGCCGCCCCGCGCAAGCCTCGCGCGGCAGGCTTTTCCTTTCGCTATTTTTTCTTGGGTGGATGGGGCGGATGGGGCCCGCGGCGGCTTCCCTGGTTCGGTGAACTTTTATCTGTTTGTTACTTTGGATTGGCTCGTCCTTTCCCCGGACCGAGCCTCCACCGCCCATCGAAACCTTTATCTCGGCTGTGGCCTAGTGATGACTGATGTTTGCGTCCATCCCGAGTAAAACAAAAGGATGGCGACGCGGGGAGCTTCCCGCGGGCTTCCGAGGGCCATTATGTGCTTCGAGACCCCCTGCCCATCCCTGCCCGGGCGAATGCATTCTGGCTTTGAAGCCAGCAAGGCTCTTTGTCGGATCCTGGCCCCCACTTCCTACGTAGTTTGCTCTGTGCTCATCGACTGTGCACTTGTTAATGCACAACCTCTTCGATTCATGTCCAGTGGAGAAATAGTCAATTTACTTATGTGAAAAAAGGCCTAAAATAAATTCTTTTGATTCAAAACACTAAGGCAGGGTTGGATTTTTAAATTTGGTAAACTTACCCAGGTGTCTGTTTATTTGTCTGTTCTGTGCAGCATTGCTGTTGAGGGAAACACGTTGGATTTTAGGAAATTGAGACATTTGGAAACGTGTTTTTGTTGAAAAGGCAAGCTATTATTCAGGTTAGTTCTACATGATACTTGGCATATGAGTAGGCTGATTCCCAAGTTGGCATCTGAATATCATTATAACATATCTCATTAAATTGTTTATTCAGTTACCAGTTAGAGAATCCATGTAAAATATTTCGTCAGCCCTTTGTTTGATGCTTAAGTAGTACTTGGGAAACATTGCAAATTTTTAATATAAAATATTTTTGGGGAATGAGTAGACCTACAAGGAAGAAAGCAAACATTAAGTACCTACTGTGTGCCAGGGGATTTACAAAATCTGATTCTCCAAACAATCCTGGGAGATAAGTACCATTATCATCCCTCATTTTACAATTGAGGAAACTAAGGCAGTCAGGATAAATCACTTGTCCAGGATTAGAGATGAGAAGGAATTCTAAGGCTAATTTCAACTCAGGTTTTCTGACTGTAGGTATAGTACTCAACCCCTAGGACACTTTGCAGCCTCAAAATAGAAAGGAATTATTTGAGAAAAGAAAATTTACTGTATCTTGGCTCCAGAATAAAGTAGGCAAGACTTATGAAATAGGAATAATTCCTTAGAAAGCTAAGTAGGTAAATTGGAATTTCTAGCTTGGGAATTGGAATCATTTTCATCAATTGACATATATTAAAAGATGAAAGACCTGATAATAAAAAATGGTCAAAACAAAACCTTAGAGGATTTAAATTCGAGATCAGGTGTTCTAAGTATTCAAGTACAATGTCATTTAATTTGTAGAATATCATGCATTGTTTTTGATTGAAAATTCTACATTAATTTCTGTTGGAAAGGCATCTTTTTTAGGGACTAATCATATTATTGTCAGCTATAATAGCAAAACCAAGAAACAATTCTTAAATTTTTGCCTTTAAAAAATTAGAAAAGTTGGGGCAGCTAGGTGGCACAGTGGATAGAGCACCAGCTCTGAAGTCAGGAGGACCTGAGTTCAAATTTGGCCTCAGACACAACACTTCTAGCTGTGTGACCTTGACACTTAACCCCAATTGCCTCAGCAAAAATAAAAAAAAAAAAAAGAAAAGAAAAAGAGAAAAGTTAAACTTTTAAAAAAGTTTATTGGGGCTAGTTGTCAATGCAGAGAACAAATTACTTGCTTTTGGAGGTAAAGTGAAGTTCTTTTATATTGAAGGTGTTAAGCAATAGGACCCCATATATTATGGATTTAGGAATCTCCAAATGATGATTATGCTTTCTGGGGAGCTGGTTTGGAAGAGCCATTGTCTCATTGATTTTCTGTGCTATTTTAATTGTATTTCCCCATAAACCATTTCATTCCCCCAACCCAAATGCAGGATCATAAACTTGGAGGTATAAGTCCAGAGAGGCTCAAATCAGGACAGAGACTGTCTCCCAGACATTTTTCTGTCCATTAAACACTGAACCTCTCAAAAGCCACGCGAAGGCCTGCATTAAAGCAAAACAACATGTTGAAGTGAGCCTTTTATTTCTTTACCTGTAAAAAGAGGACTTCTGGATTTTGTAATTTCTAAGATTCTTTTCAATGCTTTCTTAGCATCCTAGGAAAGGTAAGAGGCAAGAGTGCTTTGAAGACATCCCCAACTTCCTAAGAGCTTCAGATCCCTAATTTTCTTTTCCTGTTGGATTACAAAGAGGTACAACATCAACTGTTTTTGTTTCAGTATTGCTGATTTTCAGCAATGTATTCATTGTAACAGAATGACATTACAACAAAAAGATGTATAACAAGAATTTGTTATACAAAAATTTTACCTGTAGTTACTTTTGGGGTGGGATATCATTTAATTTTAATCTATTTTTATAGAATTCACCTACACATAGCTAATGTATCTCCCAAAAATGAAATTTCTTTCCTCCACAAAAGACTGAGGTACATTATGTAATCAATATTTTCTGTTGGGGTATTAATATTGCCTCTACTGTTCTTCATAACTGTCTAATAATTGTTTATGCTACTAATCTTATTAGTACTAGCTTGAATTTGGAATGAGTATGATGAACTTATTTGTAAATGAAAATTTACCAGTTGTATTTCATATGTATAGGAACACAAATATATTAGAATTAGTGATTTGATTATGTAGTTAAGGTAATCCTGAAAAAAGTACATTGTTGAACTCAAAATCCGTGTGTGTGTGTGTGTGTGTGTGTGTGTGTGTGTATGTGTGTATTTATGTATATATATATATACATACAGGTTTCATTTAGGACAAGGTAAATTTTTTATATTTTTTCCTGCACGAGGCAGACTTAATAGTTGTTGCTCTTGGAAGCTACAGATTATAATTACAAGCCAGTCTGAAGAAACCTCTAGTTGGAACCTGGATACAGAGGTCTTTTTTTTTTTTTTAATCACCAATATAAGAGAAAGGTGAATAGTTCATATAGGAGACCTAAGACATGAAGGAGTTTAAATATCTCGTATTTTGCCAGATGCAGTAGTCATACCTCAGCTCAAATGAAATAACTTGGTGCTTAGCGAACTTAAAAATGCTATTTAGTGTCAATTATTGTTGTTTTTATTAACTTCTTTTCCAATAATGAAATAAGCAGGGTACCTGGAAAGAAATGAAGCAGCAGGCATAGGCCTCATGATTCAATGGGAATTTTTATGATACTTTTAAGTACTTTCTTTAATTTAATTTAAATTTAATTATTTAAATATATAATATACTTGAGCAAATTAGTACTGCATTAGTCTTCTGATTGATTTCCCTGCCTTATATCTTTTTTCATTCCAGTCTATCCTCCACTCACCTGTCAAATTGATCTTCTGAGTTACAAGATTAGACCACGTCACTCTCCCATTCAGTAAATTCTATTGACTCCCTGTTAGCTACAGGTTGAAATGAAATATTCTGTTTAGTTTTCATTGCCCTTTGTAATCTGGCCTCTTTCTACTTTTTGTCTCCTCCTACCTTTTCTCCTCTGCAATAAACTCTGTCTAATGACACTGACCTTGCTGTTTGTTCTTACTCTTAGTATTTTCCTATGCCTGGAATTCTTTCCCTCTTTATCTCATCTCTTGGTCCCAGCTAAAATCCCACTTTATTGAAGAAGCCCTGATCCCACTGAGTACTTGTACCTTTCCTCTATTGTTAATTTCTTAATTTATTCAATATGTAGTATCATTTGCATAGTTTTCATATTTGTTTTCCTCGTTAGACTGTGAACATCTTGATAGCAGAACTGTCTTTTTTGCTTTGGTATCTCTAGAAGTTAGCACAGTGCTTGACCCAGTGTTGGCCTAAATAATGCTTCTTAATTGACTTACTGATACTTCATTCTTTTACTGAGTATTTCAACTTTATTTACTGTATATTTACTATTACCAAATAGTTCAACCTTTGGCTAATCTTATATTTAATTTTAAGAGGTGTGTTGTTGTTCATTTGTTTCAGTTGTGTCCAACTCTTGGTGACCCCTTTTGAGATTTTGTTGGTAACGATACTGGAGTGGTTTTCCATTCCCTTCTTCAACTCATTTTACAGATGAGAAACTGAGGTAAACAGTGTTAAGGGATTTGTCCAGGGTCACACAGCTAATAAGTATCTGAAGTTGAATTTGAAAACATGAAGATGAGTCCTTCTAATTTCCAAGCCTGGCATTCTCATCCCTGTGCCGCCTAGTTGCCTAAGAGGTATGTACTAATAAAATTGGTGTCTTTGGGTACTTCTTTTATTTATAATTGGAAGAACTGATGTTAGGTTGTTTTTCTAGTTCTGGGAGCTGTGGAAACCAGCTGAAGGAAGCAAGGTCTGTTGACTTGCTCAAAATATCTCTTCCTCATTCATTCAACAAACAGTGACTGTCACTAGTATAGAATGAGTTTAATACTGGAACATGACATGTATACAAATAACTAATATATAAATGCAAGAGAGGGGTACAAAGTAGATGAAAAGTAATTAACAATTTGGGTGGAAGGCATTTTAACTGGATTTTAAAGGAGGATAGGAATTTAGTAAGCTTGGAGAGAGTTAACTGGAGATGGGGTAGGGATGGGAGAATGGAAAGGCATAGGGAATAAATATTAAGAGCAAAGACCTAGAGCTAGCAAGACATAAGAAGGAGTATGAAGGGATTGCCAAATAGTATAGTTAGACTTGAGTAAAGGGTGGATTTCTGTGAGGTAAAGCTGTAAAGTAAGGTGGAGGCCCTTGAATCTAACACTGTGGTGTTTAGTTAATAGGCAGAAGTAAGCCATTGAAGGGCTTTGAACAGAAGAGTGATATAAGCAGATCTATGCATAAAGATTAATTTGGCAGTGATATTAAGAATATATTTGGCAATACCCTAGGCCAGGGATCCCTTGCAAGATATGGTAGCTAAGAATGATTTTTAGGTTTTAAAATAAAATCTAATTGTACTTAAAAATTCTTAACTTTATTGGACCTAGTATCTAGATTTAACTTTAAATTTTTTTTTTTTTTTTTTTTTTAGTCTGGGGACATAGATATACTTTTATTTTATTTTTTATTTTTTTTTTAAAGCTTTTTATTTGTATAACATATGTATGGGTAGTTCCCCAACCTTGATCTTTACAAAGCTTTCCAATACAAATTTTACCCCCAGTCTCCTCCTCTCCCCTAGATGGCAGGAAGTCCACTACATGTTAATAATTTTAACTTTAAATTTTCAACCCTTGCTCTAGGTAAGTGACAATAAAGTCTTGACTGGGATGACGGTAGTAAAAATAGAGAGAAAGAGGCATATGTGAAGGACAGTATAAATTTATAGGACAAGTGATTCTTTATAGAAGGTGAAGTCAAAAATTTCCGAAATGAGTAAATGGTGGTACTTTTTTTCCCTTTTTTTAATATTTACATTTTTCTCCCAATTACATGTAAAAATAATTTTTAAAATCATTTTAAAAAATTCTGAATTCTAAATTCTCTTCCTACTTTCCCCTTATTGAGACGACACAAGCAATTTGATATAGGTATGTTTAGTCATAAAAAACGTATTTCCATATTAATTATGTTAAAAAAGAAAACATAGGGCTCCCTTCCTACTCCCCTCCCCCCAAACCTCATAGAAAGTATTAAAGTAAAACAATTTAGTATGGCTTGATCTTCATTGAGATTCTTTCAGTTTTTTCTTTGGATGATATAGCATATTTCAATTTTTGTATTATTGAAAATAGCTTATTCATTCATAGTTGATCATTGTACAGTGTTGCTGTACTGTGTACAGTGATCTCCTGCTTCTGCTAACTTCACTTTATCAGTTCAAATAAGTCTTCCCAGGTTTTTCTGAAACTGTCTCCATCATTTCTTATAGCACATAGTATTCTATTATAATTATATATCACTCTTGTTTAGCCACTCTTCAATTGATGAGTACCTCAATTTCCAGTTCTTTACTGTCACAGAAAGAACTGCTATAAATATTTTTGTACTTCTAAGTCCTTTTCCCTTTTCTATGATCTCTTTGGAATATAGTTGCGTCAAAGAATATGCAGTTTTATAGCCCTTTGGACAGGGTTCCAAATTGTTTTCCAAATAGTTGGACCAGTTTACAACTCTACTGGTAGTGCCCCACTTTTCTCATATCCCTTCCAAGATTTGTCAGTTTCTTTTCTAATCTTATTAGCCAATCTGATAGATTTACTGGCTAGATTTCTCTCTTAAGGACCATGTCTTAAATCAAAACCAAACTGATTCTCATTGATTGGCCACCAATAGGTCTTAGGCCAAGCCTCATTTGGTCATTTTCTGGGTCCTGATTGATTCAGATTGAATGTAAATTGCAATCTGAACCCTGAAGGCCCTCCCCTCCCAGATTTATTTGGGGGTGTGTGTGTGTGTGTGTGTGTGTGTGTGTGTGTGTGTGTGTTTTTTAATTGGACTGGGTAAAAGAGTAGAATCTTTGCCTCATTTGCTACTCAGCTAATCACTGAATGGTTACAGCCTCAGTCAGACCCAGACCTATTGAAAACCTTTGCTTAAAAACGCCAAAGTCTCTCACTGCATCCTGGACCGTCTCCAGTCATCTGGTCTCTGTCTGGCTACAGAACTCAGATGGAGTCAGATGACTCCACAGGGGAAACTGAGACAGGTGACCTTGCCCAGTCCTCCCTCACTTAAATCCAGTTCACTTGCATGTCATGGCATCACCTCCATAATGTCTTGGTCTTCTTCGAGAATGAAGGACAAAAACAACAACAATCCTGATATATCTTGCTGCTGGACCCAGATGGCTCTAGAGGAGAGTGTAAGGTTAGTGACTGCCCATTCCTGTCTTACTTAAATCCAATTCACAAATTCTTTTGATGTCATGGTCCTCTTTGAGAATGAAGGACAAATAACAGCAGTAATATCCTTTCACTATCAATTGGGAAATAACTTGTATTCTTATAAATTTGACTTATTTCTCTATGTAGTTGATAAATGAGGTTTTTATAAGACATACTTGCTGTAAAATTCTCCTTCCCCCCAGTTTTCTGCTTTTCCTGCTAATCTTGGCTGCATTGATTTTATTTGTGCAAAATCCTTTTAATTTAATATAATCAGAATTACCCATTTAACATCTTGTCATGTTCTCTATTTCTTGTTTGGTCATAAATTCTTCCCTTATCTCTAAATTTGAAAGGTAAAATATTCCATGCTCCCCTAATTTGCTTATAATATAACCTCATATCTAAGTCATACCCATTTTGACCTTATTTTATCATAGGATGTAAGAAGTTGGTATATAACTAGTTTCTGCCAAATTGCTTTCCCAGCAGTTTTTGCCAAATGGTGAGTTCTTTTCCCAAAAGTTTGGATGTTACTAAGGTCATTACTACTGTGTATTATGTACCCAATACTTTTATCTTTTATCATTTTTTTTTCTTTTTTGCTCTTTTAATCAATACTAGATTGTTTTGATGGTTACAGTTTTGTAATGCAGGTTGAGATCTGGTATTCCTAGGCTCCCTTTCTTCATTCTCTTCTGCCACCCCCCACCCCTAATTAATTCCTTTGTTATTATTGACCCTTTGTTCTTCCAGATGAATCTTTTTTTTTTTTCCCCTAGCTCTATAAAATAAGTTTTTTGGTAGTTTGATTGATATGGTACTGAATAAAAAGATAAATTTAGGTAGAATTGTGATTTTTATTATATTGATCATGATATATATATATATATATAATAATTGCCCAATAGCAATTAATATTTCTCCACTTTAGATGTTTGTGTGAAAAATATTTTGTTACATTGCTTTTGTTTGTGGAAAACCTTTTTAATTTAATGAAATCAAAATTATCCATTTTGCATTTTATAATGTTCTCTGATTCTTTTTTTTTTAATTTATTTTTCCCAGTTACACGTAAAACAGTTTTTAACACTTGTTTTTGAAACTTTTGAGTTCCAGATTCTCTCACTTCTCTCCCATTGAGAAGGCACATATGAAATAGTATAAAACATTTCCATAAAAATCATGTTGTGAAAGAAAACATTATCTCCCCCCCCCAAAAAAAAAGCCTTCAAGAAAAATAAAATTTAGAAAAAAAGAAAGCTTCAATCTGTATTCAGACAATAAGTTCTTTCTCTGAGTATGAATAGTATTTTTCATTAGAAGTTCTTCAGATTGGGGCAGCTAGGTGGCGCAGTGGATAGAGCACCAGCCCTGAAATCAGGAGGACCTGAGTTCAAATCTAGTCTCAGACACTTCCTAGCTGTGTGACCCTGGGCAAGTCACTTAACCCCAATTGCCTCAGCAAAAAGCAAAAAAAAAAAAAAGTTCTTTAGATTAGTCTTGGATCATTGTATTGTGGAGACTAGCAAAGTCATTCACAACTAATCATCCACAACATTGCTATTATCAAGTAAAGTTTTTTTTCTTTTAAATTTCCATTCATTTATTTTGGACTTCTGAACTATTAAGCATTACAAAATAATACTATCTTCACTTTTATGAAAATAACGACCTTTACCCATGTTTTTTTAAACATAGTATTTCATTTTTCCAATTATGTGCAAAGATAGTTTTCAACATTCACCTGTGCAAAACCTTGTTTCTCATTTTTTTCTCCCTCCTTCCCCTTCCCCAAGACAGCACAATCTGATATAGGTTAAATATATGTAATTCTTCTAAACATATTTCCATATTCATCATGCTACACAAGAAAAATCAGAATAAAAGGGAAAAAAACATGAGAAAGAAAAAGAAAGCAGCAAACAAATAGTAACTGCAACAAAAAAAGGTGAAAATACTCTGCTTTGATCCACATTCAGTCTCCATAGTGCTGTCTGGGTGCAGATGGCTCTTCTCATCACATATTTGTTGGAATTGTTTTGAATCACCTCATTGTTAAAAAGAACCAAGTCCAATCCAGTTGATCATCATGTAATCTTGTTGTTGTATAATTTTCTTCTCCTGATTCTACTCACTTTGCTTAGCCTTTCCAGGTTCTTCTGAAATCATCCTGCTGATCCTTTCTTATTGAACAGTAATATTCCATAACATTCATATACCAAAACTTATTCAATCATTCTCCAACTGATGGGCACCCACTCATTTTCCAGTTCTTTACTATTATGAAAAGGGCTAATACAAGCATTTTTGCACATGTAGTTCCTTTTCCCTTTTTCATGATCTCTGAGATACAGGACAAGTACAGACACTGTTGAATCAAATGCATAGGAGCATAGTTCCAAATTGCTCTCCAGAATGGCTGGATCCATTCACAGTTCTACCAACAATGTATTAGTGTTCTAGTTTTCCCACATCTCCTCCAACATGTTTCATCATCCTTTCCTGTCATCTTAGTGCAATCTGAGAGATGTAAAGATACCTCAAGAGTTGTCTTCATTTGTATTTCTTTAGTCAATACTGATTTAGAACATTTTTTCATATAACTAGAAGTGGCTTTAATTTCTTCATCTGAAAATTGTCTGTTCATATCCTTTGACCATTTATCAATTGGGAAATGGCCTGTATTGTAAATCTGAATTAGTTCTCCATATATTTTAGAAATGAGGCCTTGATCAGAAAAACTGACTGTAAAATTTTTTTCCCTAGCTTTTTGCTCACCTTCGAATCCCAATTGGCTACATTAGTTTTGTTTGTGTAAAAATCTTTTTAATTTAATGTAATCAAAATTGTCCATTTTGCATTTCATAATATTCTCCATTTCTTCTTGTGTCACAAATTCCTCTCTTCTCCAAAGATCTCTTCTAATTTGCTTATAGTAGCACTGTTTATGTCTAAATCATGAACCCATTTTTAGCTTCATTTTGGTATGGGGTGTGAGATGTTGATCAGTACCTAGTTTCTGCCATACTGTTTTCTGTTTTCTCCAGCAATTTTTGTCAAATGGTAAGTTCTTATCCCAGAAGCTGGAGTCTTTGGGTTTATCAAACATTAGAGTACTATAGACATTAACTATTGTGCCTTGTGAACCTAACCTATTCCACTGACCCATTCACTATATTTCCTAGCCAGTATCAAATGCTTTTGATGCCCCTTTATAATATAGTTTTAGGTCTGGTACAGTAGGCCACCTTCCTTTGCATTTTTTTTCCTTCATTGATTCTCTTGAAATTCTTGCTCTTTTGTTCTTCCAGATGAATTTTGTTATTTTTTCCCCTAGTTTTGTAAAGTAATTTCTTGGTAACTTGGTTGGCATGGCACTCTAAGTAGATTTATTTTGTTAAAGCTTTTTATTTGCAAAACATATGTATGGGTAATTTTTCAACATTGACCCTTGCAAAGCTTTCTGTTACAGATTTTTCCCCCCTAGTCCCCATTCCTCCCCTAGATGGCAGGAAGTCTTCTACATGTTAATTATGTTAAAATACTTGACAAATCGAATATGTATATACATATTTTTACAGTTATCTTGCTGTGCAAGAAAAGTTGGATCTACAAGAAAAAAAAATCTGAGAAGGGAGACAATGCAAGCAAACATCAATAGAGAGCATGAAAATGTTATGTTGTGGTCTACATTCATATCCCTTTCTCTGGGTGTATATGCCTTTCTTCATCACTGAACAATTGGAACTGGTTTGAAACATTTCACTGTTGAAGAGAGCCCTGTCCATCAGGATTGATCATCATATAGTCTTGTTGTTGCCGTGTATAATGATCTTCTGGTTCTGCTTATTTCACTCAGCATCAGTTCATGCAAGTCTCTCCAGGCCTCTCTGAAATCATCCTGCTGGTCATTTCTTACAGAACAATAATATTCCATGACATTCATATATCATAATTTATTCAGCCATTCTCCAGTTGATGGGCATCCATTCAATTTCCAGTTTCTAGCCACTACAAAAAGGGCTGCCACAAACATTTTTGCATATGGATCCCTTTCCTTCCTTTAAGAAGTAGATTTATTTTGCTAGGTGACATTTTTATTATATTGACTCAGCCTACCCTTCAACAGTTAGTATTTCTTTGATTGTTTAGATCAATCTTTGTGTGAAAAATGTTCATGTAGTTCCTGGGTTTGTCTTGGCAGGTAGACTCTCAAGTATTTATATTGTCTGAAGTTATTTTAAATGTAAATGTAATTTTCTTTTTCTATGCTTTGCTGCTGGACTTCATTGGTAACATATAATAATGCAGATGATTTGTGTAAGTTTATTTTATATTCTGTAACTTTGCTAAAGTTGTTTATTGTTTTTACAATTTTTTTATTTGATTTTCTAGTACAGTGGTGGAACTTCTAACAAGTAATGATGCAAAAAAGTTGGCAAAAGTAACCTTTTAGGGAAAGATAGGTTTGATTTAATAAATGGTGAGTTTGGGGTATTGGGATGTTCAGGAAAAGTAATGTTAAGTCACAGCTATAGTATTCAGACAAGAACCTTTCTACTTACAGAATTAACAGTCTTATATATAGATTTGCTTAATTAAAGGTATGAAAATCATGAGATCTTGAAAAGGGAGGGGAGGAAAATAACCAAACATAAAATCTACGGAATATCTACCTTAAGGAAAGAAAAGATCATAAAGAGATAGAAGGAGCCATAGGATCCTAGATTTAGAGCTGAATGGGACTTTAGAGATCATTTTATGCATGAAAAAAGTGATATTTAGAGAGTTTAAATCATCAGTGCCTTGTGATACACCCAAACATCCATCTCACCCCACCAACACATATACAATACCTCTATATCTCAAGATAGAAGTGGAGCTGGGACTGGAATCCTGGTCTTCTGGCTCCCAATACAGTAGATTTCTACACATCCAAAGTTATGTGATTGAATAAAGGCTTGAGAGGGACTTTGCTTTGTTAATTGTTATACAGTACTTAGCCATTTTGGGGACTGCTAGAAAGCAGATGATCAAGTTTAAGAAAAAATGCTAATGAAGCAGAGTGAGCTGGGAAAGGGAGAAAAAGGAATGTTGTTATTTTTTTTGCTGAGGCAATTGAGGTTAAGTGACTTGTCCAGGGTCACACAGCCAGGAAGTGTTAAGTGTCTGAGACCACATTTGAACTCAGGTCCTTCTGACTTCAGGGCTGGTGCTCTATCCACTATGCCACCTAGCTGCTCCAGGAATGTTATTTGAATGTAGATGTGTTTGACTCCCCCCACTCCCAGTTTTATGCTACTTACTTGTTGTCTTCTACCTTGATTTTGGTGGAATAGATGAAAAAGGGGGAGGGTCATCTAGGAATTGGTAGTCTGGATGTGTAATCTTTTGTTTTTGACCGGCAAATTGAAATGTCATTGGGATAATTGAATCACATCAGTATTACATCTTATGATTGAAAAAAAAAGAAGACATTAGGAAGTTGCAGTTAAATGAAAGGATGGTTCTTCTTGGAAAAGCATTTGTCCAAAGACAGTAAGAAACATATTATCCTGGGACATTTGGCCATCTTACCTAACATTGTTATGAGAGTGACCATAAGCAAAAGAAGTACCACAAACTCATTGAAGCTTGTGTCCCAAAATATGCTGCAGAGGTTGGAGAAATAATAAGAGGGATAGTTCATGTTACTTAGTTACTATAGGAATTTTTATCCCCGTTTTACAAATGAGGCAGTTGGGGCTCAACAAAGTGAAATCATTTGCTCTTGTTCACGTATCTGCATAGTGTCAAAGGTGCAATTAGAATCCAGGTGTTATCTGATCACCAAGTTCACTATACTGGGCTACCTTCCAACAAGATTTTGATAAGATCCTCCAAATCCTGTTAATGTATACTTTGATAAATGATAACTTCACTGAAGTGGATCGAGGAAAAAATGCTTCAGTATTAAGAATTGTGTGCCCTGCTAGAAGGAGCAGTGTGATGCTATGGAATTCAACTGACTGGGATTCAAACCCTAAGCTTGTGTCTGACTACTTGAAACCTTGAACAAGTCATTTAAAATCTCTGGGAGGCTGTATATCTTTCACTATAAAGTGAAGGGATTTGTACTGCCCTCAGACTATACATTACACAATTATTCCCTCTTTTTTTTCTGATCATAGATATTTTTTATAGCCCTTCTTTTGTGCAAGTCCCATGTATGCATTATGCATCTTTCCATTACTTTTTGGGTTATGTGAAATTTTACTACTTCTGAGATTTGGTAGTCCATGATTTGATGCCTTATAAAATTTCTTTGAAAATCTTGGTATAAAAAATGGATTTTGGTATCAGATTGATTTAGGAATTTTGAATTTTGCATTCTTTAAAGTTCAGTTTCCCAAATCCCACTCCCTTTCAATTTTTAACCTAGCTTATTTGTCTGTTATAGTGCCTGTCCAATAACAGCTATAATAGTATTTAAATAGCCCTTTAAGATTTGCAAAATGCTTCACAAATACTATCTTATAATCACAAATATTATGAGGGAAGTGTTATTTTTCCATTTTACAGATGAACTCAGCAAACATTAAATGACTTGTCTAGGGGTCACATAGCTAGTTAGTGTCTGAGGCTGGATTTAAATTTAGGTCTTCTCTTAATTCTCTAAATTTCTCTTAAATTTAGGCCCAGTGCTTTATCTACATCACCTAGTTATCCAAAGTCAGTCTCTCTTTTTGGCTCTCTCTCTTTGTCATAGTCTGTACAGTGAATGTTTTTTATCCATTTTATTTTTCCTTAATGGATTATTAGATGATTTTTTTTTGTTCAGTTATGGATTTCATCTTATGATTATTTATCATTCTTGTGGAGGTGACCTTGTTTTCTGGGTACTTCCTGCATTTAACAGTGTCATTTGCCTCATGTAGCATTTGAAGTAGCTCACCATTTTAGGTCTGTTTGGACTCTGCATGGAACAAAAGATCATAGACTTAGACCTGTCCTCAGAGATATAATGTAGTGTTCAACCTGCTTATGGTATAGAAAACTGAAGCCAGAGAGGTTAAGTACCTTGCTCAGCCATTCAGCTCTAAATCTAGGATCCTATGGCTCCTTCTATCTCTTTATGATCTTTTCTTTCCTTAAGGTAGATATTCCATAAATTCTATGTATTTGCTTATTTTCCCAGTACATTAGGAACCAAGGTTTAAACCTAGGCCCACCCTGATAGTTAAGCAAAATTTGTCTTTTCTTTTATTCTCTTTCCCATTGACAGTGAAAGAAAAACCAAACTCCTTAAATATTTTGTTACAAATTGTAGTCGAGCAAACAAATTTTTGCATTAGCTCCAGCCAGAAAATATGTGTCTCATTCTGCACCGAGTCCTTCACCTTTCTATCAGGAGGTTAGTAGCCTGCTTCATCCTTTATGAATTGTGGTTGATCATGAGTCTGATCAGAGTCCCTAGTCTTTCAGAATTGTCTTTCCTATATTGTTGTCATTGTATCTAGTGTTCATTTCACTCTCCATCAGTTCATATAAAGCTTCCCAAGTTTCTCTGAAATCATTTTCATCAGTTCTTAAAGGACATTCCATCACATTACTACTCTCCTTCCCTCCCCTCCATTACTTATTCAGCCTTTCTTCACTTAATGGGAACCTCAGATTCCCCTTCTCTACCACCTCAAAAAACCTATAAATGTTATGTTCTTAGTTTATTTTGCTAATGATGGATCCTTTAATCTACACTCCTAATTTCTCCTTTCTCATCCATTTTCTTGAATGAAATGTATTTCTGTATTTTGTGTGTGTTTGTTTCTTTTCCCTTCTCTCACCTGAGAGTGAGGTTAATGTGTCTGCTACTTCCCTCCACCCCCTCCTTGTTTGTCCTGATTAACTCAGATTGAATGTAAATAGCAATATTTCTGTTTTTTCCAGAAACCCTGAGGGTCCCCTCCCAGATTTGATTTAGATTTGTTTTTATTTATTTATTTCTGTTAGACTGGGTAAAAGAGGAAATTCTTTGCCTCAGTTGCTACCCAGTTTTAATCACTAAATGGGTGCAGCTTCAGTCAGACTGTTGAAGACCTGAGCTTAAAAAGGCCCAGGTCTCCCATTGCATCCAGACCATCTCCAGTCCTCTTGATTAATCTGGCCATTGGACCCAGATGGCCTTGGAGGGAAAAGTGAGGCAGGTGATCTTGCCCAGCCCTCTCACTGAAACCCAACTCTCTTTCGTGTCATGGTGTCACGTTCCTAGTGTCCTGGTCGTCTTTGAGAGTGAAAGACAAACAATAACAACACTGATTATGTGAAATATTTTTCTTGTCATTTCCTTCATATCACAGTCTTCCCCTGGCCTCAGTTTACTCCCCTTCCATGTCTGTTCTCTTTTTTTTTTTTTTTTTTTGGCTTTTTGCTGAGGCAATTGGGGTTAAGTGACTTGCTCAGGGTCACACAGCTAGGAAGTATCTGAGACCAGATTTGAACTCAGGTCCTCCTGACTTCAGGGCTGGTGCTCTAACCACTTCGCCACCTAGCTGCCCCTCTGTTCTTCTCTTAAAAGCATTAATACATAATAGAAGCCCTCAGAAGTCTTTCCATCTTATTAGATTCCCTCTGTGTGATCCTTGATGAAAGGGTTCAGAGGAGACACTGCATCATCTCCAATGTAATTGGTTTGTTCTTGTTTATTCTTTCATCATTGTTTGTTCCTTATTTACATTTTTTAAAATTAATTTTTTTTGCTTATTAAAGCTTCAGAACATATGAGTAATTTTTCTACATTGACTGCAAAATTTTGTGTTCCAAATTTTTCTCTTCTTCCCCCCACTCCCTCCCCTAGATGGCAAGTAGTCTAATACATGTTAAATATGTTAAAATATACGATAAATCCAATGTTTACATTTTTTGTTTCTTTTAACTTTTCTGAACTTATAGGTCTCCTTACCTGGTCTTTTTTTTTTATCAGAAAAGGTAGGGAGTCTTCTGTTTTATTAAAGGTTCTCCCCCCCCACCTCTAGTGTATTATCATAATTCTTTGTTTTACTGAGTAGTTTATTTTTTAACTATGAGCTTTTTTTTTTTTTCTTTTTGACTGCGGCAATTGAGGTTAAGTGACTTGCCCAGGGTCACACAGCTAGGAAGTGTTAAGTGTCTGAGATAAAATTTGAACTCAGGTCCTCCTGACTTCAGGGCTCATGCTTCATCCACTGCGCCACCTAGCTGCCCCACTATGGGCTATTTTTAAAACTATATCTTTTACCTTCTGGAATCTGATATTCCAAGTTATTTTTTTCTTTATAGTGGATCACACATATAGGTCAAATTATATTTGATTCTTACCGTGACTCCTTGGTACTTGAATTCTTCCCCCACACCTCTCTCTATCCCACCCCCCTCCTGGCTGTTTTTAGTATTTTTTTCTTTGATTTAGAAGATCTGGACTTTGGCTATAAAGTTCCTGGGAGTTTTTCATTTGAGGATTTCTTTCAGAAAGTCACTGGTGGATTCTTCCTTTTTCTGCTACTTGTCCTTTGATTCTAAGACATCTGTGCAGTTTTCTTCTTAGATTTCTTGAAATAAGATGCTTAGATTCTTTTTCATTCATGACTTTTATTGTTCCAATGATTCTTAAGTATTTTTCTTCATAATCTGTTTTCAGAGTCTGTTTTTGTTATGAAATACCTTCATCGGGGGGGTCAGTAAACCATGGTCTCTGTACCAAATCCAACCCTTTGTCTGTTTTTATATATCTTGTGAGCCAAGATTGATTTTTATCTTTTTAATATACAAAAACAGGTGCTAAGTGGATTTGGCTCATGGACAAAAAGGTAGTTTATATACCCTTTCCTCACATTTTATGCTACCTCTTCAGCTGTTTGACTTTATTTTAATGTTTTTTGTTGTTTGATGAAAGTCATTGGTTTCTACTTAATCCACTATAATTTTTAGAGAGTTTATTCTTGGACAAAGTTGTATACTTCTTGTGCCAGCCTGTTAATTTCCTTTCTAATTCTTTCTTCCATAGCTTTCATTTCTTTTTTGATTTTTCCTTTAGAACTTTCATTTCCAAGTTTTGTAGTTAAATTTGTGCCCGAGACATTGCTTAGAGGCATTGCTTACGGTTTTTTTGAAGTCGTTCTCTTCTGCTGGGGTTTTTTTGACCTGAGTATCTATATAATAACTTTTTATGGTGGAATTCTTTTTTTATTTCTTCATTTGTTCAGTCTGCTTCCTGACTTCGACCTTGTTGTTAGGGCTGGGCTTTGTTTACTTCTGGAGGGAAGTACTGAACAAGGCCTAGGCCTTTTGCTCCTTTCTTGGATAATGAGGCTTGTGCCATTCCAGAATCTCCAGGCATAGCTTGAGCACGACCTACAAGCTTTCTGCATTCCCCAAATGTTTTGATTCAGAGCAGAATTTGATTACTACCCCCCTCTCACCCCGAGCTCCTGATCTGGGTTTGGTCTGTATAACATTAAGCTGCTGCTAGACCCAAGTCCTAGTTCAATGTGCCAGAACTATAAGCTTGTGTTCAGATTCCTGTCTTGGTTATTCTTCTGCAGGCTTCAGGCTTCTAGAAGCTGGTATTGAGACACTATGCTGCTTTTGGAGTCCAAGCCACATAGCTGATTTTTGTTTCTGAATTGGCTTTTTTCTCTTGCCACTGCTTTTCCCTTTTGGGTGTGGGTTCCCTCCTCAGTCTGACCTATATACATAACCCACTGGGTTGTAAATAACAGAATTACCACATTAATTACCTATCTTGATGTACTACAATGGGTCTGGGACTTCTTTAGCCAGGGTGCATAGCCTCTCCTTGTGCTGGAATGCTCTGCATGGTACTCATGTAGCCAGACTTAGTTTTCAGGGTCTGTGTAGACCTCTCTGGGTATTTCTCTGTGCAAACTGGGGATAGAAAAGTGACTTACTGACTTGGATTTCCTGTCAGGGTTGGTCGGTTATATTTTCTAGATCTGTTTGGATGAATTATGGGAATGAGGAAGAACTTGGAGTAGTGCTTCTTGCTGTTCTCCCTTCTTGGCTCTACTTCATTCTTCATTTTCCCACTCACTGCACTCTGCTGCCAGTGAAGTGATGAATATCTTTGATGAACATACATTTCCCTGGTTTTTGCTTTACTTGATGATAAAAATCAGAGGATCATTGAACAAAGTACTTTGTATGGAAGCTTATATTATCATAACTTTTCCATAGGATACACTTTGAAAACTGTTCAGGCTATGTTTTGTTCTGCTGAGTCAAATGCTTTTTAAAATAATCAACAAATAAGGATTATGTCTTCCATATGGCACTGTAGTATAAAACCTTACTGTTATTGCCAAATTGTGTAATTGACAATGCTATGTAATTGCTTTACATTGTCTTTTCAGTGATGGAACTTTTGTAGTGGTAATAGTAAATTGTAAAAGGGCTCAAGTTTGTTAATAATCACTTTTTTAAAAAAATTAAAAACAAAGTTTTTATACTGTCTACTAAATATACATCTGTTGTAAAGGATGAAGTAGAGAAATTCTGTGAAGAACTTGCCTCCTAACTGTTTTTAGTAATTTCAGAGTGAATATGGATACTGGAAGAGGATAGAAAAATTTGGTTTCAGATTAACAAATGTTTTAGTGGGTAGTGTGTAAATATTATCAAACAGCTATTCAGACCTCTTTGAAAAATTGCTAATTTTAGTCTGTCTCAACGCATCTCTCATGTGTCTTTTTCTTTTTTTGGGGGGGCAGTTAAGTGACCTCATAACTAGTGTCTGAAATAGATTTGAATTCTTATCCTTCTGAGTACAGGACTTGTGCTCTATCTACCATGTCACTGAACTGCCCCATATCACTCATGTCTTGCCTCTTAATTGGATCCTTTAGTCTCTAGTCTATGATCTCATTAACTTCCATGGGTTCAACTACCCTGAGCATAGTCCCTGGTGCAGAAATGCTTCTTGACTTATCTTTTATGCAGATGCTTCTTAGATCTTCCTGTAATCTCTCCTATCAAATTTTAGTCCTGCCTCATGGCCTGCTTTTTGAGCTCTTCAGACTGGATTTCTGCCTAGGTACCTCCAAAACGGGATTCATTATCTTTATTCCTAAACCCTGCCTTTTCTTCCCTGTTTCTATCAAGAGTGTCACCTTCTTCCAGTTACCTTGGATTGAGTGCTTGGAATCGCCCTTGACTCTTCACTCTCCAGCATCTCGCCTCTGGTCAGTTGCTTGTCTTGTTCTCTTTGTTCTATTTTTACCCTATCTCTTGGATGCATGTCCTTTTCTTTGCTCCGGTGGCCACTGCCCGCTACTAGCCCTTGAGGCCTGGGCTGTGGCAGCAACTTCTTAATTGGACTCCTCAGGTTGGGTCTATTCCCATTCCATCCAGACCAGCCTCAGTGGAGATGCCAAAGAGATAATCCTTTAAAAAAATTTTTTTTATTATTTATTTATTAATACTTTTTATTTGCAAAACATATGTATGGGTAAATTCTTAAACAATTTTTCCCCCCTACTCCCCATCCCTCCCCCAGATGGCAGGATATCCACTACTAATTACGTTAAAACACTTGACAAATCGAATATATGTATACACATTTCCACACATCATTTTTGTGCCGGAAAAATTGTATCTACAAGAAAGAAGAATTAGAAAAAGGAAACACAATGCAAGCAAACATCAATAGAGAGCACGAAAATGTTATGTTGTGGTCCACATTTCACATCCCTCTCTCTGGGTATATATGGCTTTCTTCACTGAACAATTAGAACTGGTTTGAAACATTTCATTGTTGAAGAGAGCCATGTCCATCAGAATTGATCATCATATAGTCTTCTTGTTGCCATGTATAATGATCTCCTGGTTCTGCTCATTTCACTCAGCATCAGTTCATGTAAGTCTCTCCAGGCCTCTCTGAAATCATCTTGCTGGTCGTTTCTCACAGAACAATAATATTCCATGACATTCATATACCATAACTTATTTAGCCATTCTCCAATTGATGGGCATCCATTCCAGTTTCCAGTTTCTAGCCACTACAAAAAGAGCTGCCTCAAACATTCTTGCACATGTGGGGCCCTTTTCTTCAAAGAGATACTCCTAAAGCACCATTTGGATCCTGCTGCACTCCCACACACTGCTCTAGTGGTTCCAGGGCCAGTCCAGACTTTGGATCCTGGCTTCAGCCAGCTTTCTGTTTGATTGCACATTACTTTCCTGCATGTGCCTTTCCAGTGGAACTGGCTTATTCAGGTCATATAATCCTGCTTTTCTCCCTCTGTGCTTTTGAACAGGGTATCCCTCATAACTAGAATTCACTTCTTCCTTAACTTTAGCAGGCAATATAAATAATTATTATTCCCCTTAAGGCTCAGCTCCTATTCTAGATGCTTCTTTTAATTACCAGTGTATTCCTCCTTGGAAAATACTCTATTTATTTTGTATTTGTTTTTCATATTACATTATCTGTGTACTTGTTTCTTCTTGTCATAGATGTAAGTTCCTTGATGGCAGAGACTTATACTTGTGTCCTTTATGTCCTGCATATGCATTGCATAGTACTTTGTGCAACACACACACATATATATTTAAATATTTTTTGAGTTGAATTACATTGGATGAATGAACATAGTGTGGTACAGTGATATCCACTTCCATGGCTGGTAACCCCAAAGGGATCTAGAAGTTATGAGAGGAGGAAGGAGAGGGTGAGAGGAAGTTCTGTCAAAATTCCTAGTGGAATAAAAAGTAGTGATCTCAGCTCTTGTTGCATCTGATGCCAGTTGAGTAGTCTCACCCCAAGAAAAATGAAGACGCCTACTCAGAAGATTCCTCTCTCTAATCCAGTTTTTGTAGAGTAGACACATGCTGTTTTTATCCTCCCTCCCCCATTCCTTTGTTGTCTTGAGTCTGAGAAAGGGAGTTAAGGGAGTACAACTAGTGTATTTACATTTTGCTGAAGATAAGAATTGGGGGTTTGGAGTTAGAAAGACCTGACTTCTAATTTGTCCTCAAATACTAGCTCTGGGACCTTAGGCACATTGTCACTTAATCTCTTCCTGCCTAACTCCACTGGAGAAGGAAATGGCAGACTATTCCAGTATCTTTGCCAAGAAAACTACATGGACAGTATGATCCACAGGCTCACAGGAGTCAGACATGACTGAACAACAACATAAAAGAGTTGGGTTAGTTTGTAGTAAATAAGCTTTTAAGAATTTTTGTAACTTTAATCTTTTTTGTTGTTGTTACTTAAAACTCCTGCTTTCTTGTTTTGTAACCCCAATAAAAAATTGGGTGGTTATTGGGAAGTGTGGCAAAGTCAGGATTCTGTCTTTCATTTCCATGTGAACCTTGGGAGGAGAATTAGCCAGGTGGATAAGTGAGATGATAGTGGCAGGGAGCCAGGGACACTGTAGGAGGAAAGAAAGTATTGCTTGAGGAGCTGGCCTTGGATTATGAAGTGGTCCTGGAGGCAAGTAGTATTTGACAGGGAGGTCCCCCATATAGCTCTCCTCCTGAAATCCAGTAAGGTTTTTTCCAGTGAGGAGACTTTATGTGGTAGGGCAGGGAGACAAAAGAGCTAATTTTAAAAAGAAAGAGGCACTCACCAGTTGATAGAATGTATTTTGAGTAGTCAAAATAGATATTATAAAGCCTATGTTCTATAACTCATGTACTTGACTCGTTGAACCTCTTTGGCTAGAACTCAGATAATTTAAATTTCTAAGCTCATAATAAATAAGAGAGGGCTGGTTTATACTGATAACAAGGAAAGAGAAAATACAAAAAGCAAAAAACAGCAATCTGGATTTATTTACTTTAGGAATATACAGCTTTAAATATTTAAATAGATATTCTAAGGGTATCACTGTATTAAAAACTACAACATTATGTTATGTTAGATTTATAATATGCAGCTAGGTTGCAAACTAGATAAGAGTTCAGGCATCTTGAATTCAAATTTGACCTCAGAAACATGGTAGCAGTGTGACCCTGAGTAAGTCACTTAATACTTTTCCTCAGTTTCCTCATCTGTAAAATGAGTTGGAGAGGGAAATGGAGTGGGAAATCTTTGTCAAGAAAACTCCAAATAGGGTCATGATGAGTCAGATATGACTGAAACAGCTGAATGACAATGTTTAATTGCTATTCATAATTATAATCCAAAATCATTATGAAATTATGGTTAGTTTTTTGTTTTTGTTTTTGATTTGAGAAGTGGGGGGGGGCAGCTAGGTAGCATAGTGATTAGAGCACCAGCCCTGAAGTCAGGAGGACCTGAGTTCAAATGTGGTCTCAGACACTTCCTAGCCGTGTGACCCTGCGCAAGTCATTTAACCCCAATTGCCTCAGCAAAAAGCAAAAAAAAAAAAAAAAAGAGA
>JAJPUD010000848.1:351075-374245 GCA_023553655.1 Myrmecobius fasciatus | reverse complement strand
AGAGAGAGAGAGAGAGAGAGAGAGAGAGAGAGAGAGAGTGTAGTAGTTAGGGTTAAATAACTTCTTCAGAGTCACACCACTAATGTTAAGTGTCTGAGGCCAGATTTGAATACAGGTCCTCCCAAATCCAGCAAGAGTGCTCTATTCACTGTGCCATTTAACTGCCCCTATGGTTAGTATCCTTGAAGAAGGCAGAAAAATATTTAATTCCAATACATTTTAGAAGAATTTCTGCCTAAAATAAAACCCAATTTTACAGACAAGGTTGTTAAATAAAGTAAAAGTTTGTTTTTGTGAAATTAGCATTCCAGAGCTGTTTTTGTAAAATTAGTAATCTATAACTCTCCAGTGAATTCACTTATATCAGAGTGACTCATTCCCCATAAGGGTTCTGGATAGTTGAAATTTTGTGATGGTTAAATTCTAAACATAAAAACCTTATTTCTTATGTAGAATGTTTATATGTTGCAAACTTTTAAATAGTGAAAAAATGATCATTCCTATATAAAAAGTAGAATACAGAAAGAGGATTGGACATGAGAGGGTCCCTACGCTATACTTGCTTAATAAAAAAAAAAAATGTTTTAATTACCTAACTTGTTACTTTCAAAATTGTCCTCTTCTGTAGTTTTCTGTGGACTTTTGAAGATTTTAAAATAATTTTTTTAAATTAAGATGAATCAACCCCCCATACCCTAATTAAAAAGAAGAGAAAAAAAAAAAAGCTTAGATAAGCATAGTCAAGCAGACCTTCTCTGGATATATACAAAAATGTAGGTCTCTGCACTTCCGAGTTCTGTCACTTCTCTGTCAGGAGGCTGGTATAAACTTTGCCTCATTATAAGTCCTCTGGAGACAAAATTGGCTTTGATCAGAGTAGTTAGATCTTGGCGCGTTTCCCCTCCCCCCCATTTTTTTTTTTTTTTACTATGCTTTTGTATAATTTTTCTTTTTTTCTGTCCACTTCATTCTGTATCACTTTTTTACTTCCTAGGATTCTTTGAAATTATTTCCTATCATTTCTTAGAGTGTGGTAAGTTTCCATTATATTAATATACCACAATTTGTTCATCCATTCTCCTAATAATAGGTATCAATTTAGTTTCCAGTTGTTTGCTTTTCTAGATTTCCTTTTAATCCTTCTTTTGGAAGTTTTGCTTGTAATTTTTCCCTTGCCAGTATTAATTATCTTCCTAACTAACAGTTTCCCTATAGTTTGATGTGTGTTTCTCAGTACTCATTTATTAAGTGCTTAATAATTTGCAAGGTATTTCTCTTAGTTCTGAGAAGAAAGTGATCTGTGATCTCATCAGTGTGAATAATACCTTCCTTGATGTAGATCACAGCCCCTTGTGGTCTTCCAGGGGAGAATTCAGACTGTCCTCCCATGGGACTGGTTTTTATAAAGTTGTATAATCTGCAATTAAAAAAATAAACCCTCGTTTCAATGACAGTTACATTGAAATCAACATTCATAACCCCAAATCATTAAAATAGAACCACATTGGCACTAACAAATTAATGAAGTTCTTTATTAAGTGCCATTCTGTGCCTGGCACTGTTCTAAAATGCTGCAAATTAAAAAAAAAAAAAGCAGCAGCAAAAGACAATCACTGCCTTCACATAGCTCTCAAGTCCAATGGGCAACACTTCAAGCCAACAAATATATGCAAACAACTATATAGAAGATAATAGGAAGTACCGAACAGAAGGAAACACTAAAATTAAGAGGGATTGGAAAAGGCTTTCAACAATTGTTATAAAGTTAATTCTCTTCTCTAACTAGGATTTTTGATTATCTGGTTCTGTCAGGAATTTATAGAACTCCTGTATTGCATTTATTCATCTCTCTAGCTATAGCCAAGCTCTGCTGCTCTTGTGTGCTTTTTGGTTGGAGTGATCAGTCCTGCTTGGTTGCATAGATTCTAGTATTGACCTCTATCTCCTAGCATTAGTTTTTCCCCCTGATTTTTGAGGTTCAGATTAAGTGTTAGATTAAACATGAGTACTAGAGCCCCTAGTGGTGTTGGGCTATACTATTTGTTGCTCCTGTTCCTGGTCACTTCCAGAACTACTGGTGGATTTCAGAACACCCAAGAGCTTTCCCAAAGTAACTCTCCAAATTACTGCTTTCATATTCAGAATCATGCCAGAAACAAACATCTTATCAGTCTGGTATTTTGGTTGTGATAGTAGACTACATTTGCTTGTTTGAGCTAGGGTGGAGTTTTCTGGTATCCCCATTTCAGCTGACATTTTGTGGAGGGTGGGAGTGGGGAAAAAAAAAATCACTTGCTGTAGTTTTGTATTGAATTTTTTGATCATTATGAGATCTGGTATGATTTTTAGGTTTTTGCTAGAATGAATCTATCTATCTGCTGTTGTATAGGTCAGAAGTCCCATATGTTGAATCTTTTTGGAAATAAAATTATTACATAAATGTAAAAGTTTTGGCACAAATAAAATAAGTGTGCAGCAAAAATTAGAAGGAAAGAACTGGGAAAAGAAAATTTTATAGCAAATTTATTTGATAAAAGTCTCATATTCAAGATCTATAAAGAATTGATTAAATATTTCCAAAAGACAAATCGACAGGTAAAAAAGTTTTCAAAGAATTTAAGTTATTGGTAACATATGAAAAAAAATGCCCCAAATTGCCCACAATAGAATTATGAATTAAAGTTACTTCAGACCCATTAGATTGGAAAAGTGACAAAAGATAAAATGTTAATTGTTGAATATTGTTAGTTTGGGGAAAAGGGATAGCAATGCATATTGATGGAGATGTGATTGTATTCAACCATTTTGTAGAACAATTTGGAATTTAATGCTCCCAAAGTCATTAAACCTTTTGACAACCAGAAATGTAGAGTCAGAGGGAAAGGACCTATATGTGTATATTTTAAAAAAAAAATTATAGCTGCTACTTTTGTTAAACCCATGAACAGTAAACTCAGGAAGTATCTATTATTAATTGGGAAGTAGCTGAACAGATTATAGTATGTTTGAATGTAATGGAATATTATTGTGTGGTAAAAAATGATGAAAGGACTATTTTTAGCCATACTTGAGAAGGATTATATGAACTGATGCAGAGTGGAGTGAACAGATCTGGGAAAACAATTTATACAACAGTTAATAGACAAACTTTGATAAAATGTGCTACTCACTTCCCGGCAGAAGTGATAGATTCAATGCAAAATGAGACTTTAGTGGTCATGGCTAATATAGAAATTTGCTTTGCTTAATTGTAAAAGGATTTCATCACTTTCTCTTCTATTGGCATAAGATCAAAAAGGTTGAGAAAAAAGAAAGAAAACATTGAAACATTTAAAAAAATATGCATAGAAGAGTACAAGAGGAAGGTCAGAAAGAAGCACAGACAAGCAGGGCAGGTTCAGAGTTAAAATTTAAATTTATTATGAATTAAAAGAAAAGCAAACTTGTGTACATAATATAGATTCATAGTTTGATGTGTAATCCTTTTTCTGAACTGTGCATATAGAAATGTCTGTTTTGTTTGTTCAGACTAGTTTTTTTTTTTTTAAAGTTAACAGTAAATCAATTTAACATCAACAAACATGCCATCTAATTTAAACTTATCAAGAATATTTATGGCACAGGTACAGCATGAAGATAGATCCTTAAAACTTGCCTATCTTGAGTTTTTAGGAGAGGAAAGTTTCATAAACCCTTAAAGCCTCTTCCCCCCCCCCTTTTTTTTTTTTTTGGCTGAGGCAATTGGGGTTAAGTGACATGCCCATGGTCACACAGCTAGGAAGTGTTAAGTGTTTGAGGCCAGATTTAAACTCGGGTCGTCCTGACTTCAGGGCTGGTGCTCTATCCACTGCACCACCTAGCTGCCTCTTTCCCACCCCCCTCCCCCCTTTTTTTTTTTTTTAACATTCCTCTGGTCATTCATGTAACAAAGAATATTTTTCTGAATTCCTTAAAAAAAAAACAAACAAAAACAAAAACATTTTTGACCAGACTTTTGATTTCATGTAACTTTCAGTGATCTTATTAAAACAGATTCCCCCCCCCCCCCTTCATTCTTATTGGGAATGCCCCACGAGGATATAGTTTGCTGATATGAAATGGCAACTGTTTGGCAACTTGTCTGTTTGACTGGAAAGTTGTATGACTTACCTAGTCAATTACATTGGTTTGAGGAGGTGGGTCTTGAACCCTAATTTTCTTAGCTTCCTGCTTTAGCTCTCTTCTACCTTGCAGCTATCTCTTCATTGAAACTATTTACCTAAATTCATCCTAGTCTTTCCAATTCTCTTTGTCCTTGGGAAGACTTGAATTCAAGTAGTACCTCTGGTGCCTATTGGCTTTGGCTGTAGCTTGGTCACTCACTTGGGCTCTTTACTTTCAGGCAATGCTCAGAGATTGTGGGGTGACTCTGATGAAACATTTTTAGATGCTGGTGATGGAGGAAATGTTTATAAAACATCAACTGAAAATGCTGTGTAGTTTATTCACATAACATTATTAAAAAACAACAACAACCCTAAAGTTACTGGACACAGCATGGAACTGTGGGAAAAGTGCTAAATTTACAGTGCCCTTGCTCCTTATTAGATGTGTGATTTTAGTTGTCATGTAACTTTTTTGGGCCTTGGATTCCTCACTTGTAAAATTAAGGTGGTTGAGCTAGATAAACCCTGGGGAGTCCCTTCCTACTATAGATCTGTGCTCTATTAAAACATTCCTTTCCCAAAACATTCTTTTGATTTAGAATGTCCATATAAATATTTGATCAAAATGTAACTAAACTCAGTTTTAGAATTATTGTGATTTTTTTTGGGGGGGGGGAGGGCTATAGATAGGAATTCAAAATTGATAATTTCATAATGGCCTTAATTGCTACATTACACACACACATAAATTAGCACACAATTTTTTTTTTTTTTGCTTTTTGCTGAGGCAATTGAGGTTAAGTGACTTGCCCAGGGTCACACAGCTAGGGAATGTTAAGTGTCTGAGACCAGAATTGAACTCTGGTCCGGTACTCTATCCACTGTGCCACCTAGCTGCCCCACATGCAATTTTTTTTTTTTTTTGAGATTTATTTTAAAATTCTAAATTCATGTCTCTGCTTTTGGATGATTATTTTGGCAGTAATTTTGAATATACATCAAAGTTTATTAAGGATATTTAATATTTTAAAAGTATTTAGATATAGATTCCATACATGAATTACCTTACTGAATGGTCAGCACCTTTGGTAAAAGACTTGTCTGCTAAAAGGACAAAGCATTGTTTTTTTAGAGATCATTCTAGGACAATTCTTTTCATTTTATAGATAATGTAATGATTTTATAATTTTATAGATAATATAGATGTCAAAATTCACAGCTTGTCAGTAGTAGAGTTAATCTGAGAATTCTGTCTTCTAACTTATTTTAGGACTTTTTTGAGATACTTTTTTTCTTAAAGGAAGAAAAAAAAAAACCTGTTTTGATGCTGCTTTTGTGTCACTGCCATTTTCTAGTTCTCTTCCTCCCTCCCCCAGAAACCTTTAGTAACAAATTAGTACAATTAAGCAAAAAACAAAACAAAACAAAAACATATTAGCCATATTTGAAAATGTATGCCTTGTTTTCTACTTAGGGTTTTCTTCTCTGTTGAGGTAAGGGGCATATTTATATGCCTTATTAATTCATAGTTACTGTACTAATCAAAGTTCTGAAACCTTTCAGTGTTGAATTAATGAAAAAACATTAATTAAATGCTTATTACATGTAAAGCACCTAATAAGTGCTAGGGTTACAAATAGAAAAGTATGACAGTTCCTTTTGTCAAGAAGTTTCCATGTCAGCAAAAACTTGTTTGGATTGTTGTTCAGAATTTGGAAATAATTTTCATTATATTATACAAAGTGGCAAGAAAAAGTTATTATATCATAAGTTTATTAAACAACAAATGAAATCAGAAGGCCTTAACATGTTGTAATGTATTCTTCTTTATGTTAACATGAAAGTTGCAGCAAACTGGAAGTATGCCTCACAGATACTTTAAGAAAAATAATTATTTTTATATTCCCTAATTACCTGTAAAATTTTTTTAGATTATGCATGTACATTCATTTTTTTTACATATTTCCATATGAATCATGCTGAGAGAGAAAAATTAGGACAAAAGGGAAAAAAATTAGAAAACAAACCAGGAGAAAAAAAGGTGAAAATTGTATGTATTGATCTACATTCAGTCTCCTTAATTTTCTTTCTGGATGCAGATGGTGTTTTCCATCCAAAGTTTTTTGGGATTGCCTTCGATCACTGAACTGCCAAGAAGAACAAAGTCTATCATAGTTGATAGTAGCACAGTCCTGCTGTTATTATCACAGATACTCTTTTGATATGCAAAGAAGTTGACAGAGAATGTTTTATCATCAACCCCAAAGCTTATAAGAAATAGTCTTTATTTAGTTAATGCAGTAGTAATGATAAGCTACCATGAAAATAATTGTAGCCTATACAAGAACATGATAGAAAAGCTATGAAGAATTTAATAAATCCTTCCATATCAAATGAATATACTCTTGGTGGTTTTTATGCAAATGGTGGAAAAGTTGAAGATGGAGAAAAATACATGAAAAAAAAATGTGTATATATATACATATATATTTTACTATTTTTTTTATTAAAACTTTTTATTTGAAAAACATATGTATAGGTAATTCTTCAACATTAACCCTTACAAAGCTTTCTGTTACAAATTTTTCCCCCCTACTCCCCACCCTTCCCCTAGATGGCAGGATATCCACTACATGTTAATTGTGTAAAAATACTTGACGAATTGAATATATGTATATATATTTCCACACATCATTTTTGTGCAAGAAAAATCATATCTACAAGAAAGAAAAATCAGAAAGGAAACACAATGCAAGCAAACATCAATAGAGAGCATGAAAATGTTATGTTGTGGTCTACATTTCACATCCCTCTCTCTGAGTGTATATGGCTTTCTTCACTGAACAATTGGAAGTGGTTTGAAACATTTCATTGTTGAAGAGAGCCTACATGAAAATATATTACGCAGGAGAAAGAAATTAGAGACTGAAGAGACTTGTAAATCACACAGATGCCTCATGCTTCTGTACCATCATTACTTTATTAAAAAAATTGGTAAGTGCTAATCTTGGAGAGCCCCAAATAATATCACAAAGAATGAACTTGATTACATTTAATAGAATAGGAAAAGACTTATCATGGATATGGAAATTATTCCCCAAGTCATCTGTCTTATGGACAGTCACATTATTGGCTCATTAAAGTTAAGATCAGAATCTCAGATAAAAAAGAAAGGAATTAAGATTTAATCCTAATTTGATAAATGATTAAAAATAAGCACAGTGCCTGGTGAATAGTAGGTGCTTAATAAATACTTATGTATACATCATTAGGAGTCAAAATCTAGCCCCTTCACCCTTTTTTTTTTTTTTTTTTTTGCTAAGACTTGAGCTAAAAATGGTTTTTATAATAAAAACTTTTATGTAAAAAAATTCTTGTATCAAAAATTAATATAAATTAATTGCAGGAAGGTGACCAAAAAAGTACAGAAAATACTTTAGTAGCAAATATTTGATTTATTTTCAAAATGGATGATTGCTAAAAGCAATTTTGAATAAGAATATTTTTGTCTCTAAAAATCTTACTTAGCAGAATGATGGATGAATATGAATTGGATCATATAGTCTAAAGAAAGCAATCAAAAGAATAATCAGCACTCTTAGTAAAATTAAGTAAAGTCATCTCAGATATGGTCAAAAATGGATATAGGGGACTTATACACAGAAGAAAGGTAGAAAATATTTACAACAATTATGACTTTTCTTCATCAAGGATAGTGGATTCATCACATTTAGACTCTTAATATCATAATTCCTTAGGTGCTTACAGAGAGATGACACAAAAGAGAACTAAAATGAGAAAAGCCGCCAGATTGCATCAAATATATGTAGGGGAGATCTGTGTGGATAATGATATAGTTGTGAAGACATTGTGGGACCTGTTTATCAAAACAGGTATCTAATGGAAGGGAAACTGCCAAAGATGTGGAAAATATTTTGGGCCTATTGATAACTAAAAATAACTGAGAATATCAACAGTTATCGATTTTTATGCCTTTTCTCTTATCTATGCAAAATGTATATGAGGCTTATCTATTTGTAAGTGAATTAAGAATATTTTTGATGAGGCTGTTATTAGGGAGAAATCCAGTTTTTTTTAACAAAGATCACCTCTTAACCATATCACAATTGTCTAAAAGATGTAAACGGTATAAGGTTCCATTGTGATTATTGTTTGTTGATTATGAAAAAGCATTTATTTGGTAGGTTTAAAGGCTCTTTTTTAAGGAGTCTTTGGAAAGTGTTAGAATAGAAATAAAACTTTTCAGTGACTCTCATAATAAATACCAGGTGAGGCATTAAAGAGGAAGAATGTATTCACCAATGTGATATCAGGTTGAGTTCCAGTGCAGAATCCTGTTTGGATAGGAATTCCCTGTGAATGTTGTGGTCTTCCATATATGCTTATTCATTACATCAAAACTTAAGATGTTACAGAAAATCTCATTTATTCATGTAGGAACGAATAAATGGACAGATATCTATTGCCAAAATTTCAAAAAGAGTCTGAATAAAACCCTTATGGGACTTACCAACAGTTTACATACCTGGGAGAAACGATACAGATGGATGGTGAGCTAGGCCCAAAGTTGAAAAGGAAGAATGCTCTGGATTTTTATTAACCTCAAGCTTTCCATAACAGCATATGTCTAGCTTTTAAAAAATAGAAACACTTTACTGATTTTGCTTCATGGCAGTAAGACCTGAGACATGACTACCTCTGAAGAACTAAAGATAGGAATCAAACAGAAAACAGTAAAAAGGCTTCTTGTGGCTTGATTACTTAACCAATGGTGAATTCCAGAAAAGAACCAGGAGTAAAAGATATCAAGAAATTTTATGACAGAAAAGATGAGCTTGTGTGGCGAGAGCCAAGTGTGACAAATGAATGGCCAGAGTGCTCATTTAGCATTTTTTCAAGGACAAGGACATGGACAAAAGTCACATAGGATGGATGGGTTGTGTTTGTGATTGTTGGAGGGAACTCTGAAATTTGCTAAATCCCAGATCCATTTGAGGAGAAAACATTAAACTGAACAACTTTTGTAATTTTACAATGTTAATGTTAAAAATGTACATATCTTAAATTTCTTAGCAATATTTTTATATTCTGTTAACTACAATTAAAATATAGGACTTAAACTAACAAAATATCATGTTAAAAATAAAATTACAGGGCAGCTAGGTGGCGCAGTGGATAGAGCACCAGCCCTGAAGTCAGGAGGACCTGAGTTCAAATCTGGTCTCAGACACTTAACATTCCATAGCTGTGTGACCCTGGGCAAGTCATTTAACCTCAATTGCCTCAGCAAAAATAAATAAATAAATAAATAAAATTACATCAATATTCAGGTTGATATATTTGCTAATGGTTTTTACCTAATGGATAACACCACTCTTTTGGTGTTTAGTTTCTGAGGTTCTGAGGTCTTGAGAGAAGAAAGAAATTTTTTTTTTAAAGTTTCTTCAACTCCATTCATTCATTACTTACTTATTTTTATTAAAGCTTTTTATTTTTGAAAACATATGCTTGATAGTTCTTCAACATTAGCCCTTCCAAAACCTTGTTTCAGTTTTCCTCTCCCTTCCGTAGATGGCAAGTAGTCCAATACATGTTAAACATGTTAGAAATATATGTTAAATTCAATATATGCATACATATTTATTTAGTTATCGTGTCGCATGAGAAAAGTCAAATCAAACCATTTAAAAAAAAAAAGATGAGAGAAGCAAAATAAAATGCAAGCAAACAACAACAAAAAGAGTAAGAATGCTATGTTGTGGTCCACACTCAGTTCCCACAGGCTTCTCTCTGGGTGTAGATGGCTCTCTTCATGACTGAACAATTGGAACTGGTTGAATCATTTCATCATTGAAGAGAGCCATGTCCATCAGAATTGATCATTACATAATCTTCTTGTTGCCATATGTAATGATCTCCTGGTTCTACTCATTTCACTTAGCTTCAGTTCATGTAAGTCTCTCCAGGATGCTCTGAAATCATCCTGCTGGTTGTTTCTTACAGAACAATAATATTCCATAATATTCATATACCATAACTTATTCAGCCATTCTCCAATTGATGGACATCCATTCAGTTTCCAGTTTCTAGCCACTACAAAAAAGACTGCCACAAACATTTTTGCACATGTGGGGCCCTTTCCCTCCTTTAAGATCTCTTTGGGATATAGGCCCAGTAGACACACTGCTGGGTCAAAGGATACAAAGTTTGATAACTCTTTGGGCATAGTTCCAAATTGCTCTTCAAAATGGTTGACTCTGTTTACAATTCCACCAATAATGTATTAATGTTCCACTTTTCCCACATCTCCAATATTCGTCATTATTTTTCCTGTCATCTTTGCCAATCTGACAGGTGTGTAATGGTATCTCGGAGTTGTCTTAATTTGCATTTCTCTGCATCAACAGTGAGAAATTCAGGGAACAGGATCCTCTTTGTTGTGTTGTAAATATTATGTTAGATTAAATACCATAGTGAATTGGTGAGACCTGTAATATTCTGAATCCTGCTGGAAAATTCAAGACTGTACTTCACATTTTTTTGTGCTTCTTGTTACTATCAATAATTTAATGTAATATATTTGAAGAGATCTTTATGTAGTTGATTATAATTCATAACTGTAGGGATAAAATAGGACTTTTATTTTGTGATATGATACAAAGGTTACTATTTTGCTTTCTGTTGTGGTAGATGGAATATAGTAGGTGGAATGAGATGGGATCAGAAAGAAATATCAAAGGTCAGAGCAGGTCTAGAGTCCAAATTTTCTAGCAAGACCCATAGGATTAAATGAGCATCAGAAATTGTAGCCATGTAGCTAGGTGGCAAAGTGGACAGAGTGCCATGCCTAGAGTCAGGAGGACTCATCTTTCTAAGTTTAAACCATACCTCAGATATTTACTAGCTGTAAAATAGAATATCAGCAACTACCGACTTTTATCATCTATACAAAATGCAAATGAGGATCATTTTATTTGTAAGTGAATTAAGGGCATTTTTGATGAGACTATTACTAGGTTAAATATTAGTTTGCAAGTAATATTTAATGAAGGTCACCTTAACCATGACATAATTGTCTAAAAGATGTAAAAAAAAAAAAAGATGTTAAAAAAAGATGTAAAAAAGATGTAAAAATAATAATATGGTCAGAATGGTTGTTAGAGAACACAATAACATTTCTTATGACATTATATAGAGTGCTTTCAAACAGGAGATTCATCATTCCTTAAAAATAGCTCTTTTTCTTACTGTAATGTATCATGATGAAACTTTTTCATAATATAAGGTTCCATTATTATTTATTGATTATGAAAAAAAAAACATTTATTTGATAGGTTTAGAGACTCTCAGAAGTCTTTCATTCATGTGTTGAGGTTATTTAGAAGACCTTGAAAGTCTAATAAATAGAAATAAAACTTTTCAGTAAAACTCATAATAAATACCAGGTGAGGCATTAAACAGGAAGAGATGAGTGTGTTTGCCAAAGGTTATTTACCAATGTAATGGTGGAGATCCCATCACCCTGTTTGCCTTAGTTTCCTCATTTTAAAAAGAGCTGGAGAAGGAAATGGGAAATTACTCCAGTATGTTTGCCAAGAAAACCCCAGATAGAGTCCCCAATGAGTAGGACTTAACTGAAATGACTGTACAGCATGATTCGGAACCAAGTAGGCAAGCTAAAGTATGGGTATTAGATGGGTGAGTAGAAAAAGGTCAAGAAAGGTAGTAGATGATAAACTGAGTAAAACAGTGGAATCAGTAAAATAATTATTGGAAACTAGAGAAAAATGAACACAAGTCCATAAAATCACTCAGAAAGAAGAAAATTTGTAGTAAGTTGAAGGACACAAATATTTCCATACAGGAAACAAGATTAAAGGTGACAAAGAAAAAAAGATGACCTTTATAATTAAGGCAGTTATCTCAAACTTAGAACAGTTTACTATTTCAGTAGCTTTTTTATTCTTTCTGTCTATGCAGTAGGTAATTGGCAATTGTAGTTTAGAGTTTGCAAGTGGAAATAAGTGAGAATACTTGACTTAACAGAATGGAGAAAGAGGAAGAGGAGAGGGGACAATTCCTATCTCTTGTATCAGAGAGTTTTAGTTTAATTTATTGAGCAAATTAGTTAACCTCTTGTGCCCCAAGAATTGATTCCATTTACAAAATGAGGATAATACCACCTCTTTCTCACAGGGTAAGAACTGAGTAAGGTGAGGTGAACATGTTAAGATAATATTCAGGATATTTTCCAAGTTTATGTTCTTAGCTTTCAGGTCAAATACTATATCTAAGAAGGTTACTGTGCCAGTTTGCTGCAGTCAGCAAAAATTCAAAACACTGCAGTATGACAAGCAGGCAGGGGTTTATACTAACCAAGCCAATTCTGTTATCTAAGCTATTTTTATTAGAGATACACAAAAGCTATAGTCTACTGTAGTCTGTTAATTCTTGAATGTAAGAATTTTGTTTTTCATAAGATTTATTAGTTTTATATTGTTAGTGTGAAGCAAGTAGATGCCCACATTTAAACTACAATATATAGTTACATGGGGGGATGGGGAAGTGTTTATTTCTGAAGAAGCAATGAAGGGTAGTAGAACATAAATTTAAGTTTAAAGGATTGAATAATATGGTCAGAATGGTTGTTAGAGAACACAATAACATTTCTTATGACATTATATAGAGTGCTTTCAAACAGGAGATTCATCATTCCTTAAAAATAGCTCTTTTTCTTACTGTAATGTATCATGATGAAACTTTTTCATAATTAATTGTTTATTTCCTTTCTAGAAAGTGCTTTTGTTTGTGATTCACATTTTATTTCCTCTTTCTTCTTACATTTATAAACAAATTTGATTCTTATTTTTTTATTATACACCTATATCAATTCTTGTATATAAATATATTCTATATCACCTTTGTAGGGAGCACTGGTACTAATGATTGTCATTATTTTGGCAGCAGGTTTTCCTTTCCTATTCTGTTTATTAATATTAAGATTAATTGAGTGTCCTCAACCCAACTGGTTAGCTAGTTGGGTCACAAATATGATTATCAGTGCGGAGAATTTGACCTAGGATTAAAAGTATGAATAAAATGCAATAATGTGAATAATAAGGAATTGACTATATTAATAGAAACAATTTCTTAATTTCCTTCTCTTGAAACTAGTACTTCAGACTGAAGTTGACTCCATTTTTTGGACTGATTCCATATGCTAGAAACAAGATAATAGTATTTTTCAGTACAGAATATTTACTTTAAAGAAAGGTAATTTACTTTTCAGTAGGAAATGAGAAATTTACCTTAATTTTTTTTTTTTTTTTTGTTTAGGAAGCAAAGCCTTCTGCTGAGGACTTGGGGGAAAAGAAAGAAGGAGAATACATTAAACTCAAAGTCATTGGGCAGGTGAGTACCATCTTTTACTTAATCTGTCTGGTGATTGTGGCCTCCCATCCTTTCATCTCTCCTTTTAATTATCTCAAGCCTGTTTATTTTTATGGAGAGCTACAGTCCTTGTAGTCCTCTGTTTCTTTGCTGTCTTAACTCCCTAGAAGACTTGGTCTACTTAATATTGTCCTCTCCCCTTGAATTCTTTGTCTTCTTTTCATAGCACCATTCATGCCTGGCTGGATCCAACCTCTGACATAACTCTGTCATACCTTTTCTACTCTTTCTAGGGTGGGCAATAGTTGAATGGAGCCTGAAGATATCACACAAACCTGCTGACTGGGATTTTTACAATTTCATCTATCAGGCCTTTTCTGCCTTTTCTGCTTCTCTGATTAACTCTTCTAAATTATTTTCCATTTTTTTTTTTTTTTTTTTTTTTTACACCCCTTCATTTTAGTAGAAGGCTAAGGAAAATAGAGATGATCCACTACAAGCTCCTTTTTTTCCCCTTCATTCAACTTGACAGAGCCTTTTGTATAATCCTTCACTTTGCTTTGCTCTTTTTTTTTTTTTTTTTTTTTTTTTTTGTTGTTGTTGTTGCCAAAACCAACTGCTCTGCTTTTGCTTTTTATGTTGTTTTTTCCGGAAGGATTAGCCTCCCTATGATCTTCATTTTCTTCTTTTCTACTGATTGTTGCCTGTTTCCTGGAATTACATCCAGATCTTTCTCAGTGTCTGTTGCATTCTAGGCATTTAATTAATGTTTATTGACTTGATTTCTGCATGCCCCCCAAATTTTCATGACTCTGCTATCCTCTTGACCTGTTGTTCAGAAAGTCCCTTCTCTTTTATGACACAATGCCTGGAAAAAAGTCTGTATAATCTATGACTTTTTATTTCCTTACCTATATTGCTTCTCAATCCTGGGCAGTTTGAGTTTTGACATTACCACTCAACTGGAGATAATTTCTGTAGTTGATTTCTTAATTGCTAAAATCTGATGACCTTTTCTCAGTCTTCATTCTTTACCCCTCTAGCTTTTTATGCTGGACTGCTTCATTTTCTTGGATTCTCTCTTCCTTTGGTTTTTGTGACACTGCTGTCTCTTGATTTTCCTTTGACCTGTCTGACTGCTGATTCCGTATTCATATCTTCCCTCCAAAGCTTTAGTCTGGCTCTCCCTTCTCTCTCGGTGATTTCATCTACTACTTTTGGTTAAGTTAAACATCTCTATGTTGATGGCTTCCAAGTTTATCTATCCAGCCTTCATCTCTTTCCCGAGTTCTAACCCTACATCACCAACTGCCTGTAAACACATTCCCTACCTAGATGTTATGTAAGCAGCTCAAACTCAGCATGTCATACAGAACTCTTTCTGAAATCTCCAGACTTCCCTGTTTTCACTGAAGGCATCACCAGCCTTTCATTTACCCAGATTGAAGTTATTTTTAACTCTTCTTGTCCTCCTCCCCCATCATCTGTTCAATTGCCAAATCTTGTCATTTCTACCTTACAGCATTTCTGTTCACCATTTTTTTATTTACATGATTGTCACCCTAGATCGGACCCTTATCACTTGCTCGAATTATTGCAAGTCTCTTTTCTAATTCATCTTCTACACAGCTGCCAAAACAAGCTTTTTGAAAGATTTCATCATTGTTATTACCTGACAAAAAAAAATCTTCAAAGCTTCCTTTTTGCCTTTAGGATAACTGGTGGTTGGTATTTATAGCAGACAAAGAGTCAAGATTTTGGCTAACATCAGAAATCACAAATTATTTCTGGTTTTTCCATTATTACATCAAAACACCTACGAATACCTTTTTATGCAGAAAGATTTTTTTCTTTTACTAATTATAATTCTGGCAATATGACACTGCCTAAAGTGTTATAGTCCATATTAAAAATTGTTCACACCTCCACTAGTAATGTGTTAGTAGGCTTTTCTTCGAACCTGCCCCATTCATCAACACTGATTTTTTCTTTTTTCTTTTAAAACGTGTTTACAGTAAGTAATCCTACATAAGAAGTGCTTTCTTATTTGGCCTATGTTTTTATGGGAATAAGGTGGTTCAAAAGAGTTATTTTAATTTAAATTTCTCAGAGTTTGAATAGTTTTCAAGTCATTGAATTATCTGTTCATGTTCTTTTAAAAAATCATTTAATGATCAAGAGATTGTTAGGATTCTAGAATTTAAAGCTGGAAGGGACTTTAGAGATTTTTCATTTTAATTTCCTCACTTAATAGATAAGAAGACTGAGTTCTGATCCTTTAGAACCAGTTTTCTTTCTACTGTAACATATGCTATTACCCTTATAAATTTGTATCACTTGTGATTCTGAATGTAAGATTGTTATCAGATACATTTACCACAAAATCCCTCCCTAACCTGCCATTAAAAATATTTTGGTAACATTTCTCTTTATTGTACAAGTGCTCTTATATAGTCATTCATCCATTTTTGTCTAGTAAATTGCTTCCATTTGTTTTTTATCTTTTTTCTGCACAATTGGGGTAACCAAATTATTTCTTTTCTGCTAATTTTTTCTCTTTTTATAAGATCATAGGTCAGTTGGAGTCTATTGCAATAAATAGTATGGATTGAATTGTGAGCCTAAAATTTTTGCCTTACTCTTAACTGATTGATTTCCTTAATTATAATTCTTAGCTTTTTCTTTTCTCTAATATTTTTTAATCTTGGATTTACCAAATATGATTTTATTTTGCTTTTTTTAATTCTAAATTTTAAAATTTTGTTTCACTGATTTGTTTTTGTTATGTACTACCTTTTTTTTTTTTTGCTAAAAACTTTCATTTTAAGTAATTCTTTTCTTTTTAAATTTGGAATTCCAAATTCTTTCCCTTCTACTCTCTCCCTAACCCACTGAGAAGGCAAGCATATGATACCAATTATCCATGTGAAATCATGCAAAACATTACCATATTTAACTATCTTTCAAAAAAAAGCTAGAAAAATAAAGTGAGAAAACTATGCTTCAATTTGCACTCGATAGTTCATCAGTTCTCTCTGGAGGTGAATAGCATTTTCTCATCATGAGTCCTTTGGAATTGTTTTGATTCACTGTATTGATCAGAGTAACTAAGTCTTTCACAATTGAACATCATTACAACATTCCTGTTACTTTGCATAATGATTTCTCAATTTTTCTTGCTTCACTTTGCATCAGTTCATATAGGTCTTGCCTTGTTTTTCTGAAACCACTACTTTATCATTTCTTATGGTACAATAGTTCTCTATTCTATAAATATTTTTGTGTATATAGGTCCTTTTTCTTTTTCTTTGATCTCGTTGGAATATAGACCTAGTAGTAGTATTGCTGGGTCAAAGGGTATGCAGAGTTTTATAGTCTTTTGGGCATAGTTTCAAATTATTTTTCAGAATGATTGGATCAGTTTACAACTACCAATAGTGCATTACTGTACCTATTTTTCCCTCCTCTCTTATAGATTTTTTTTTTCATTTCTGATAGGTGTGAGATAAAAAAAAGATAATAAAAAACAAGTATTTTTGATAATTATTTGCTTTATTTTGCAATGTAAGACTTGTCTTCCCCCATCATCTGTCTTTTTTTTTTTATGATTTTCCCTTAATCTTCTCATTTTTTGGTTATTTTTGGTAGTTTTTTATTTTCCAAATGTATGTAAAGATAGTTTTCAACATTTGTTTTTGTAAGAATTTGTATTCCAAATTTTTTTCTCTCCTTCCCTTATCTCTCTCCCTTCCCCAAGACAGCAAGTAATCTGATATAGTTTAAATATGTGCAATTCTTTTAAACATATTTCCATATTTGTCATGTTCTGCAAGAAAATTCAGACCAAAAGGGGAAAAAAATCAATGATATTCATCCCCCCTCCCTTTTTTTTTTCTTAAAGAAGATTTAAGGATTCACATTGGGGTTGTGTAGGGGGTAGAGTGAGGTAAGATTTGGAACTATCTTTACAAAGATATTGAGAAATGCTTTTGAAGCATTAGTGAAAATATTTTGTTCAGTAAAATCATTTGGGGCTAAATAAAAGAAATCCTTGATAAAAAGAAGTAACTTTGTTCTTTTCTGTTCTTAGGACAGCAGTGAAATTCACTTCAAGGTGAAAATGACAACACATCTCAAGAAACTCAAAGAATCATACTGTCAAAGACAGGTTTGTATAGTACAGTTTCTTTTTATCAGGGAAAAAAAATTCTCTGAGAAAGAATAACCACAGGAAAAAGTTGTTTTTCTTTCATTTCTTTAACCATTAGTAACTTGGGAAAGAAGGTAGTTGGTAGCATTACTTGTGTCATGTTTGCTGAGATTTACTTATGTGAGCCATTTCTTGTGAATTTATAATAAAGGTGAAACTATTTTGAAATACTGAAATATTAAGTGCTATATAATTGCTAGTATATAAATACTAAACCATAAGTAATTATGGAATTTTTTTTTTAATATTGGCTCACTGGTACATTTAAAACTAAAGATAATTTTATTCTTAGTTTTCAGAATAGAATTTCTTAAGGCTAACAGGTTTTTGGATCTGTTAGATTTAAGTATGTGTAATAAACATAGCACCAAGGACCACTGCTTAATGAATTTTATTATTTGTTAGTGCAATTACTGATACTAATGAAACCTACTGATACTAATTCTAGATGTCTAAAATCTAATGAAAATTTTGGTGTCAAAAGCTTCTAGTATATATCTTGTTATATTGGATCTATGGGTCCTTTCAAATCTGGTTTCTTTAGAAATATTTTCATAGTTTATGGGAGATGAATGGGCTTTGTAATTTTAATAAATGAAATTGTGGTTTAGGTTACTAGTAAAGATGACTCAATTTATGATTCACTTATTTTATAAAACATAATCTTTGTTGCTCTTTTTTACCTTAGTATAAATTCTTCATAAGTCATTTATACAAAGATAATTCACAAGAGGAAAGGTGAGAGAAATAGATAGATCTCTATTATACAGTATTTCTTAGAATAATACCACATAATATTTTATTTTACATATAATGTTGGTTATTGTATAATAAATAATTTAGTCAGTTCTGTTTATAATAAAGAGCTAGGTAGAACAAAATCCCATTAATTCTGATTTTGTTCTGATATTTATTGTTAGATTAGCTATTTATATTTGTAGTATATGTAGATCTGAGGGGGAAAAGCAACTAAACTATACTAGTCCCTAGAGCCAAGTGTGACGGCTGTTTAAAATGTTGACTAAAATAAATATTTTTTAATCATTCACATCAACATGTAGTAACGTCCTAGTTAAATGCATTCTTAATTGCCTAAGACAGATTATTTAATGCCTTCCATCAGACTTTCTAATTTAGTTAATAAGTATACTTGTCAGTAATAAAACTTATTCCTTCTAAAAGTATTTTGTAATTTATACTTTTAATTTAAACTAGGATTGCTCCCAGTTACTTCAAAAGAGTAATAAGCCTTTACTGTGTTATCAACCCAAGCAAAGTTGAGTTTCACCCATCCAATTTGTGCTTGATCTCTTTTATTAGACATTGGATGTGTTTTGCTTTTGTTTTAAAATTTTATTTCATCATCAATCCATATGAAACTCTTAAGTATTAAGTATTAAAAGTGCTTAATAAACTGAGTTTTGGTCTCAAGTAAAATGAAGGATAGGTAATCAGTAAGATCCTTTCCAGTTCTGAATCCTATGATCTTAGGGCTTTTTGCTGTTCCCATGTTGTCGGAAGTAACATTTAATTTGTATGTGGCATTCAAATAAGCCAAATTTCAATCAATTAAGTTTTCTTGAGAGGATTTTTAGTAGAGAGGGACTATCTAATTCAGACTCCCTGTGGTAATTGTCATTATCATCTTTTTTTTTTTTTTTTCTTTTTCTTTTTTCTTTTTTTTTTAATTTCTTTTTTTTTCTTTTTTTTTTTTTCTTTTAAGCTTTTTATTTGTATAACATATGTATGGGTAGTTCCCCAACCTTGATCTTTACAAAGCTTTCATTATCATCTTTTTAAATGATATTGTTTTTAACTTTACAAAGTACTTCATGTACATTATCTCATTTAATCTCCACAACTATCCTGTGACATAAGAGCTGAAAAATGTTGAGGAAACGAGTATGAGAGAGGTTTAGTCCTGGGATACTTAGTTATTAAGTTTCTGAGGTAGGATTTGAATCCAGGTCTTTCTGATGTCAATTCTAGGACTGTCTATATCCACCACTGTATCTACCCGCTTGTAGAGTTAACTAATTTGATTTAGATCACACTAACAAATTGATTGGATCCAGTCTCTTAATAGTTCTTTGTTCACTAAAACATGTTTATCCTTTATAGTTTTATCAATATTATAAATTCATTCATTTAAATGATAGTACAGCAGAAAGAACATTAAGCTGGGAGACACTGAATCTCACTCTAAATCCTTGCTTGCTGATTGATTTTAGAAAAGTCTAATCTAATTCTAGAAATTCTAATTCTAAATTCTAGATTCTAAAAATCTAACTCTAAATCCATGAACTTATTATCGAGACAGGATACTTGAATACATACACAGATATATACATGTAGGGTTCTTCATTACTTTTTTGTTTCATATCCTGAGTAATAAATATAACAACAAATAGTTCTATAGGATCTCTACGTTTTAGGAATCTGCCTTTCATTTTAGAGTTAGTAGAAATGAAGTGTTAGATTCCCCCCCCCCCAACTAAAAAAAAATAAATTAAAAATTAAATTTTCTCCCAATTACATATTAAAATAATTTTAAAAATTCATTTTAAAGTTTTGAGCATCAAATTCTTTTTCTCCTTCCTTTCCCCCCTCATTGAGAACACAATTAGATACGTTATACATATGCAGTCATGCAAAACATTTCCATATTTGTCATGTTGTGAAAGAAAATTACCCTTTACCCCCCCCCCAAAAAAAAAAAAAGCCCAAGAAAAATGAAGTCTGTTTTGATCTCTATTCAGACTTCATCAGTTCTTTCTTTGGGGATGGATAGCATTTTTCTTCCTAAGTCCTTCAAAATTGTCTTGGATTATTGTATTGCTGAGAATAGCTAAATCATTCATTGTTGACAACTGGGCAGTTACTAATCTTACTGTGTATAATATTTTCTTGGTTCTCCTCATTTCACTTTGCTATCAGGTCATGTAAGGCTTTCCAGGTTTTTCTGAGAGCATACCATTCATTATTTCTTATAGCACAAATGTATCCCATCTTATTCATTTACTACCAAAACTTGTTCAGCCTTTCCTCAGTTGATGAAATTTGCAGTTATTTGCCACCAGAAAAGAGCTGCTATAAATATTTTTGTACATGTATGTTCTTTTAATTTTTATTTTTAAAAATCTCTTTGGGATATATCGACTTAGTAGTGGTATTGCTGAATCAGAGGGTGTATATGGTTTTGTAGCCACACTTTGAACATAGTTCTAAATTGCTCTTCAGAAGGTTGGCCTGTTCACAATTCACCAAGAGTGCATCAGTGTCCCACTCTTCCCATATCCCTTCCAACATTTATCATTTTACTTTTCTGTCATATTAGCCAATCTAGTGGCTATGGTACTTCAGAGTTGTTTTAATTTGCATTTTTCCAATCCATGATGATTTAGAGTAGCATCTTTTCATATGACAGTAGCTTTGACTATTTTGTCTGAAAGCTGCCTGTTCATATTTTTTGAAATTTATCAATGGGAAAGTGGCTCTTATTTTTATAAATTTGATTCGATTCTGTATATATTTGAGAAATAAAACCTTTGAGAGATTTGGTGCAAAATTATCACCATTACCACTATTTCCCTTTATCCTATTTCCCCTCTCCCCTCTCCCCCTTTCCTTCTCTCCCTCTCTCCCTTCTCTATCTCTTCTAAATCTTCAGTCAGCATGTGAAGTAAGAAAAGGGATGAGATTGAAGTCAGCGGACCAAGTCAAATTTGACCTTTATCATTTTCAAACTATTTGACCTTGGGCAAATCTGTTACATCCATAATTCTTACATAAATCTAAAAGAAAGCAACATTTTGTCTTTAAGATTAATACAAATCTCATAGAATGTTACTTATTTCATAGATTTTTTTTGTTGAGAAAAGTATTGCATGTAACTTAAGAGGCTTTATAAATGTACATTGTTATTTCTATTGTTTATATTCAGAAATGAGTATTTGACCTGGAACTTCACGTTAGGTTGAGTTGCTCCCTTTGAATTTTCTAGATTTTCCTTCAATAAATAAGAAACTGAGATTCAAAGCTGTATTATTCCATAACTTGATCATCCATCCATGATGCAAAAGAGAAACTAATTGCCCTATTGTTTTAAAAGAAAATCCTTGACTGTATATATTTTGGTTTCTCCTTTAAAAGAAATCCCCTCCCCCTTCCCATGGTGACCCGTGGTGAGGAAAAAAAAAAATGTACATTTGATTCCTTTGGGGAAAATCGTTTGGCTTCCAGGAAAGAGTTTTATAAGCCTCTGAAAAGAGAATGTTTTTGAACTTTGCTGTAGGATTAGACTCATTAGGCTCATTGCCAGTGACAAAATTTCTGATTAAATGTAATACATTTTCAACCTATCACTGGCATAACCTCTCTTTTCTCCCAGTAGTCTTATTAGATTGTCATATTAGGCTTATTTTAGCCCTTATGTTAGCCCTTCTTGTGCTGATTTTTGCTACAGGAGGATTCTTCTCTTGAATTAGCGGGCTGTATCATTAGACTTCTTTAACCCTAAGCGTTGGGCAGCTGAATGGTGCTGTAGAGCCCACAGGGCTAAGCCTGGGATCAGAAGACTCATCTTCCTGTGTTTAAATCTGCCCCCAGAAATCTAGTAGCTTAGTGGGCAAGTTACTTCATCCTATTTGCCTCAGTTTCCTTAACTGGTAAAGGAGCTGAAGAAGAAAATGGTAAATTACTGTAATATTTCTGCCAAGAAAACTGCAGCTGTGGAGTCAGACACAAATGGAAAAATGACTCAACAGTAGCCACCACCCTGGTCACACATGCAGCTGGCAACCTTCATTTTGCCTACTCTTACATAGTAAAACTGCTTTCTGCAGGCTGTTGCTTGTCTTTCCATTGTTACTTTGAGATTTCTTCTGTTTTTCTATCCCTCAGTGCCACTCGGCTCACTCCTTCTTAATTAGTCCAACTTCTTTCTTTGATGGTGTCCTTTCAGGCAGGTCTGCAGACTGCAGGGCCAGCAGTGTCAGGCAGGGGAGGGGGGAACCCTTGTTACTAACCCTTCTTTCTTTCTACAGGCTTCTTTAGTCTTAGGGCTGGTTTCCTAGGCAGCAGCCTCAGCCTCAGTCCCATTTCCTCAGCAGCTCCTTTCTGAACCAGGAGAATTGAAGTCTTATTCTAAAACAGAGCTAAATCTTATTTTAGTCTTTCATATTCCCTAAAGCCCACCATTGTTTCCTATGTATGTTGTCTTCTTTCCCAGAGTTTAATAATTATTGTAGCTCATGTTCATGTAGTAATATTATCCATGTTCTCCCCCTATTGAAAGCAGTACTTGAGGGGCAGGAGAGAAGCAGCATGACTTATAGAAAGAGCATTGGATTGGGCAGACCATTTAAATCTCCCTGATTCTTGTTTTCTTCATTTACAAAATATT
>JAJPUD010000848.1:215049-350975 GCA_023553655.1 Myrmecobius fasciatus | reverse complement strand
CCCCTCCCCTAGATGGCAGGAAGTCCACTACATGTTAATTATGTTAAAATACTTGACAGATCATATATACGTATACATTTTCCCACACTTATCCTGCTGTGCAAGAGAAATCGGAAATACTTATAGTTATTATTGAGATCTAGGGACTATTGGCTTCTGACTTGAGGTCCATTGAAGCCCACTACCTAATTATGGCTCAGTCTTAAAATAAAGGAGAAAGGGGTATGTATGGGGGGACAGGGAAGGAGGTAGGGTGGAGATTGGATAATAAAAGCAGCTAGCTATCATTTATATAGCACTTTTAAAGTTTGCAAAGCACTTTACAAATATAATTTAATTTGACTCTCACAACCACTTTAGGAAATGGGTACTATTATCAACTCCATTTTGCAGACAAGGAAACTGAGGCAGACAGAAGAAAATCAGTTCAGTAAAACTAGCCTAAAATATATTTTTAAAAATCTGACATTTTTATATGGTGTTCCATATCTCCTATTTCTTGCTGTTTTTACTAAGAAAAACCTTTAGAGAACTTCAAAAGGACTGTATACTTATTTCAAGGAAGGGGGCTTACTTGTGTGCTAGGTTGGGGGGAAAGGGGGAGAGTTGTTGTCCAGGAGAAAGAAACCTTGGTTGGAATTTTAAAGTGGATGACTGTAGAAAATGGAAATAGGGCCACCAGTTCCTGGAGCTTTCAGCACTGGCTGAGAAACGTACAGTCCTTGGCTCCCTAGTTTTATACTCCCAACTCCATGAAGCCAGATTTTTCTCCCCGTAGCTCCTGCCCTTGTTTGAGCTGATCCTGTAGTCCTGGATCCCCACTTGTTTAGAGTTAGGAGTGTTCTCATTGTAGGAAAAAGGGAGAGGGAGGGAAGATGAAAGGGGAGAAGGGCAGCTCCCTGATTCAGTGAAGAGTGTGTGTTCCTGGTAACACCACATTGGAACTGTGAATGCATTTTCTTGAAGAAAGAAAATTATGTAGTTAGCTTGTGTTGTGCTTTTAGTACAAGAGAAAAATTCAGTTAAATCAAGGGTTAGTTGATTTTTGTGAGCTGACACAGGAACCCAGCCACCATTCACATAAAGGCATTCTGGATTGCAAACTTGGGCCTGAGAGCAAACTTTTGGGACACAGACTCTTCAGGCAAAATGAGCTTATAGTTTAGACAAGTAATTAATATGACTAATTTTAGTATAACAATTGAGTTTTAATTTTAAAGTATTGTAATAATGTTTATACGTTATGGGTTTATGAGTGATGGGGAATATTTCTAAGCAAACTAGCTTGATAATGGTAGCATAACTTTGAAAAAAGACACTTTGATAGATCTTTTTCATCATTTCTCTCTATACTGGGAAAAAAATGTAATGTATTAACTTATCAGTAACCAAGGGTAATTGATATTAGCTTTCTTTACTGTTGGGAGAAAAGTTTTCAGGGAAAGCCACAAAACAAAAATGAAAATTGAGCCTTAATTCCAAAAAAACACAATGAAAAACAGGTCACAAAGGTCATCTTTCTAAAAAACTAAGGCCCATCATAGTAGGTTCCATTTTTCTTTTTGTGCTTTAGAATATGTTTTCAGTGATTCTTAGGCTCTAGATAATTTCTGAATATGCCAGAACATTCTTATTTTTTGGTATGAATTTAAGAGAAAGCTAAATTGATCTGAACCTTGTAACAATGAGATTTATTCCCTACAAAAGTAGTGCCTTGTGAATCCTGTTTTCCAATTGATTTCCATTGTTCTTTAGAATTTTATTTCTACAGAAACTTTATTGACTCCAGTACATAGTAATCCCATTTATGAATCCTATGTTGAATTTAAGACTCCTGCCTTTGCCAGTTTACTTGCATTTAATTTTTAGAGCTCCATCCACGAAATCTCTCGATCCAAAGCCAAGGGCTTCAGTTTTTTTTGTTGTTATTTGTTTGTTTATTTATTTCATTTTGTTTTTGCATAAGCTCTGGACCACCACAATGAAGGCTCCATTTAATGTACAGCAATGCAACACTTTAGTATTTCTGAGGCTGACCCTCTCTACCTGGCCGCCTGCGGCTCTCGACTCAACTTGCATTTAATTCTTTCATATTTCCCCTATAATTCATATGGGTAATCAATTTACATGATCTCAAGACTCATTTTTTAAAAATTTAATTTAAAAGACATCTAAAATCAGATCATATAATCAAAGCACTTTGGTTTTAAGAACAATTTTTAAAATGTAGAGATAGTTTGGTGTAGTATATAGAGAGCTAGTCTCAAAGCCAAGGAAGACTCTGATCCATGGCTCACCTCAGACAGACACATCTTGCTCTGTGACTCTGGGCTTGTCAATGTAATCACTCAGGGCTCCAGGCCTTTTAAACTTTTTAAAACTGTAAGTCACAGAGCAGGGGCTGATTTTCATTGGTTAAAAGTAGTTTTCTCACACATACATAGCTAAATCCCCAAATATATTAAAATAGTCAATATCCATTTTTTTTAAGAGAATTCTTTTTGATCTTATAGGTCTTGAATGTATAAACTAGTCACAATAAACTATGACACTTGCCCTTAGGTATTAAGGTATCAATTAGGAATTTTTAACTAAAAGGTACTTTAATGTTTGTAGATGATGAAAGTAGTCACCAGTTTGTGCTAGGTAGTAAGTAATGTGTTCGTTTTTTTCTCTCAACTATTATTAATACTAATGGCTAATTGTATTGAGAGTGGTGTCTAGGTCACCAGTTGTTTGTTTGTTTTTAATATATTTCAGCTAGTAGCTATTGGGAGACACTAGATTGTTTTTTAAATCTAGTTTCTAAATCTAGATCTACATAAAGCAAAATCTGCCTAATTTTGGGAGTTTTGTTGATGGGTAAACTGTTGAGCACTTTTGAGTTTGGATTTTTATGCCAGCCTTGTGATCTGTTTGCATGGATTATTCAGATTGATGACCTTATGGGCCTTTTTGAGGATGTCAGCTTTACACTTTTCATTTTATGGGTATTCTTTGCAACTTGTTGGAGCATCAGAGTTTGTAATTTTATGTAAGAAACACAGCTAATCTTTTTTTTTTTTTTTAATGCTTCTTTTCAAATTTTTTTTTTTAGGGTGTTCCAATGAACTCACTCAGGTTTCTCTTTGAAGGTCAGAGAATTGCTGATAATCATACTCCAAAAGAGGTGAGTACAATCTTTACTGGAAATGAACAAATAAAATTTAATTTAACAGTATTTTTATACTAAAATCTAATTTAAATTGTGATGACAAACATATTTTGAATCAAATTTCTCATTTGTTACTCTCAAAAAAAAATTTTTTTTTTTAAAAGAAAAAGGAGGTATAATTGTAAAGACATGAATTTGTTGCCTCTGTTACTGAACATGGCCATGGATAGTGAGACTATATATCAATTCTGTATCTTAACACATTTAGAAAATGAGCAGGGTCAGCTAGATGGTGTAATGGCTAGAGCACCAGTCCTGGAGTCAGGAAGACCCGAGTTCAAATACGGCCTCAGACACTTAACGCGTCCTAGCTGTGTTACCCTGGGCAAGTCACTTAACCCTTATTGCCTCTCCCTTCCCTTCCCTTCCCCCACCCCCCCAAAAAAAAAGAAAGAAAGAAAAGAAAATGGGCAGAAGAAATTTGTATAATCTCATTTAGTTAAGTTCACTTTAAAAATACTCTTTGCCCTACTATTAAATTACATTTTTCTTTTTTCTCACAGCTGGGCATGGAGGAAGAAGATGTGATTGAAGTTTATCAGGAACAGACAGGGGGTCATTCAGCAGTTTAGATCATCTGTGTTTGTTTTTTTTTTTCCTTTCCCCCTTAATCCTTTTTTATTTTTAAACAATAGTTCTTTTGTAATGTGGTGTTTGACACTGAATTGAAACTGGCACCCTATCTCTGGGAGTCTTACTTTCAAAGTCTGGTATTTTGAATTCTAGTGCTCATTATACACTATCATTTGTTTTCATTGTGCTGAACTCTTGTGATCAAGCCGCAGCCCCCTTCCTACTTCCCTACCATCTTTTTTGAAATACGTGTATGTATATACATGCCACATTCACTAGGACTGTGCATTGCAGGCTTGAAGGTGATAAGATCTGCCAGAGCGAGTGTTCTAAATGACTTTCATATTGACCCTGAAGTTCTGGTGTGTCATTGCTTCACTCCTGGACTATAACTTTCAGTGGGCGATGGAAGTTTTTCAGAGGACTGAACTGTGGAAAAATGATGTTTCCTTAATTTGAAGCTACTTTTTAACAAATCTGATGGCCTGGACCAGAAGAGGAATATCAGGTTGGAAATGGAGATGATAGATAAGGTTACAGTCATGACTAACTCCAGAGGTGCTTCACTGAAGAGACAAACCATTTTACGATTTTAAATCTTGTCAGAAGAACCCAGAAAAGTTACTAATTTTCCATTAGCAATTAATAAAGGTATTGATGCAGAAATGTATGTAGCAGACCACTGCTATCTTTTGACTTTATTGTACTTTTTGGCCTGGGACATGGGTTTTAAATGGACATTATCTGTACCAGCTTCATTAAAATAAACAAAATATTTGTAAAAACTGTATTAATGTTCTTTTTCTTTTCAGATTTGTAGAAAAACTAAAATACCCTGGACGAATTATTCTTAACAGTATAGTAGATACCTGTTAATTCTGAATCTAAATAGTAATTTTCCTTAGTACTCTGTTGTGATTGTCATCAGATTAACCCTACAGCATCAGACTGTGAAATTCCTTCTGAATCTGCGTAAAAATACTAAATTGTGTCCATTGTAGCTTCTGTGTTAAGTATGTTATTGTATTGATTTAAAAAAAATTGGTAATGTCTATATAGTAATTTTTCAGCTAACCCAAAATAGGATCTTTTCCAGTTCTAGTAAATGGGAGTTTATTGTAAATAATGAATGATGCTCCAAAGTCTTATGTAAATCCTTAATCTATAGTGATGATTTTAATATTCTTTTTAACACATTGTTTTCTGCTAAGTTAAGGTCTGCTATACTTAGATTGTATACCTTTCTTTGATTTTTTTTTCTTTTAGTCATTTGAAAGATTGATACTTTGTATAAAATTAAAAAAATTTACTTGTTTCAGAGTAGAGGACTGTTTTCCTGTGATCCATTCAACTCTCTCCCCACCCCACTCCCCCAAATAACATCTCATACCATGTTGAGCTTGATTCTGAGCTCCCCTTGCAGATCAGCTGAACATACTTGAAAAGGACAAATTTTTATGTTTTGGGCAATAGCTTAGCTTCCCAACTCTTCTGGTCTTAAATATGTATTTCATAAACTATTAATCTCACATATCCTACTAAACTCAGTTAATTGGAAAATAAAACAATTGAACCATTTTGCCACATTAATTATAATCCTGTATCTATGACATTAGAAAATGAATAGTTTTTTTCACATATACATAAACTCTGAATAAGTTATTAGTGAATTGAATGCTGAACTGTTTGTTTGGCACCTGTAATACAATACAATGCAAAGATTTAAACCATGTTAAAAAAAAAACATTAAACCATTTTTTGAAAGTCTAGAGTTGTTATCTTTTAAAGTATTGGTCATCTTAATTGGATAATTTAACTGTTTGGAAAGAAATACATTATTTTCTACTTTAAGGACTAATGTTTTGAATGCTTTGATATACTGGGCAATAGAGCTCCAGGAAGGAAATTTCTTGATTTTGAACTTAGGGGATTCTTCTCAAGACTCATTGTATTTTGACCTTATGGTTAGATTACAGGTGTATGTATTTGGTGTATTAAAGGAGAAAATAAATTTCAGTGTAAACAGCAGTTTGTAAAATGAAAGAGGAATTGGTTTTTCCTTAATTCTGTTTTGCTTGGTTGATTCATTTCACTGGACCCTTCATAACGAGGCCCAAACCAGAGACAAGCTGTTTAAATCTCTTTTCTATTTCTCAGTGTGGGGGGGCCATGGTACCATATTGTCTGACCTGTTTTCTTGTCCCTAAAACATCTCATCAGATCAGAAATCATGTTTGTCCAGTAGTAAAATAACTACACAGAGCAGCACAGTTAACTTCCACTTGTACACTGTTAATTCCTATTCAAATTAAGATTGTCAAAGGAAATAAGTCCTTGTGTAGGAATAACATAGAGGAAATCATGTGCAGACATGAACTTTTAAAAGGACAGTGTAATATAGTCCTGAAATCACCTTTCCTTGAAGTTTTTACTGATTTGTTTGGAATAATGCTTTAATGAATGAGACTTGTCAAGTCTATTCAATGACAAAAAAAATTTACATTTGTTCTCTACTTAATAAATTCTTTTCAGCATCTTTTCAGTTCAGGCATAGAAGATCTGTAGCTCTGGTCAATTGAGCTTTAACTTTGTATGAGTAGATTTAGAAGAACTCTAAAGAAAAAATACATAAGAGACATACAAATTCATATACATGAATAAATCTTATATAATCCTATGTTTTATATAGGACATAAAAATTTTTCTTTGAAGCTCCTTCCCCTTCCCTCCCTGCCCCCAAGATGGAATTTAGAAGTGAGTTCATTTTGGACTCCATATATGGAAGAACATTTTGTCCATTGTTAGAATGCACTACCTCATGAAATTTTGTACTTGTAAGTAGGAGGTGTCAAAGTTGTGGGAATACCACAACCAAGGGATAGGGTAGAAGTTGTCTTCACAGAGCTCATGTTCTCCTTCATCTTTTCATGTTGCATGTAAATTAACTTTTCTCGTACATTGATCTGATTTTGTCAGTCTCCAAAATACTTCAGTGAGTCCCTGTTGCCTTTGAAGGAAAATTTAAATTCCTTAGCTTGGCATCCAAGACTTTTTACATTCTGGTTGCATTCTGCCTTTTTAACTTAATAAGCATTTGTTAAGTGCCTACTCTGTGTCAAACATTGTGCTAAGTGTTGGGAATACAAAGGTAACAATGAAACCACCTTCAAATTTCTATAGGGAGAAAACCTGTACATGTAGCTACACAAACAACCAATACAAGGTAATTTGGAGGATGGGGCAGTGAAGGATGTCAGCAAAGTCTTTTAAGTTTGAGCTGAGCTTTGAAGAATAGTAGGAACTAAAAAGTGAAGTTGATAACAAGTAAGCATCCCAGCTGTGGGGAAAAGGCTTATGCAAAGAGACATGTGAAATAGAATATCATGTATGAGGAATTATAATAAAAAAAATTTAACTTTTAACACAGAAGGTATGTGGAAGGCATGGGACCCGATTATAAATACCAGAGACATTTATATTTAATTCTAAAATTAAACTCCTTGGTCAAACAGTCCTCTGTTGGCACTGGAAGATCTTTGTAACATAGTACCTTTCTATTCTACTTATACCTTAATTCCTATACACAATGTCTTGTCACTTACACTGATTTTCCTTGCTATTCTACACAATTTTTCTCTTATCCCTGCAGCTAGCTGTTCATTCACAATGCCTGGAATGTTTCCTTTTGTACCTGACTTTTGCATTTTATTTTCTCTGACCTTTAAGATTCAGTTGACATTCCTGGCTCTCCCAAGATAATCTTTTTTGGTCCTTCTAGCTGATAGGGAAAAGGCCTTTCCCTCTCTCCCCCCTTTTCCCTTTTCCCCTTCTTTGTATCCCCAGTGATTGATTTAATACCTGACACATAATAAGTGCTTAATAAATTCCTGTTGACTGACTAAATGGGATAGGAGAGATAGACTGAGCCAGGGAGTCTGGTTGGGAAGCTATTGCAAGGTGATAAGGGTTTGAAGGAGAGTGGTTATAGTATGAGTGGAGAGCTGGGGAGGTAGAATTGGTGAAACTTGGCACTTGATAAGATTGGGGGAGTAAGGAGCTAAGAATGACTTTGAGATGGAAAACTTTAATAACTGGAAGGATAATGGTACCTTCCAAAGAAAAGGTAGGTTTGGATTATAGACAAGGAATTTTGCTTTGAATTTGTTGTTTGAGATGCTGACCCAACTTTTGATTTGAAGTGTCCAACAGGCCTCCAGTGGTTTGGTGATGAGACTTAGATGTAGGGTTGGATCTAGGATCCTCTTAGGATAATTGAACTCATGTGAGTTACTGAGGCCAACAAAGGAGAATGGCCAGGATCCAGCCTTTGCTTATAACCACAGTTAAGGCCTATTGTGGCTAATGATTCAGTAAAGGAGGGTCCAAACTGCTCAAAGGAGTAAGGGCAGAAGTTTGTGTGTTAGGGAGAGTTTTGGAACAACCACAGTGGGCAATGACATAGAGAATCCCTTCAGAAAGAATTGCCTTCCTGCAGTTGAGTGCTTTGTACAGATTATGTTTTATGAATTCTACCCTCTAGCCAATTGTGTTACTTGCTAGCCCTAACATGTTTCTACCTTTTTTGCATCTGCTCACACAGTGCCCCTTTACCATGGACATCTCCCCTTCTACCTATTGAATTCCTCTCTTTTAAAGCTTTGAGCTCTTCTGAGAAACCTTTCCTTATTTTGTGCTGGTCTCCTTGACCTGCACACCCAGAAGATGGCAATCTTCCCTCGTGCTTTAAAGAGTATATTGTTCATAAAGGATTGTTGAGGGTTTTTTTTTTTTTTTTTTTTTGGTTTGTTTGTTTGCTTGTTTTTTGGTGGGTTTTTTATGTTTTTGCCCCAACTAAAATTTCACTAGTGTAGTGAACTCCTGTGGTGTAATAACTCCCTCAACTATGATAATTTGCAATTCAAGTATAATTTATAGCTTTAAGAGTCCAGGGAGTCCTCAGATGTTAAATGATTTGTTAGTGGTCACACAGTAAATATTATCTTGAGTAGACTACAGGTCTGCCTGACTTCAGTCCTTTTCTGTCACATCCATTATGCTTATCTCTCTTTATTTTTCTTAAAAAAGTCAAACCCAAACAAACCAGCAAAAACCTTTGATGTGTTGTTAGCAGTTTCATAAAGACATTAACAAGGATGCATAATCAATCCATTGATGAGCTCAGCTCTCCGGAGTCCCAGATCTACCCAGAAGTGAGGAGTTTGTTAGTTCCAAATAGTTTGCTGTCTTGATCTTATAGATTATTTGTACCATCCTTTTATATCATATTGCTTTAGTAAACTGTAAGCTCAGTGAGGGCAAAGACTATGTTATATGAATTTTTATCTGCCACAATTGCAATTTACGCAGAAGGTTTTGAAAAGATTAGACCTGACTGGGCCAGGCCACTTGACTTCTTCCCACATCCCAATTTACTTCTCATTTCTCTTTGGTAACAATCATCTCAGAAGCAGGTTTTTGTAGTAGCTGGAAATAAGAGTAGACCCATGGCCGGGAAATGCTCTGAATATGCTTCAGTTCATTGACTTCCCTCAATAGTTCTCTCCTGAAAAGCTGTTGTGCCTCCAGAGCCGCCTTCTCCCTAAAGACACAAACCCAGTAGGATCATAGTACTGATTGAGCACCGGAAAAGCTATCACCAGAAAAAATCACTCCCAAACTGGGATGTCACGTGTTTCATTTCCACTGTCTTACACTTACAGCCCTCATTCACCACTTAGGTTCCTTAGTAAAAGGAGGGGCACACCTTCTAGACCTCCAGGATCGTGAGGTCATTTAGTACCCTCCTTTCAGTTAAGAGAACAGGCCCAGAATACCCTAATATGGGGATTAGAGAAAAACCAGATTTTCTGTCTAATACTCTTCATCATATCATAACCTCTTTGGTTAGTCACCTTTGTGTTTCTACTTTCAGTTGTTCAGTTTGAGAGGTAATCATAAGTGATTATCCTTTTTTGGGGCATGTTTTCTTAGATCAATATTGGAACATAATGCTGAATTCTGAAACTTTATTATAGGTTGGAGAAGGCTTGGAGATGAGATTCTTTGACTCTTGTCTCTTTTTGCACTTCTCCCTCATATTGTGTCTTTTATCTATATTTCAAACCACAGAGTGAATTTAAATGAACATATTACAGTTTGGGGGCAGTTAGGTGGCGAATGGATTAGAGCATCAGGTCTGGAGTCAGGAAGACCCATTTTTCTCAGTTCAAATCTGACTAAAGACATTTCCAAGCTGTATGACTTGGGGCAAGTCACTGAAGGCTGTTTGCCTCAGTTTCCCCCTCTGCAAAATGCACTGGAGAAGGAAATGGCAAAGCAGTATCTCTGCCAAAAAAAAAAAAGAAACTCCAAATGGGTTCATGAAGAGTTGGACATGAGGGATCCCACTGAACAAACCAGTGTAAGGGGATATTTTTCACATTCTGCCTGTGCCCCAATTTTGATGATTATAAGTACGACAGCAGCCTGCAGCTGTGCCTATAGCTGTAAGAGTGCAGGGCAAAGATCTTTTTTTCCACCTCCCTCCCCACTCACTCCTACCCAAAAATCAGGCAGGTGTTGTGTATTCAAGTGGTGAAAAATACACACTTCCCTTGAGAGACCCGATGCACCTGTTTGTTTCCCAAAAGAGCTGCCACAATGGAGAAGCATCCTGGGGAGGCAGGTAAGCTGAGGAGCAGTGGCAGATGATAACAGTCCTCCTGGCCTTGGCAGCCTTATCTGGGACTTCCCCAACTCTGGGGGTGGGGGGGCCACAACATGTCATTGCTTCTGCCTCTCCATATGGCCAGTCACCTGGTTCTGACAGTCCATCTGGAGCTGAAGTAGGAGCCCTCTGGTGGGCCCGCCTAGCTGACCCTTCCTTGTTCTGGTCCTGATAACAGGGAGAATCAGACTAATCCTCTTAGGGACCTCAGGGGGATAAGTTGAGGGGTATTTGTTGGGCCCTGTCCATTCATCTGGGACTATTTTAAAGGTTGCCAAGTAATTCAGCTATTTGGTGGTGGTGGGTGGGGGGTTTACTCCCATTTTCCTATCTGGTGTGTTTCCTGGATACCGAGATTTCTTAGCCCAGCTCCATTCCCTGGTTAAAATTCTTAATGGCCGCCTGGAATATGATGTCATTTGTTCACTCCCTTAGCTTTTCTGATCGGAGGCTACAGCTAGGTGGGAGGTATTATTTATGTTTCAGGGACATGCTGCTTGTGTCTCCCATTATTTTCCAGCTCTTGAGACTTCTGAATCAGTGATTTCTCAGAAATCTCGCCCAGACATTAGTGGATATCAGGAAAAAAGCTTTGTTTGGTGGCATGTCATACATATGCTTCCCACCCACAGTTTTGAGTTCCTTTTGAGGGAATTCATGCTTTGGGCTATTTTAGCTCTAATGGTAGGCCCACAGCTGTCCCCTTATTCTCTCTCTCAGTAAATAATCTCCTAAATCTGTCTTTTTCCCCCCATACTTGATTACCCACTCATAATAACCTTGGGGAAATTTGAAACTGGACACTCTGCCTCTGGGTTCCTCCGAGACCATCACTTACCTCCTCCAACTGAGAATCTCTCCCCTAGTAATCCAAAATCTTAGGGAGGTATCAAAAATCTATTTGCACGTTTTTGTCTGGCTGAATCTAAATATCAAAAGATGCCCCCCTCAATTTTGGCCATCAATAACACGCACCTTTCATGTTGCTTGGCTTTTTTCACGGCTTCCTCCAAAGCCAATCTAGCCTCTTCCTCTTCCCGGCGCTTTTTTGCCTCAGCATCGCGTCTGGTCTTCTCTTCTTCCTCATTCCTTCTCTGCTGGTACTCCAGTTGCTCCTCATTGGCTATTTTAATCAACCTTTGCTGTTCTTCCTCAAGCTGCCTTTCCAACTCCTTTTGCCTTTGCTTCTCTGCCTCTGAGGGACAGAATAAGAGCTGACATTAACAATTTCTTTCGACAATAACCTTGGAAGGTAGACAGTATGGATAGGATCCTCATTTTCTGATGAAGAAGCAGGTTTAGATAAATGAATCGGTCTTTGTCACAGACCTAGTATCAAAAAGCAATTGCAAGCATAGTAATCACTAATTAGGGGCAGCCAAATGGTGGGCTCCCAAGTCAGGAGGACAACTTCATATCCAGCCTTAATTACTAGCTGTGTTCCTCAGTTTCCTCAAAATAATTTTATTTAAAATTATAATTTTAATAATAAATTTAAATAAAATAATAATAATTTAAAGTAATTTAATAATAAATAGGGATAAAAGTAGAACCTACCTCTTCCTCCCAGAGTTATTGGAAAGATCAAATGAGATCTTTGTAAAGCACTCAGTGCTATTCCTGGCACATAGTAGGTACCATATAAAATGTTAGCTATTTAGACGATAATATTTGAACATCAGGTGCAAAATTACCAAGAATCCTTGAAAAGTTCAGCCCTTTGGGATCATGGGATTTGAGAAACTTGATATCTTACTCATTATGTACCACCATATTGCCAACCTTTTAGGAATTAACCTCAATTGAATAAAACAAGTCAAATAAGGAGATTATTGAAGAAGGAGGGAGATAAAAGTGAGCTTTTTTCACATCGATTTTTCTCTCTTCCTTTTGAACCAGTTTTCCAATCAGACCTGAGCTAACACATACAAAGAAACATAACATATAAAATGGGAATATAGCTCACAAATCGGTGGGCCTGCAACGTGGCAGGGATTAAATAAAGATATCTTGGGGCCAATGTGTTTTTGGTTTAGACTCAAAATAATTCTGCATGAATTATATACTGGGGATACATCCACTGCAGAGAAATTTTTCTCAGAGTCTGTCTGTGTCCAGGAAGTAGAATGCAGGTACAGTCGTGACACTCTCCCACCTGCCCTTCTGGCTTCCTCCTCCTGCTTTTTCCTCTGCATCTCCTGCATCTTCCTGCGGAATTCCTCCTGCTGCTGCTTGGCACGGGCCTCAGCAGCTCGCTCTTGCTGCAGCCTCCTCCTCTCCTCCTCCTCCTGCTGTCTCTTTTCTTCTTCCACCCTCTGTTTCTGTAAGCTGAAAAACCCGAGTCTCAGAAAATGTACTGGGAGTGATTAAGACCTTTCAATTGAACCTTTTTAAATACCTAGAATCAAGAATGCAACAGTAAAAAAAAATGGGATTCCCTACCCTCAAAAGAATGTCCATTCTCTGGGAAGATTTCTTAGGAAAACCTGAATTGTGACCATTCTCTCTGCAAATCAAACCTGATATCCTTTCTTTAGGATAATGGTTGTCACCCCCACCTCCCTTTTTTTTTCCTTCCCAGAATGAGAATCCTTTTTCTTTTCAAAAACACTTCCCTAAATCTTATGATATTAGTTCAGCTATTATAATTCATGGATTGAAAAAAAAGCATCATCATAAATTACTGAAAAATTCATTAATTCTTTTAATTACATTTATATTTTTCCTTTTAGGCCCAAATGAAACATTGAATAGTAACAACATTTAAAATGAGTCACTCATCTATGGGGTTGGCTTTCCCTTCATATGATTTAAAGAATACCAAAAAGGCCTCCTTCTGGAATAATGCCAAATAAAAATCCTTTGGAGTTTGTAATTATATTCTTTTAAGATAATAATCTGGCTTTCAACCTCACACTGAAACCACTTTCTCAGAAGTTATCAGTGATCTCTTAATTGTCAAATCTGATGGCTTCTAAATAGTCTTCTAACTCTCTACATCTTTTAAAAAAATATTTTATTTTATTTTTTTCTCTAGGTTTGGGCACTACTGACTACCTTCTCTTTTTGGGTACTCTTCTCTTGGTTTTTGTGATTCTATTCTTTTTTTCTCTCATGATTTTTTCTCGTTCTCCTTCACTGACTCATCTATTTCCCACTCCCTAATCATGGCTGTCTTCCAGGACTCCATCCTGAACCCTTGTCTTTATTTTCTCTCTATTTTCTTATTTGGTGATCTCATCATCCCTCCTATATAGGATCAATGATCATTTTAATGCATATAACTCCCACATTTAGCTAGTCATTCTTAGTTCTTTCCTAATTTTCAATCCAATCCTTACATCACCCACTGCCTTTTGGATGTTTCAAACTGAAGTCTCTTAGGCATCTCAAACTCAACAAATCCAAAACAGAATTAATTCCAATTCTTTCCTCCACTGTCCTTCATCTTTCTATACTTATCTATTTCTACTGAGAATATTACCATTTTTCAGTTTCCAGTTATGCATGCTTGTAGTCATCCTTAATTTCTCATTTTCCTTCACCTCATACATCTAATCGTTTGTCAAATATTGTTGCTTTTCCCTTTAAAACATTTCATCTCTGTCCCCTTCTTTCCACTCACAAGATTACCCCCATGAGGTTACTGATGTTCAGGCCCTCATCACCGCTGGCCTGAATTATTGCAGTAGTCTCCTAATTGGTCCCCTGCCTCAGATGTTTTCCCTTTCCAATCTATCTTTCTCACAGCTGCCAAAATAAGATTCCTAAAGCATAAGTCAGACTTTGACATTTTTCCTGCTCAGCAAACTCTAGTGAATAAATACCTATAGAATAAAATTTAAAGCCTTTACAACCTGGCTTTAACCTACCTTTCCAGGTTTATTACACATTACTCCTCTTCATGCCTTGTATATTCCAGCAAAAATTGCCTATTACTGTTCCTTATATATTACACTGCATTTCCTGCTTTTAAAAAAGCCCGATTATTATGCTTAGAATGTACTCCCTCTTCAAAATCACCACTTTGAATCCCTAGCTTAAATATTGCCTGCTACATGAAGCTTTTCCTGACTGCCTCCCTCTACTTCCTTGCTAATGCTTCACCATCTTGAAATTCTCATGTATTTACTTTGTATGAGATGTGTTTTCTTATATATATATGCATATATATAAACACACATATAAAACACATTATAAAATTAATAATAAAAATTATAATAATACATAAATACAATTAAAATATATAATATAAAAATTATTAAGTATATAGAATTATTATTTCCCTCTGGAAAATGTAAGCTTGATGAAGGAAGGGACTCCTTATAACTTGCTTTCTTTTTTTGTTTATATCCCTAGAACAATGCCTAATACATAGTAGGCACTTAACAAATGCTTCTTGATTGATTGATTGTTCAATTTCAAGAACTTGCATTCACAATCAGCCCCAAACATTTACCTTGATTGAACAAGTCACTTAATCTATGCTTGCCTCAGTTTCCTCAACTATAACATAGGGATAATAGTAGCACCTATCCAATCAGGGTTGTTGTGAAGATTAAATGAGAATATTTTTTAAAGTCCTTAGCACATAGTAGGTATTTTGTAAATTCTAATTATTATTAACTATTTGTTATATATTATATGATATATAACATTATGTATATTATATAATGTGATTATAATTAAATATATTTATATAATTATATAATATGTGACATATAATTATAATATATAATCATGTGTATATGTAATGATAGATATGTATATATAGTTTCTAATTAGGTGGCCTTTAAGGGTCATCTTCTTAATTTAAAGCTAACTTTCCTACTACTACCAACACCCACAACATATTAGTGCAGAGTCTTAGAAGAATATTTAGAAGCCATCAGATTTGACAATTAAGAGGATAAGTTATTCCTCTTCATACTCTAAAGAGCTCTTCTCTTCTGTGACTGGGATTTTCACTAAACCAAGACCCTGATTTTGTCCCTTAATGACTTTTGTGAAAAGAACTCTCTCTATAAATGACTTCACATTTTTGTAAACTTCTTTAGCATTTAGAAATACTAGGGTCCAGTGAGTGGATGGAAGCTGTTGGACCCCAAGCCATCACATCCTTTTTCCTTCTCTGTTTTGGAAGGACAACATTGAAGCTATTAAACTTTTTTTAGAGGTTTACCAAGAAGGAGAGACTACAACTTTTTTCTATTTGTTGACGCTTATTCTAGCACTTGGCGATAATAAGGATGTATTTCTAAGGGGGAAGACTATAAGGTGCTCTACTAAATGGGACCAATGGGTAGCCAGGTGGCTCAGTGCAGAGCACTAGGCCCGGAGTCAGAAGACTCAAGTCTGGTCCCTGACATGACCCTGGATGAATCCGTTAATCCTGTTTTGCCTCAGTTTCCCCATCTGTAAAATAATCTGAGGAAGGAAATGGCAAATCACACCAGTATCTTTGCAAAAAAACAAAACAAAACAAAACGCAAAAAGGATCATGAAAAAAAATAACAACAAATGGGAGCTATCATTCATAAAACCCTAACATGGTCCTTAGCCTCTCTAGGGACAGAGAAAATTGAAACCCCTCTACTCCAGAACTCCAGGCTTCATGGGGCTCTTGCTGAGCTCCCTTGTCCTGCTTCCCCCATCCCCAGCCCTGTTCCCACCATCCTCGAGCACCAGCCCAACCAACCGCTTCTCCTCAGCTCTCCGCTGCTGCTCCTGCTCCAGCTCTTCCTTTATCTTCTCGAGCCTCTGTTGCTCTTCCTGCAGCTGCCTTTTCTTCTCCTCCTTCTGTTGCCTTCTCCGTTCCACCTCTCGGAGCCTCATCTCTGCCCTTTCTGCCAGGATCCTTTCCCTGGGCACTTTCTCCTGCTGCTGGTGGACAGGGGGTGCCTAGGAGAGAAGCAATGGGGCAGCACTTCATTCCCGTGCAATTTATTTTAGCAAGATCTTCCCTTCCTGATCTGTGGTACCTTTCATCCCTGTTCTAAAGGAGATATCTCACCCCCACGTCAGAGGTCTCCATGAGTGCATCCTTCAGGGATGCTGGCTTTGGAGAGATGTAGCCAATGGGCCTGTCTCACATGTCAGACTGGCAAACCATACACAGAGCCAGGTATTTATAATATTAATATAATTATAATATCAGCAATATTACAATAAATAATATTCAATATTTATATTAAATAATATAATACACAATATTTAATATCATAATTATAACATTTATTCAACAAGAATTTCAAAGGGCTATAGATTTAGAACTGCAAGGGACCTCAGAAATTATCTAGTCCAACCCCCTCATTTTACAGATGAAAAAACTGAGATCCAGGCGTATTAAATGACTTGGCTAAAATTTCCCAGATAGTAAGTAGCAGAAGAAAGATTTGAAAAGTGTTCTTGCCACTATGTCATGATATCTCCAATTTATTGGTTACAAATACACACACAGATAAATACATGTTTTAACATAACATATACATATATGATACATACATACATATATATTATGTATATTCATATTGTATTTTCTTAACTCTGGCTTAAAACCTCATATAGAATTTCATGAAATTATGATTTATTATCAGTAAATGTTCGATTTGTATACCTATTTTATATATCTCTATACTCAGTCACATAAAAATTTCTTAGATGAAAAGGGGTCTTGAGTAGAAAAAGTTTAAGAAACTCTGGCACATATTATTTTCATATGATACATATACATCTATACATCTTGTCTGTATAATAGATAATATGAATATATTGATATATATGAATATAGATAATATTGATATATATGATATATAGATAATAGGCATATATTATACACACACATAATAAGTACAGTATTTAGTTTTTAGTGTCACAGATCATTTTATATTTATTTAAAGCCACCATATAGCAGGTGCTACTTTCTTTATTAAGCTGCCTTTTTTCACCATGTTTATATGCACTATATGATAGTAAGTAGGACTATGGATATATAGCTAACAAAGGGATGCTAGAAGACAGATAAGAAAATCAGAAACTCTAAGGGGCAGAGACTCTAATGGATAGAGTACCAGCCCTGAAGTCAGGAGGACCCGAGTTCAAATTTGACCTTAGACATTTAACACTTGCTAGCTGTGTGATCCTGGGCAAGTATATCCCATGCCTTGTATATTCCAGCAAAAATTGCCTATTACTGTTCCTTATACATCACACTGCATTTCCTGCTTTTAAAAAAGCCTGATTATCATGCTTAGAATGTACTCCCTCTTCAAAATCACCACTTTGAATCCCTAGCTTAAATATTGCCTGCTACATGAAGCTTTTCCTGACTGCTTCCCTCTACTTCCTTGCTAATACTTCTCCATCTTGAAATTCTCATGTATTTACTTTGTATGAGATGTGTTTTCTTACATATATACATATGCATATATATAAACACACATAAAACACATTATAAAATTAATAATAAAAATTTATGATAATACATAAATACAATTAAAATATATAATATAAAAATTATTAAGTATATAGACTTATTATTTCCCTCTGGAAAATGTAAGCTTGATGAAGGAAGGGACTCCTCAAAAAAAAAAAAAAAAGAAAAGAAAAGAAAACCAGAGACCCAAAAAATTTAAGGGCTTTATTTTTTCCATCAAGTTAATAGTTAAATAGAAGCCATGGGTTAAAAAAAATTAAGCACATATTTTTTGGTGTGAAACATGTATATATGTACACACATGTATGTATATATATACATATATATATATTATGTATATACACACACATATCTCTAACTCTATGACCCTAGGCTAGACATTGAGGATGTGGATATAAAAAAATCAAGTAAGTCTGCCCTTGAGCTTATATTCTACCAGGGGAAACAACTTGTATACATATAAGTAAATATGAAATATATCCAAAGTAAATGCAAGATAACTGGGGAGGAGGACTATATGCTGGGGAGATTGGAAAAGGAGTCATTTAGGAATTGATGCTTAAGCTGAGCTTTGAAGAAAGCTAAGCATTTTAAGAGGTATAGGTGACAACATCCATTCCCATTCCTATTAAAAACACTAGAGAAAAAAAAGAGGTATAAGTGAGAAAGAAGTATATTCCACATAGGAGAACAGTGGGGTAGGAAATGGAATGTAGAAGGAGCAAACAAAAAGTAGGTTGAGAATGTGAAGACAGGGAACGTGTAGGAGGTTTCCCAAAAGCAACCCCCAGTTTTCTGTTTGGTCTCCTAGAGACACTGCTCCAGCTTCAGTGTACTTTGTGAACCTGCAGTCCTGCAGGTTCAGCTCAGAGACTTTGATTTACATTTATTTTTAGTGGTTAACCAGAAAATATAATGTTAGAAGAAAAGATATTACCTGAAATATGAACGAGTAAAGTAGGAAGTTGTGATAAAAAAGTGTTTTTTTCCAATAAAACATAGCACTCATTTGCCCACAAATATATCCAGAATCAAAGAAGAGAAAGGTCAGCCATAAAGACCACAAGAAGAAAGGCACCCACATGGAGAACTCATATGACCAAGACAGACATGGTGAAATTTGACCAAGGTGAGTGCAAAGAGGGAAGCTCATGTCTCCAATGCTGCTAAGTTCCAGGTGCTGTTTGGTCTTGTAGTCTCCCTTGGATGCTATTGGATGTTCCTTGGTTATGGTCTCCACTGTTTCCAGCTTTTGGCTCAGTTGAAATTCTTGACTAAAGTAGTGCTATGTTGTTTTACCCAGCATTTTTAGAAAAACAAACAAACAATTATCCTTATTCTAAGACCATCGGAACCTTTCCACTTTTACTCACTAAAAGCTCTGTGGACTATCACTGAGAAAAAGATTCCTAGCTCCTGGCACCAATTTTGCTTGAACAAAGAAAATGGTTGTCTAGGAAAGCTAATGCTTTTATGCTTTTCCATTCTCTTTTTAGGATACTGCATTCAAGAGTCTTAACAAAGTTCTTGTTTCCTTGTTCTTGGACAACCTGAAATTTAATAGTATTTTGTGAGTCTCCAAACTTGCCATAGCTTGTAGGCTGAGAGAAATTCATTCAATTACAAATCCATGGTAATACAAATTTTAAAAAATACATTTTATAAGATTCTTATTGGTTATGACTTGTCTTGGTGCATGTAAAGGCCTGTCCCAGCTTAAAGATAATGGGGAAAAAGTAAAAAAGTAAAAATAGCACTCAGAAAAAAAGAAAAGAAAAGAAAAGATAAGCTTCCCCCTTTTTTGTATTCCTTTTTCAATCTTTTTTTGGTTTTGCTTGTTTTTTTTTTTTTTTTTGCTTTTTATTTTCAAAATATATGCATACATTTCAACATTCATCCTTGCAAAACCTTGGGTTCCAACTTTTTTCTCCTCCTTCCCTCTTTTTTCCCCCTCCCCTAGATAGCAAGTAATCCAATACATGCTAAACATGTGCAATTCATCTATATTTATTTCTACAATTTTCATGCTGCACAAAAAAAATCAGAAAAAAGGGAAAAAATGAGAAAGAAAACAAAATGCAAGCAAGAAACAACAAAAAGTGAAAATATGTTGTGATCCACAGTCAGTCCCCGCATTCCTATCTCTGGGTGCAGATGACTCTCTCCATCACAAGTCTATTGGAACTGACCTGAATCCCCTCATTGTTGAAAAGAATGACATCCATCAGAATTGATCATCATATAGTCTTGCTGTTGCTGTGTATAATGAACTCCTGGTTCTGCTCATTTCACTCAGCATCAGTTCATGCAAGTCTCTCCAGGCCTCTCTGAAATCGTCCTGCTGGTCGTTTCTTACAGAGCAATAATATTCCATAACATTCATATACCATAATTTATTCAGCCCTTCTCCAATTGATGGGCATCCATTCAGTTTCCAGTCACTACAGCTTTTCAGCCACTACAAAAAGGGCTGCCACAAACATTCTTGCACATGTGAGTCCTTTTCCCTCTTTAAGATCTCTTTGTGATATAAATCCAGTAGAGACATACTGAATCAAAGGATAGTCCTTTGGACATAGCTCCATATTATTTTCCAGAATGGTAACTTCCCCTTACTTAGGGAAAGTCGAGTTCTGAATGAGCTCCTAGACTATGAGGTGTTTATAACAAGAATTGGAGAACTGAGGTTGGCTGTAGTAAAAAACTTAGTAAAAAACAGTTCCTCTTAGCTGTTCCTTCAGATAATCCATATATTTTTTCATTGGATCCCCATAAAATCCTAAAGCATTCTAAATCCAAGTCCAGTCAAAATTTTGTCCAGTGGGTCCCTGTAACACATGAGGCATTACAAACAGAAGTCTGAACTCGTGTCATTTTAGGATAAGTGAGCTAGCTGAAGAAATCATACAATCTTGGAAAAGGATCCATTATGTTTGGGGTTTCCAAAAGTGATTAAATACTTGGAGTCAATGTATTCAGAGTTTTTAAACCAGTAGACATTATGGATCTTCCATCCATAAGACTCTTGAAAAAGTTGTCCATATCCATATTACAATAGAAGGATCTAGTTGAGCTTAAAAGTAAAACTTTAAAAAAAATAGCTTCACTGACTCCTCATAGCATGCTCTTAATACCTTTATCTCTTAAGTCATGAGGCACTCATTTAACTAGAGTTCTCCCTTTGGTTCTAGGCTCATTTCTAGGCACCCATATTTTAAGGATAATATACAGTTCACAGCAGCATCCACATTCATAATGGACTTCATACAACAAATTAGTATTTAAGAATTAAACCACGCAAAAGTTACTGCAGAGTACCTGATTTATAATATCATATAATCATATAATATCTGATTTATAATATCATATAATATAATGATTTATTTATCAGAAAACTAAGTAACTATAGCCTGAAAACTAAAGAAAATGCCAAGAGATGCCTTTGTCACCTTGTATTCTGGAAGAGATGCATAGGGGAAAAGGTAAGAGTCAGTTTTCAAGAGCTCAGAGCTCCTTCAAAAGCTAAGTTCTTTCTCCAGAGCTGACCTCTAAGAGCTAGAGAAGGTCACAAAGGGATATGGTTGAATCCTAAATTAACCAATCACTAGAAGTTTTTACATATCTTATCCAGTAGTCAACTCCCTATTATATTATTAAAGGAAAATAATAATAATAAAGGAAACCATAATATTCTATTATTGGGTTATTTGATAAGAGACTTACTGCCTCGATTATGTCCTCCATTCTAATAATTTTGGACATAGAGATTAAGATCAGATGATGAAAGTTTTTAAATGCGAAATACAGGTGAACCCTTCCCTGCAGCCTTTGCAAAGGCAGAATTCACTGTTATGGACATAAAGACTGCAGTCATAAAACAGGAACATGCAAAAAAAATTTCTTTGGAGAATTTTCATTATCAGCACAAAGACAATTCCTTGGGATGAAATCAAAGTGTGAGCAAGTCCTTTGTAAAGCTGACTGACCACATGAATCCCATATGGCATCAAGCTCCAGGCCACGGTAATGGATCAGGGCTATTACCTGACCTTTAATTCTAAAGATACAATTTAATATTTTGATTGAGCACTTACTACGTGCCAGGGAGAAGGTATACAAAGACAAATTTAAACTAGTCCCTACTTTCAAGGAAATTACTTCCTACTGGGATCTTCTTAGAAGACAGACTTTTCATAGCTTTGAAAGGAGTGAAAAATGTCTTAGAAATCTGTTATTTTTTTTTCTAAACAGAATTTTTAATATGATAAGAATATCTGAAAGCAAATCTACAATTGTCTCAGTAGAGCTTATGCATACAAGATGTGACATTGATGGCCATGTGTTCTTATAACACAAGCAAGAATTACAAATGTAAACTGTCAGTAAATCTCAATTTTTGTTTAAAATTTACTTATTGATTTATTTTTAAAGATATATTTTATTCTCCTCATCATATCTTGAAACACTTTTAAACATTTTTTTGAAGTTTTGAGTTTCAAATTCTATCATCAGATATAGGTTATACGTGCATAATTATGCAAAACATTTCTATATTAATCATAATAAGAATAAAAAAATAAAGAATGAAAGAAAGAAAAAGAAAAGAATGAAAAACGGCAGTCTATATTCAAATACTATTCATTCTTTCTCTGGAGGCAGATAGTATGCTTGCTCTCAGCATGAGTCCTTTGGGATTGTCCTGCTGAGTATTATATTGCTGAGAATAACTAATTCATTCACAGTTCTTCATCAAACAATATTGTGGTTACTGTGTGCAAGATTCTCCTGGTTTTGCTCACTTCACTATGCATCAGTTCCTGTAATCTTTCCAGGTTTTTCTGAAATCATCCTGTTCATTATTTCTTATAGCACAATAATATTCCATTATAATTATGTAGTCTGGTATTTTATATAGCCTGTTATTTCATCAGAAGAGTTTTCTTACCCATACCTTAAGATATTTTTGGAATCTGGGTCTAAAATGACCAGCACAGATTGAGAGATGCCGTGGGTTTATTTATCTGCTCTATCTTAGGTATGATATAAAGGATGCCTTGATAAGTTAAAAAACTTCTTAGGACTTCTTATTCACTTAAGAGTCTCAGCTAACATTACCTAATCTTTTGTTAATATTCTTTTCAAGTTTTTTTCTTTAAAGCAAAAAATTAAAAAATACCATCTCTTCAGATTGGCCCATTTAGCCCATTAATAAAACATAGCTGGCTTTTTATCAGTGTCTTTAGAAATCTTAAAACATAAAATCATGAGGAATATTAGACCATGAACCAGGATAACATGATAATAAGTCATACTCTATTTTAAATAATTTATAAAACACTTTTATTACAACCTTGGGAGATGTAGTAAAATATTTTTATGCCCACTTTTATTTTTTTCTTTTATTAAAGCTTTTTATTTGCAAAACATATGCATGGGTAATTTTTCAACATTGACCCTTGCAAAGTTTTCCTTTACAAATTTCCCTTCCCTACTCCCCACTTTCTCCCCTGGATGGCAGGAAGTCTACTACATGTTAATTATGTTAAAATACTTGACAAATAGAATATGTGTATACATATTTTTACAGTTATCTTGCTGTGCAAGAAAAGTCGGATCTACAAGAAAAAAAATTTGAGAAGGGAAACACAATGCAAGCAAACACCAATAGAGAGCATGAAAATATTATGTTGTGGTCCACATTTCATATCCCTCTCTCTGGTGTATATGGCTTTCTTCACTGAACAATTGGAACTGGTTTGAAACATTTCATTGTTGAAGAGAGCCATGTCCATCAGAATTGATCACCATATAGTCTCGTTGTTGCCGTGTATAATGATCTCCTGGTTCTGCTCATTTCACTTAGCATCAGTTCATGCAAATCTCTCCAAGCCTCTCTGAAATCGTCCTGCTGGTCGTTTCTTACAGAGCAATAATATTCCATAACATTCATATACCATAATTTGTTCAGCCATTCTCCAATTGATGGGCATCCATTCAGTTTCCAGTTTCTAGCCACTACGGAAAGAGCTGCCACAAACATTCTTGCACAAGTGAGTCCCTTTCCTTCCTTTAAGATGTCTTTGAGGTATAAGCCCAATAGAAACACTGCTGGGTCAAATGGTATGCACAATTTGATAACTTTTTGAGCATAGTTCCAGGTTGCTCTTCAGAATGGTTGGATCCGTTCACAGTTCCACCAACAATGTATCAGTGTCCCAGTTTTCCTACATCCCCTCCAACATTTGTCATTATCTTTTCCTGTCATCTTAGCCAATCTGACAAATGTGTAATGGTATCTCAGAGTTGTCTTAATTTGCATTTCTCTGATCAATAGTGATTTGGAGCACCTTTTCATATGACTAGAAATAGTTTTAATTTCATCATCTGAAAATTGTCTGTTCATATCTTTTGACCATTTATCGATTGGAGAGTGGCTTGAATTCTTATATGAGACAATTCTCTATATATTTTAGAAATGAGGCCTTTATCAGAACCCTTAAATGTAAAGATGATTCCCCAATTTATTGCTTCCCTCCTAATCTTGTTTGCATTAGTTTTGCTTGTACAAAAACTTTTTAACTTAATATAATCAAAATTATCTATTTGGTGTTCAATTAAGTGTTCCAGTTCTTCTTTGGACACAAATTCATTCCTTCTCCACACGTTTGAGAGGTAAACTATCCTATGTTCCTCTAATTTTTTATGCCCACTTTTAGAAGAAGAAACTGAGTTCAGAAACAATGTGACTCACATAATTACACAGTTTACTAGTAAGTAGTAGAGTCAAGATTCAGCTGTCTAAATTCTTAAAAATTTTTTTTCAATTTCAAGTACTCTCCCCATGTACTGAAAAAGTAAGAAAAATAAAATATATTACAAATATGATTAATCATGCAAAACAAATTTTCTCAGTAGCCACGCTCCCCTTCTCCTCAAAAAAAAGCAATAAAAAGAAAGCAACAGAAAGAAAATTCACTTTGATCTTCACTCAGTCTATCAGTTCTCTATAATGTTTGGCACATAGTAAATATCTAAATGTTAGCTATTATTATTTTTACCTGGAGATGGAAAAAAATATCTTACCATGAGCCCTTCAGAATTTTGTTGTTTATTGGGATGATCAATATCTAAGTCTTTCAATGTTGATTATCATTACAATATTGCTATTAGTTTTAAAATTGTTTTCCTGGTTCTGCTCGCTTTATTTTGCATCAGCTTAAAAAGATCTTCCCAGGTTTTTCTGAAGCTTTCTAAAGACTGAACACAATAGTATTCCACCACATCCATATGTCATAATTTATTTAGCCATTCCCTAATTGAAGAACACCTCCTCAGTTTTCAATTCTTTATCACCATAAAAAGAGCTGCCATAAACTTTTTTGTGTCTAGGATCCTTTTACTCTTTCTTTAATCTCTCTGGGGGTATATCAACCTTGTAGCAGTATCTCTAGGTCAAAGAATATGGACAGTTTAATAGCTTTTTAGACAATTTCAAATTCCTTTACAGAAAGGGAAACACAATGCAAGCAAACACCAATAGAGAGCATGAAAATATTATGTTGGATTAATTCACAGCTCTACTGTAAGTTTACCTATTTTCCCAAATCCTCTCCAACATTTGTCATTTTCCTTTTTTTTTTCCTCATCATCTTGACAACTAGGCCATAATTCAGTTCTAGGCCCCATAATCACTTATTTATTATGCTATGCTAAAAACTAAATCATTTTCAAGTGTTAGAAACAAGAAAGAATGACACCATTTCTCCCCTGAATTTAATTTATTAAAGTACATTTTTCATTAGGAAGAGGAACTATCTAAAGAATGGTTATAAAATCTGGTTAAATTAAGAAGTTTATCTCAAATTAATTTCCAAGGTATTGCTTTATAAAATTGTTTAATAAAATCTCCACTTACTTGGGTCAAGGATGGGCAAATAAAAGCCATTTGCACATTACATTCTTCCATGTTTACTCATAGAGAGAGGTTGTCACCTTTATTTTGAGTGGAGAATATCTTCCCTCAATTCTTAAGGCCCATTTATTCCTATAATTTTCAAATTTTAGATCCTGGTGCTAAAGGGATTACAGACTTTTGTACAAATGCTACAGTTACTAGTATTTTGGAAAGCATAATGGTGCCAAAGAGATATGGCAGACCACCATGGCTCTGCCATTTATCTCCTGTGGTACTATGGGCAAATTTCTTAACCTTTTTATTCCTTTATTTCTTTATTGAGAAAATGGGCATAATAATTCTTGCCTTATATACAAGGCACAGAGTTTGAGGGCATAATCAAATGAAGCAATGTAACAAAATTTATTACTTATTATACAATGTATTTTTACTTGTTACATATTAATTGTATCATTTACATATAATTACTATGATATATATGAGTGATATATTAATTACATGTAAATGAACATATTAATGTATATTATATTAATTATATGTAAATATAAATTTTATCATATATTAGTGTTAAAATTATTAATTATGATCATCATTATGACTATTTGAAAATATATAAATATGATTGTACACAGCACATCTTTAGTAAATACTATTACCTAATTATTATACTTTGTAAATACTTTACATTAAAGGGAAAGCAAAGATATACTAGGAAAAAAGTTGAAAATAAAAATTTTTTTTCACTTTGGGAGAGGCTAAATGATGATTCTCTTAGTCATTTCCCTGAGTCTCCAGGCTTTTCTACATCTTTCCCCAGAAGCCTCACCCCAAGGTGTGTCAGAGCTAAGTTCTGACCTGTGAGTCCATTATTAAATTTTCAGTTTGAGCCATTTATACCTTAGAAACTGGAAGCCCCACAAATCGGCTTGATTGATTATTTTGCTGACTTACTAGACATAAAAATGCTAATAACAGTTCAGCTTAAATTTTAAAAAGTGTTTGTGAAAGCATTTTTTTGGAGCTTGCTTGTTAAACATTTACCAGTTCACCCCTGTAATGTTTGTGAATTCATTTTTTCAAGTCTGCTTGTTAAACATATACCAGCAAACCTCTGTAGTGCTTTATAAATACTCAACAGGAGTATAGTAAAAGACTCAGGGAATGAAGTCATCTCTAGTCTGGAGTGACTATAGGCTAACCACCATCACCACCATCACTACCACTATCATGATCACAACTGGCTTTTATATAGATTAGGTTTGCAATGTGCTTTACTCTAGGCTAACAGCAACAGGCATTTATGTAGAACTTTAAGGATCACAAGGTAAAGTGGAGCACTCAGAACACACTGTTTATAAATAAGTTTATGGTCTTATATGTGATTTGGGGTGCCCCAAACAATTGTGATACTAATATCGAAGATCACTGATTGATTAGCTGGTGTGATAAAAAAGGAAAATTATAAATGTTGAGGGATTGTGGGGAAAGTAATACATTATTAGTAGAGTTATGAACTGATCCAACCATTCTGGAGAGCAATTTAGAATTAATATTCTGCATATTGTTTGACCCAGGATGTATCCCAAAAAGATCCAAAAAGGGAAAAAGGAACTATTTGTAGAAAAATATTTATAGTAGCTCTTTTTGTGGTGGCTTAGAATTGAAAATCAAGGAAATCCATAAACCTTCAATTTGTAAAAAATGCAGTGTTCAGAACACACAAAATGTTTATCGGTAAGTTCCTGATCTTTTATGTGATTTGGGGTGCCCCAAACAATCACAATACTAACATGAAAGATCACTGATTGATTAGCTAGTATGATAAAAAAAGGAAAATTATAAATGTTGAAGGATTGTGGGGACAATAATACATTGTTGATAGAGTTATGAACTGATCCAACCATTCTGAAGAGCAATTTGGAATTAATTCTCTGCATACTGTTTGACCTAGGATGTATCCCAAAAAGATCCAAAAAGGGAAAAAGGACCTATTTGCATAGAAATATTCATAGCAGCTCTTTCTGTGGTGGCTTAGAATTGGAAATCAAGGAAATCCACAAACCTTCAATTTGTAAAAAATGCAGTATCTGCAAAGCACAATAAAGTGAAGTACAATAAAATGAGGTATACCTGTAGCATGTTTTCTCTATTTTTGAGTTTCTGTTATCTCACTTGTAAAATAGAGATAAGGATTGGAATAAACCAATCAAAAAACATCTGTTAAGCTCCTACTTTGGTCCAGGCATTGTGCTAGGTTCTGAGGATACAAATACAAAAATGGGATGATATCTATCCCCAAGAAACTTCCATTCTACTGGATGGACACTAATGTATAGAAGGCAGCATGACACAGTAAATAGAGTGCTGGACTTTGTAAACTTGGATTCAAATCCTGATGTTTATTAGCTATGTGACTTTGAATGAATTACTGAGGCTCAATTTTCTCATCCATAAAATGAGAAAAATATAATAATGCCTGTATATATAATAATACAACGGAGGACATTTGTCCTTTGTTAGTACCTAACAGAGTTTTTGTAAGGCTCAAATAAGATAGTGTTTCTAAAGTGTTTGATAACTCTAAAGCTCTTTATAAATAAAAAATAAAATAGATTACATATACTATATATGATATATATAATAAATATAAATATTAAAAATAAAATAAAATTGATCTCTTCAAATCTTATTAGCCTGTAAGTCTATGATCTCTCAGATTTCAAGATCTGACTCTGAAACACTAAATTTAGGGACTCTCTCACTGCCTTTTATTTTCTGATTGCATAGACCACATGATTTATGCCAATTATTTTGGATGGGATGCCATGGAAGAGCATCAAAGATCATTGATAAAAGTGTAATATACATAATATCTAAAACTGACACAAATGTGTAACACCAAGAAATCATTCCTCAATAGAGACTATAGTCTAAGATGGAGAACAAAAAAAATTTCAAGAATTGAAAACTGCAAATGATCACATGGGAATAAACAACTAGGTGTACCATGTTACACATTGGAGCTAGAGTCAGGAAAACTCATCTTCCTGAATTCAAATGAGTTCTCACTGTTCGACTTTCATTCTCAAAGAGCATCAATGACATCACAAGGGGGATGTCTTGCAAGTGATGTGGATTTGAGATAAGAGCTTCACAAAGTCATCAGCCTCTGTTTTTCCCACAGAGTCATCAGAGTTTAGTGGTAAGACATAGGTCAGGAAAACTGGTGGTGGTCCAGGATATAGTGGGAGACCTTGACCTTTTAAGAATAAGGTCTTTTCTCTAGGTCTCAGTTAATCTGAGGCAACACCCATTCAGTAGTTAAGGACTAAGTAAGGATTGAGGTAAAAGATGGCTTACTTTATCTTCTCAAAAGAATCAATCAGGGCAGGGAAGACCCTCAGATTTTCTAGCCATAGCAGAAATAATTGCTATTTACATTGACTCTGAGCCATCAAAACCAAAACAATGCCGGCCTCAGACATTTGCCTACTGTGTGACCCTGGACTAGTCACTTAACCCTGTTGGTCTCTTTTTAAAATATATATAAAATGAGCTGGAGAAGGAAATGGTAAACCATTCCAGTATTTTTGCCAAGAAAACCCCAAATGGGTCATAAAGAAGTGAACCCAATTGAAAGTTACTGAACAGGGGCATCTAGGTGGCACAGTGGATAGACTCCCTGAAGTCAGGAGAACCTGAGTTCAAATCTGGTCTCAGACACTTAACATTCCCTAGCTGTGTGACCCTGGGCAAATCACTTAACCTCAATTGCCTCAGCAAAAAAAGTGACTGAACAACAATAAAAACAGAGAAGTATGCTCCAAATCATTAATATTAAGAGAAAAGCAAATTCAAACAATTTTAAGTCTGATCTCACAGTATGGGAATGAGCAAAGATGAGGGAAAAATGGGAACAGTTTATGTTGGAGGGGCTATGGGAACACATTAATATACTGCTGGTAGAACTATGAATTAGTCCAGCTGTTCTTGATATCATTTTGGTATTATGCAAGAAAAATGACTTAACTGTCCACCCTCTTTAACCCATTATTGAACACATACAACAAGGAAAGTCAAAGATAGAAACAAAAATCTAATATATATCAAAATATTCATACTAATACTCTTTGTGTTAGTAAGGAACTGGAAACAAAATGAGTGCCCATCAGTTGAGGAATGGATGAAAGATCTATATGGTATATGGATATGACAAATGATTATTGTGAAGTAAGAAGGGGTAGATATGATGAATTTGGAGAAACAGAGAAAGAGTTTTATTTGCTATTGGGGAGTAAAATAAGTAACACTGAGAGAAAAATATATCCAATTATTAGTGACTGGCTCATAATAGGTCCTGATTAAATGTTTATTGGTTGATTAATTATTGATTGAAAACAACATAAATGGAAAGATCACTTTGAGGAAGCTGAACCTTGAATATCTGGAACTCAATTATTGCTCCTGGGAACATATAATGAAACATGCCTCCTCTCTTTCATGGCAGGAGAGGACAGAATAAGGTCAGGACATTTTGTTCAGTGATTTTTCTTTGTCACAAAGAGAGAGGAATAGGGTGCAGTTTGGAAAGAGTGATGTAAAGATAAAAGGCATCCATAAACATCTATTTAAAATAAAAAATTGAAAATGATAGGAGAAAACATCTTTATTATCTCAGATAAAATTTGCTTTAGGCTTGACATTTTAAGCTTTCCTCAATTTGTTTTTTTCTAGCATCTATTCATATTATTTTCCATCATATATTTTGTGCTGTAACAAAATAGTACTGTATTATCGTTCCCTAAATTCTACACGAGAAAGAATTGTACACAGTGTTGGCTATGGAAGATTATGGTTCCAATCTTAGCTCTGCCACTTGATCTTTTTTTATGAGTGGATTGATCATATTACATCTCTGGTTGGACTAGCTGACCTCTAAGCTTCTTTTCAGCTGTGATTCCAAGACATCTCTTGTCTGCAAAACCTGTCTTTCCTCCATATTTCCATCTCCATATTTCAGGATCTTTTTCATTCCTTTGAGGCTAAATTTAGTTGTCACTTCCTTTGTGAAGTCTATGACATTAGAGCACACATCCTGATTCAAGTCCACATCCCCAAGGCAGAAATTATTTTCTCCTCCTCTAATTTTCCTTGAAAACTTTGTATGGAGCTCTCATTCCCTTTCCCAAACCCCTAGGACACTGAAAACCATTGCATTTTATCTGTGTTTATGTTATATTCTGCCCAATAGAATGTAAAGCCAATGAAAGAAGGAATTAGGTTGTTTTTCATCTTAATTTCATCAGCATCCAGTGATGTACTCTATACAGAAGTAATAGTAAAGGCAATATTGGATATAGAGTTAAGATAAAAAAAATCAGTATTTTTCTCCTTTTAGAATTCCAACCCCCATTCCATCCCATATCAGAATTAGAAAACAGTCATTCTTACCTTGGGAATATCAGTACTTTTATCCTCTTCAGAATCTACATTTTCTTTGACAATTACAGTCTGAACAGGAGATAATCTTTTATCTCTGGAAACTTGACTTTCAGGAGTTTGGAATTTTTGAGGAGGCATAAATTCTTGTGAGTTGTAGCTTGAGAAAGAACATTCTTCATCGGATACATCTTCTGGGGATGAAGGGTAACTTAACTCTGATTCTATCCTCAAAAGCTTATCCTTCTGCACTGTCTCTTTGCTCTTGGCTCTTGGTATTTTTTTCTTGGAGACTGATGTCTTCTTTTCAGTTTTTTGTTTCTTTGGCTTTCCTGTAAACACCCAATCAAAATGCAGGTAACCAGTTAATGATTAAACAATTAGTAAATACCTACAGCATACCTGGCACTGAGAATACAGGAATAAAAGTGAGTCTTTGGCCATAATAATTTCAATTTAGATGGAAGAGAAAACACTTCTAGAAGTTTTCATACTTTAAAACAACACTAAGGTTTTTGCAAAATCCTGTATTAAATTAGGTACATACAAAATAGAAAGTGATTTCATTTAGTGTCAGTATTTAAAGAAGTTTGGAAGAGGGCTCAATTGAGTCTCTGCCTTTACTCTGCTAGCTTGGCTCTTACCCACTAGAAGGTGATTTTTGTGGGGAAAGGCACTAGCAGCTATAGGATTAGCTCAAGTAAGAGATGGAGTTTGAGTCAAGTCTTGAAAACAAAACAAAACAAAACAAAAAACCAAGCTAGGGATTTTAAGAGGCAAAGGTAAAGAGGGAATGAATTCCAGGCAGGGATCATGTCTAGTACAAAAGTGTGGAAAGGAAGACAGAATACATTTGACAACACTAATATAACTGGACTATACAATTATTCCTTCCACATCACAGGGGTTAGGGAGATGGTGCTCCCATAATCTGGAAAATCTGTGTAAAATTTTTTGTCCCTCCTTTTGTACCAGAGAAGAAGTCAGAATTATTATAGTATTAAAAGACAAATATGCTGATGTTATAAATGACTATACATATATATTTCTGAGTTTCTGAAGTTTCTTTATTGTATGCCAGTCTTTGTGTATTGTGACTTCCACAAAACTCCCTCCAAATTCCCATTTAATTTCTTATACCGACCCAAGATATTTAGAAATCATAATGGGGGTAGTCATGATGTTAAAGGGTTAACTGTAGAGTATAGGGAAGAGACTAATGTACAGTAAAGCTGAAAATTAGAGTTAGCCAAATTGAAATAGGCTTTAAATGATAAAGGAATTTTTATTTGAAAGACAGTCAGTTCACCCCAAGTATAGCACCTCTAGGTCAAATGACATTTGGCAAGCATCAGAAATGTCTCCTTTCATCTTGACGATGGGATTAATGGCAGTTCTCTGAAAGGAACTGGTCTTGTTGACAAGCTCTACAGAGAATGGTTTTCTCTTGGGTTGGATGCCAATTCTTTTCAGAAACCTATCTATTAAGGGTCTTCCATTCCAGTAAATTTTATTTTTTCCCTTATGTATATATTTCCTTACCTCCAACAAACTCTGTTTTGTTTTGGGGCTTTTCTCCTTTGCCAACATTAAGAGAAGCCTTAGGCTTGTTTCCTTCATTTCTTTTCCTCCTTTTGGTTTTCTCAGGCAACTGTTTCTCCTAGAGAAGAAAAAATCAAAAAAAAGAGGAATAATTAAAAGACTTTTGTTAGCTGGGGGAGGTTTAGGTAGTGCAACAAGAGCAAGATATGTTTGGGTATAGAGAAGTCAATCAGAAGTTATATTGGGGACTTTTAGGCTGGTAAAACAAATAGGCAAATTTCACTTTGGGGTTTAGGACCAAAAAGATATATGCTAAAGCAGGTCTTCGTAAACTTTTTTCCCATTCACAACTCCTCCCTGAATTTGAGTTGGGGTGTTTCTGGCATTTTTTATGCATGTTTAGTCAAAGAACACATGTTATGAGTTCAGAACCAAGACTGTGTAAGTCACAAGATGCAACAAGGGCAAGCACTGCTAGAAACATCTTGGATTCATTACTTGTTTGATTTTGAATTAGTTTTTGATCCCTGCATTCAGAAACCTTTTATTCTTGCCAATTTCTTTTTGCAATTCGCACATTTAGTTACAAGACCCCATATTGAGTTGTGACTCACAGTTGAAGAAGCTGAGATTTAGAAGTCCATTTCTTCTTAAATTTTTAAGGGAGGTATTGGACTGCATCACTAATATACCTTCAATGTCTCTGTTGCTGATGGTATCACATTTCTCAGAAGTGGATCTAAAGTTCCACCTATGTCACAATATTGTTGTGACAAAGTATTCTGTCATTATAAAAATGAGCTGTGAGATTGCTGCTGGATCTGAGCTAAATGCAGAGGGCCATATTGACAGAAATTTGTCATCAGGTGTTTTAGACAATGAATTTCCTCATCTATAAAGTGGAGGTAATAATAGTATCTACCTTTATACTATATGTACATATATCCTATTTAAATAGGATAATAGTTATAAAGTATTTAATATAGTGCCTGGTGCTGTGCTAAGTACTTTACAAATCTCTTTCCAGCTTTATTATACATTACACTACAATCCAAGCTATGATGCAGGTATTTTATGATTATCCCAGTTTTACAGATGAGGAAACTGAGGTTCAGAGAGTTGTAAAGCACTTGCTTATCATGGTTAAGACTAATCAGAGCTTGTACTCCATTGTCATAATCCTTGAGAATTCAGGGTCCACACCATGATGAAACATCACAGTAGACCATGAATAAATAGGATTGCTATTTTTAGTAATTCTTTTTAATTAGGGCAGGCAGCTTTTAAGGATGCATCATCTCATATCTCCCCAAAGCAGAGTTTCCTGGACTCAGACTAGGACCAGGGAAACTTCTATAAAAGATGAATTTTTCAGGAAATTTCAAGCAAAAGACAATTAATCTGGTTGTGGTTGGAAGACTCCAGTAAAACTTCCTCCATAATGGAAGTTACAATGAAGGCTCTTCATAGAGGAAGAAAAGATGCTGGTAAGAACCAGATTTAGCCTTTGGAACAGACCTTAAATACTTACAGAATGGACGTTTTCTGCAGTCAGCTTGCCGAGTTTTGGGGGCACATCCTTCCCTTTTCTACTTCTTGAGAGAGATTGCTTCTCAGTAGATTTCTTCTTAGTTCTCACTGTCTTTGATGGCACTGGACCATTTCCTAGAGGTCTTGTGAGATAGGGCAGTATTTTATTATCTCTATCTCTGTGAAAGCCAATGGGGCTGTTTTCAAGGGAGAGATCTGGGGTTGGAGCTAGGGCACTCCCCTTCTCTTAATCCTCCACTAGCTAAGAAGCTTTTAAGGGCTGATCCTTTACTTTCTGACTTCTTCCTGCCAACCCAGAAACTCATAGAGGGGGGAGGTGATGTATTCTGAGTGTTATTTAATCAAGCATACAGTTTATGCCTTTCCCTGGGCAGCTGGGATTATTTTCAGTGAAATTCCTCAGAGAGCTGCCTCACCCCACTGAACTATCTCCTCTATTTGCTTCCAGGGAAAACAACAAATCATCTTTCTGCATTCTGAATAGTCTTCCCAGGCTCCTATGAAGGTGCAAGCTTTTGAGTCACTGAATTTGCTTCTACTCAGTGAGAGAAAAAAAGGAGAACAGAACCCAGACAGGAGTGAGGGATAGGGGGCTTCCTCCAGTTATCCTGCTCTTGCCCCAATAGGCTTTTGTCACATCACTTTCTCCCCAGTCTAAGGGGCTTTTCTTCTTTAACCTGATGTCTGCCCTTAGAAAAGGACACTAGAGGAGACAGACAGATGCTTTTTGGACAATGGGAAGATTCCCCATATGCCTTTGTATTGTCTACTGATTTTCCATTAGTAGCAATTCTAAGAGTAGTTTTTGCAGATGGAAAGAGGTCCCTTCTTAAATCACATCTGAGCTTTACTCTCTGCCCACCAGATACAATCAATACATTCTTTTTCAGCAAATAAATCCTCCTGGTGAGATTGTCACAGGGCAATCATTGTTTATTCCAAGGCTAGAATTTAATTCTAGAAGTGTAACTGTTTATTTTACATGCTTCATCTCATAGCAACCAGGAAAAAATGCAAACTGAAAAACCCAAGGAAGGAGAAATCAAGGCCATTGTTTTCTTTATAAACTTACAATTCTTTGATGGTTTCTGCCGAAGAGGTCAGGTTGTATTTCAACACCGAAGTGCCAAGTGATCCAGAGGTTCTATCCCTCTGCTTCTCTACCTCTGTGAACACAAAGAGCATCCTTGTTCTGCAGGAAGGACCCAAGGAAGGCATTACCTTGCTAGAAGCTTTGGGCAGGGGCAGTGCCACGCTTTATAGGAACTGTTCTCCTGTTCTCCTTCCTTACTTCCTCCCTCCCATCTTTCCTTCCTTCCTATACTTTTCTTCCTCCTTCCCTTTCTTCCTTCTCTCCTTTCTTCCTTCCTTTTTCCTTTCCTCCTTCCTTTCTATTCTTTCTTCCCTCCCCTTTCTTTCTATTCTTTCTTCCCTCCCCTTTCCTTCCTTCCTTCCTTCTTCCTTCCTTCTTTCCTTCCTTCCTTCTTCCTTCTTTCCTTCCTTCCTCCCTCCCTCCCTTCCTTCCTTTCTTCCACCTCCTCTTCCTCCTTCCCTTTCCTCCCTTTCTTTCTTTCTTCTTCCCTCCCTTTCCTCTCTTCCCTCCCTCTTTCCTTCCCTCCCAGCTAATAAGCAACTGAAGCCAGATATGAACTCAAATTTTCTTGAGTTCAGAACCAGTGCTCTGTCCACTACATGATCTAGCTTTTCTCTGCTTCTTATATCCGGAAGATGTCCAATGAATTAATATAAAATTTTCATAATTTGAGATGCAGTGGCAAATTTTACTTTAAAATTCCTCAGTTTCCATTTATCCTAACTCTTTCCCCAGAGTCTTATATTTCCCTTTTTTCTCTGTAGATTCTATGTGCTATTTCTATGGAATAAAACTATTTTATAGCATTATTACTTTTCTAGAATGGCAGCATGTTGGTCAGAATGTATCTGTTATTATGGTTCTAGCTAAGTATATCACATAACCTGTATTTTTAAAAATGATAGAATTCTCTTGACTTCGCTATTCTCAGTAATGCAATGATGACTCAAGACAATCCCAAAGGACTCATAATGAAAAATTCTATCTGCTTCTGGAGAAAGAACTATGTGGTCTGAATACAGATTGAAGTATACAAAAAACAATAGAATTATCTAAGTGCATTTTTGCAAAGATTTAGATAAGCCACAGATGAATTATTTTTTTGTACAACCCAACTAAATCAATTAACCAAATCAATAAATATTTATTAAGGACATACTATGTTTGGAATAAAAAAAATTGCAAAGGTCAATGTAGAAAAATCACTCATATGTTCTGTAACTAAAAAGCTTTAATTAAAAAAAAGGACATACTATGTACTAGATACTAAGCTAAGTGCTTGTTTGTCTCTTCATTCTTTTTCCTTGTTTTTTTCTCTAATAATCCAACCATTTTCACATCCCAAATATGTAGCTCCAAACCTTCCTTCCCTTTAGTGGGTTAGTTCTTTCTTCCACTTAAGTCTTTTTAGATACCCTCAAACAAGTTTTAAAATGAGTTCCTCTCAAAAGCAGCTCCTTTTCCCTATTTCTGTCAATGGTACTTAATCTTCTAGTCACTTGGTCTCATAATTTTGTGCCATTCCCCCAACTTCCAGATCTAATAAGCCTCCACAGTCTTTATCTATTCTCCCTTATCCATTCTTTCCTTTCTTTTCTTATTGCCACATTTTAGTCCTGATCTTCTGTTGTAGGTTATATCTGAAATATTGTATTAAGTAGTCTTCCCAGTCTCTAGTCTCTTCCTCTTTCAGTCCATTTTGCACACACAAATCTTACCATATTAGTCTTCTTAGATGATCCCTTTGGATTACAATCTCTAGTTGTATATGACCCCCAAGGTCATATACTTACCATCTTCAAATCTTCAGTTTCTTCACTTGTGAAAAGAACTGTTGTAATTGTGGAGAAGTGCTTTGTAGACCTCAAAAATCCATGTGAATTATTTTTATTATACCATATACCTATGCAAAAACTTTTAGAGGCTCCCTACTGCCTGTGAAATAAACTCCTTAGCTTTTTTTCTTTTTGCTGAGGCAATTGAGGTTAAGTGACTTGCCCAGGGTCACACAGCTAGGAAATGTCTGAGACCAGATTTGAACTCAGGTCCTCCTGACTTCAGGGCTGATGCTCTAACCACTGTGCCACCTAGCTGCCCCATAAACTCCTTAGCTTTATCATAAAACATATAATTAGTTCCAATTTTCCTTTCCAAGATTATCTCCCACTAGGTCCTACCTTCTGTTCCATCCAGAGTGGTCTATTGGCTGTCCCCCAGAAAGTATCTTCCTTTTGCATTTTTGTCTCCTTGTTATTGTTTATATTTTGCCTCACACCTCCCCATATTACTATTTAAGTGAGATGTTTATAAAGTAACTTGCAAAGCTTAAAGCGCTATATAAATGCAAATTATCATCATCAACCTACTTTCAATGGTTTTTTTTTTTATTCTTCCTCACTATTAGTCACTATCCATCCTTCAAGGTCTTGCTAATGTCTCACTTCTGTAAAACCTTTTCTGACAATTCTGATAATTTTTTTCTTCTCTGGAACTCTTGGGCCTATTTCCCCTACCCCCTCATCTGTCCCAATTCATTTAATGGATCATATAAAGTATTATATTGTAAGTTACCTTTTGGGATGAATACTCTTTCTCTCTAACTTGGCTGTAACTCCTTGAGGGAGGACTCATGGGGTATAATGGGAGGATTACTGAATCAAGTAGTCCTAGGATTAATTCTCAGTTCCCTCATTTACAAGCTTCTTGACTTTGACTAAGTCCCTTTCCCTCTGTTTCCTGGCCTCCACATTTGAGATGATAATGCTGGGATTGCCAATTTCACAAGATTATGGTGCGATTCAAAGAGACAAGGTATGTACTTTATAAACAGTAAACCACTATATGAATATGAGCTGTTGTTATATACCAGGGAATACCAGTGATTGATTGCCTTATAATTCTGGATTTATTTTGATGTTAAAAAGATTAGTTACACAACAAGATTTGTGATGATCAACTGTGATGAACGTGGTTCTTTTCAACAATGAAGTGATTCAGGTCAATTCCAATAGACTTGTGATGGAGAGAGTCATCTGCATCCAGAGAGAGCACTATGGGGACTGAATGTGGGTCACACATAGTATTTTCACCTTTTTTGTTGTTGCTGTTGTTTGCTTGCTTTTTTTTATTAAAGCTTTTTATTTGTATAACATATGCATGGGTAGTTCCCCAACATTGATCTTTACAAAGCTTTCCATTACAAATTTTACCCCCAGTCCCCTCCCCTCCCCCAGATGGCAGGAAGTCCACTACATGTTAATAATGTTGAAATGCTTGAGAAGTTATGCAAGAAAAATCCTATCTACAAGAAAAAAAAAAGAATCAGAGAAAGACAACACAATGCATTGCTTTTTTTTTCTTTCTCATTTTTTTCCTTTTTTGATCTGATTTGTCTTGTGCAGCATAATTGTGGAAATATGTATAGAAGAATTACACAAATTTAACCTATATTAGATTACTTGCTGTCTAATGGAGAGGGTTAGGGTAAGGGAAGGAAAAACATTTTGGAACACAAGGTTTTGCAAGGATAAATATTGAAAACTGTATTTGCTTGTATTTTGAAAATTAAAGGCTATTACTAAAAACAAAGATTAGTTATATTGAAAAACAGCAGGGATAGAAGACAGTAATTGATTATTGTGAGACATTTAGATTCAACTCAGGGAAGTTTTCCTTATTTTACATAGAAGAAACACCGAGGGCTAAATCATCCCAAACTGCTCATTCTACTTTGAACCCAAGAAAGAGGCATAATTTCACCAGCAGAGGGTACTGTTGCACCAGGTTTAAGCTCTCAAGCTAACATGAAAAAAATTACTTTAAGGGATAAACACCATATTCCGGATAAAGATAAAACCACAAGAGGGCACACATTTGGGCACTGGAAGAAAAAGAACCCAACAGAGGATTTAGAAAATAAAAGCACAAACCAATGCAATGATATTGATAACACTAACTTGTAGGTATCAGCTGCTTGTTGGGTATTAATTAATTTTTTTGGGGGGGTGGATTTCAGTCTTAATTAAAATTTGAATCTTGACTTTTAGGAAAGCAATGAGTTTCTCTTTAAAAACAAAATCAATTGTAGAGTAATGATCTCATGGACCATCCTCCTGGGTTCTTTGGATCATAGATTTAGAGCTGAAAACACTATTTAGTCCCTCTCGGAAAAGTTAAACAGCTTGCTTGAGATTTGAACCCAGATCATAAGATTATAGATTTAGGACTTTAAGGACATTTAGAGGTTATTTAACCTTCTCATTTTACAGATGAAGACCTGACCAAGTGAAATGATCTGCCCAATGTCATACAAATGGTTGAATTGGGATTTGAATTCTGGTCCTGTTTAGCACTATTTCAATATCTTTGGCTGCAGGATTCAAAAATCCCAGGTTGGACATACCTTGAGATTGGGTATCATTATAACTCTAAAAGTTTTTAAAGTATTAACACACCCAACATCCCATGGACCAAAGAAAGGATAGAAGGAAAGTTCACAATTTTATCTAAGGATGCCATAAGTCAGTGACAATTCTTGCCTGCTTCATTCGATTATAAAGTCCTTGAGGACAGGAACTATCTTTTGCCTTTTATAGTATCTCCAGTACTTAGCACATAGTAGGTTGTTCTACCCCCCCCCCCCGAAGCAATTGGGGTTAAATGACTTGCCCAGGGTCACACAACTAGGACATTTTAAATGTCTGAGGCCAAATTTGAACTCAAGTCCTCTTGACTTCAGAGCTGGTGCTCTATTCACTGTACCACCTAACTGTCCCACATAGTATTCTTAATCAATGTTGATTGATTGATTGCTTCCTTGGCCTGACTCCAAAAATCCAGTGGCTGCTTCCCAGATTTATTTCTTACATAACCAGGACTTAAGATGAGTTATAATAATTTTGCCAAGACCTCAGTATGAACCTGGTGTATGCATGTATGTGTATGTATGTGTGTGATGTTTTGATACATCCCAATGGAGGCTATAATATGTCTTGGCTTTGAAAGAAATAGGTTTGGAAAGTCAGTCTTCTGTCTCCTCGTAGAGGACATTAATATGATTTATTATCAGTGAATGTTTGATTTGTATACATATTTTATATACCTATATATCCAGGGTCACATAAAATTTCTTGGGCAAAAAGAGGATTGTGAGAGGAAAAAGTTAAAGATGTCCTTTTCTAGAACATTAAATGCTACCAGACATTCAATTTAACACATTTATTAAATACCACTACAATGTTTAGGACACTATTCTAGATTTTGAAGCTACTAAAATGAAATATGATGTAATTTCTGCTCTCAAGGAATATGTTATCTCCTAGAGGGGTAGAAGCATGTTACAGAGTTGGTGGACAGCACTGCATAAAGGTAGGCTAATTAAGATGGGATTTGAAAATGTTTCATGTTTCATTTTGTCCTAAAATTAGTATTTCACATCTTTGGACTCAAATCTTTAATAAAATATAGAGTATCTGGAGAGAAAAACGTATGAGAATGGAACAGATGAGGGGAAAAAAAGAGTGAAAAATGGAATGAACCAAATATTGAACCCAGGCAATAGTGAGCAGCACAAATAATAAGGAATTTAGGTGAGTGTGAGGGTTTGGGAATTAGATGATGAGTTTATTTTTGATGTATTGTTATTGAGGTGCTGATAGATTATCCAGATGAAAATGGGTTGCCTGCATTTGGAAATCTGAGACTTGAGTAGGTGATGGAGATTTGAGCTATGGAAATCATCTACACAGAAATGAAATTTTCACCATGAGAGTCCATGAGATCACTGAAGGGAAAAGTGGAGAAACTGGAAAACAGAGCACAGACATATACTATATAGATTGTTAGTTACCTAACACAAACCATGAAAGAAGAGACCCTTGTCTAATTTCAGGTTTTTGAGAAATGGAATACTTCCACAGTCTAAAATATGTACTCCAGTATCAGTATTTAATCCATACATTAAGTCCTTGTCCAATTTCAAATTTTTGAGAAATGGAATTGGGAAATTGATGGCCTACTGATTCTTCCCTTCCATATTATGAACTTCTGTGTGCTTTTGTACTTCTGGTTCTTCCCTTTATAAAATACTTCCACAGTCCAAAATACTCATTCCAGTTTCAGTATTTACAACATACATTAAGGGAAGAACATTTTAAAGACCTTGTTTTCATTATTAGCCAGAGGGTAGGATTTCTTTCCAATATATTTTGCTTCTTGATTTGGGAACTTTTCCAGAGGAAAGGCCACTAAGATTGATTGCTCTTTCTCTGTCTTTTTACCTATTTTTTCCCTCCCTAGGATTCTTAGAGTTGCACAGTATTAAACATTAGAAAGCTAAACCTTTTAGATTTAAAAATTTTCTAGCCTTTCAATTAAGTCTTGGCCTTTGCTTTTATACCCTGAGAGGCCCTGGTGTTTAACAAGAGATCTTGGACCTTATGTTGGGGGGGCTGTCACTGGGAAGAGGAGAATAAAAGGGATGTAATACACACAGAGAATAGACTCCTGGCATCAAGCACTAGGGGGAGAACCAAGAATTGAATTCTGTACAATTATTCTGGGTTCACTAACAAGGGATGCTATGTGGGATGAGTTCAGAAGTGAGCAGGCAGGCGTAACCCATGCTGTGTGGAAAGGTGTGCTTGAAGAACTTCCCTGGTGAGCGGGAGCCATGGGGAGCTGGAGGAGGTGGAGGCATTTAACTAACAAATGCTGCAGAACTAAAGATAAGAGAAATAAACTTCCCCACTCATTCACTGCTGAGAGCACACAGACAACACAGTACTATTTCCTTTAGTGGAGCCGGCAGCAGGAGAGACAGCTGGTGTTTTCTCAGCTGTAGTTCCTATTACCCAGAAACTGAACTGGTCACAGGACACCCAGGAAAAGCTAAGCTGGTCTGGTCTCACACTCCCCCTAAAACTTGCCCTTTCAATCTCCTTCTGCTTCTTATTCCTTGCAGTACCCTGCTCTTGGCTTTTACATCAAGATTATCCTGTTTTATAAATGAAGCAATGCAATTTCCCTACATTATTTCCATTTTATTTTTTCCCCTGATTTTCCATTCTTTATATGAGGGAATTCCCAAGAATTGTAGAGTTTCTTCTCAATATAGGAAAATAGGTAGAATGAACTCTTCTGGACATCTGGGAGTATCATTTAGTAAACTAGTGGAATTCATCCTGGTTGAGTAGTATTAGCCTAAAGGGACAAAAAGAAAACTTGTGTGACATTTGATTATGCTGGAGCTCATACATCCAGTCTCCAGGAAATCCCATCTAGTCTGTGATATTGAAAGCCTTCCTAGTTACTTAAATTTTTTAGAATATTAAATGTGTTGAAATTAAATGTATGGAAAATTAAATATTAAATTTAATTTATTAATTAAATATTAAATTTAAAGGGACAGTTAGGGGGTACAGTGGGTAGAGTGCCATGTCTGGAGTTAGGATGACCTGAATTTAAATCCAACATCAGACACTTACTAGCTGTATGACTCTGGACAAGTCATTTAACTTTGTTTGCCTTTTTTTCATATACATATGTGTATGTATGCATGTATACATAATATATTTTAATATTATTGATTTCATTTGTAATCCTGTGCTTTTAGAAATATTATATTGAGGAGGGATCTCTTTCAAAGAATCTGACAAAGAAATCCATGACATAAAGATGGTTTATTAAGCATTCCTCTCTAGGGTTAAATTTAAATTTCTCTGGCATTTAAAAGCTCTTTACAACCAACTCTTTTAAGCCTATTTTACCAGGTCTATTATATATAACTCTTTTTCAAATACACCACAATCCAGTTAAACTAGCTGCCTTGATATTCCTCAAAACAAAATACTGCCTCTCTCCCCAAGTCTGACTCCTATCAATAGAATGCATTCCTTCTTCACCTTAGCCCATTAGAATCTCTAGATCCAGTACCAGCTTCTATAGGAAACCATCCAGAGATTATAGTAGCAGTTTGGTTAATTAAAAAAAAAAAAGGATCAATGTCACTACATCTTTTGCCAATGGCCTTATTTGCATTGTAAGGATCAGAGAAAAGGCCAGTTTGGTCGGGATTCTTACCTAGCTATAAAAGGAGAGCCAGCAATCCCAGGGGAAGGAGGTAGTGCAAATGAACTGGAGATGCTCTTTTGAGGCAGTAGTTTCAGGCATCTCTGATTCCCTTTTGTTCTTCTCCCAGAACGTTTAAAAGAAACCCCATTTCCCCAGGGGCAAAGCAAGGGGGTCGACTAAAGAGAAGCCAAACTTGAAGGGAAAGAGTTGGAAGGAGAGGTACCAGCCACACAGGGGTAGGGACCACCCACCCAAGGGGAAGTAATTAGTCACCTGCGAACCAACCTTTCACCATATACCATAGATGCTGCATGTAAGCCCACTCTTTAAAGTGGGAAATGGATTTATCTTCTCTAATTGAATGGAAACTTCTTGAGGGCAGACACTGGTTTTTATTTTTTATTTTCTTTAGCCCCAGTATCTGTCTGACACATAGTGGGTCTATCTCTAATTGAATGGTAACTTCTTGGGAGCAGACACTGATTTTTTTTTTATTCGAGTGTCTGTCTGACACATAGTGGGCCTATTGAAGCCTAAAATGGAACTCATCATTTTTCCTTCCCCAAACCTACACATATTCTTGTGGTTTTTAAACTTTTTGCTTTAAGGATCCATTTATACTCTTCAAAATGACCGAAGACCACCCATGAGCTTTTGCTTATGTGAATTATATCATGTTTCATTTTAGAAATGGAAATTATTATGTATTAGTATTATTATGAAAATAATTTTGGCTTCATGGAGCTCATGAAAGAATTTTGGAGATTCCCATTGGTGGTCAGACACATTTTGAGGACTTTTGCTCTAAACTATCCTATTTCTGTTGAGGGCCCTACCAGCTGCGTAAACTCAAGAGTCATTGTTGGTTCTTTCTTCTTCCTTAGCTCCAATATTAATCAAGGCTTTTGATTCTATACCCATAACATTTTTAGAACCCATCTCTTTTTCTCTGTCCAGTCAATATCCTAGCTTATCAGCTCTCATCTGAATTTGTCTCTTAATTTTGCTGTCTCCAATCCACCTCCCATATAACTGCCAAACTAATTTTCCTTGGCATAAGCCTGATCATCTCCCTCCTCTGTTCTTAAGACTTCAGGGATTCCCTATTACCTTTAGGATAAAATACAAACTCCCAACTGGTGATTAAATCCTTAAACAATCTGGCTCCAAACTGCCTTCTCAGTTTTTTATTACATACTCCCCTTCATATGCTCTATGTTATAGACAAACTGGATTTCTTAACAGATAGAAAAAAATCAATTCTGGAGGAGTGTGGGAAGATATGCATCTTAATGCACTATGGAATTATGAAGTAGTCTATTTTGGAAAAAATGTGTAATTATGTAAGAAATTATGTGAGAAAAATATGTGGAATCATATGAGAAAAGTCACCCTTTGACCAGTGATCTCACTTACTGAGCATATATCCCAAGGGGGATGAAGAAAGAAAGACAAAATACCAGTAGCACTTTTATGGTAGTAAGACCCTGGAAATAAAGTGGGTTTCTATCAATTTAAAAATGATTGACTAAATGTAATGGGATACTATTGTGATAATAAATAATGCATATGAGGGTTAAGAGAAGCCTGGGAAGGCTTTTTAAAGCTAATTCAAAGAGAAGCAAAGAAGAATATATACAATGATTACAGAAATGTAAATGGAGACAATGAATGTTGCTATATATCTGGCTTAATCTATAACCCAGGACTTTTAATACTGTGCTACTGTAGTAGAAAAAAATTAAAATAGTCCCTGCTTTCAAAGAGTTTATATTTGATTTAACTATTATGACTAATCTTAGTTCAGGAAAAGAGATGATGAAACACTTCCCTACTATGTGTATGTGTGTGTGTGTGTGATCTCCTGCTGTATCTAGGGCCATCTTCAAGTAATTTTGATCTATCTCTAGTCACTAAATCCAAATGGCTCTGGAGACCACAGCCCTCTCTCACTTAAATCCAATTAACTTGCATGTCACAGCATCACCTCCCTGATGTCATGATCAACTTCAAGAATGAAGAACAAACAGTAACAAGAACTATGGAGGCAGAATATTCCATTTATTGTAAGACAGTTGCTATTAATTGGTTTTGCTTAAATGTTTTTCTTTTCTTTTCTACAAGGAACAATGAGGGAAGAAAGAATATAATGAAAAATATGAAAACAAACTTTCTAGGAAGTTGCATGTTCGTGGGCAAATCATTTAATTTCTGCCTCAGTTTCCTCAACTGTAAAATGAGAATAATAATGGCACCTACAACTCAGGATAGAAGTTGTGAGAATCAAGTGAAATGATAATTGTAAAGCCCAGAGTCCAGTCTCTGACATAGGAAGAGCCTGAGCTGTTACTATCACTATTGTTATTGTTATTATTCTCAGATTCCTTCTAGTAATTAAAGCTCTCTTCCTTTTCAAATTACCTCTTAATTATGTATCTCTCCCTTCCCTGGTGAAATATAAACTTCTTGAGGGTAAATATTATTTAATTTTTGTCATTATCTCTGGCCCCTCAAACAGAGTCCTATACCTAGTAGATATTAAATGTTTGTCTAATTGTTGTGGAGTTGAATTCATTAAGGGGCAGCTATGTTGCTCAATGGCTGAAGGGCTAGGCTTAGAGTCAGGAAGATTTCTTTTTCATGAATTCAAATATAGCCTCAGATATTTAATAGTTGTATGACCCTGGGCAAGTCACTTAGTTTGCCTCAGTTTCCTTATCTGTAAAATGAGTTGGAGAAAGAAATGGCAAATTATTAGAACAGTTCCTTTCCATAATGGCATGCTCTCTGAATTCTTAGGTAGGTTAATTGTCAGCCAAAAGGAGGTAGCATTGAAAAGAACTTTGGATTCAGAATCGGCAAAGGGACCTGGGTCCTAGTCCCAGTTTTTATTTTTCCTTCTTACATGGCTTTGTACAAATCACTAAATTAGTCAGAGATTCATTTTCATTATCTAAAAAATATATCACCCGTGCTACAATTTTCCACCTGTACTGCCAGGATCATAAAATTGTGAGGAAAGCACTTTTTAAAACCTGAAAATGCTAAATAAATGTGAGTAGCTATTAGTAGTGAAATAGTTATGTCAAAGGCAGCTGGCTGCATGCTGATCTAATCAATCATTCAACAAACATTTTAAAATGGCTTCTATGCATTGGCCAGGTATGAAGGGGATACAAAGATGTCAGAGACTCTAATAGCTTAGTAAAGATCATTCATACATAGAAGAAGTCTCCTGAGAACCTGGAAGGTGGAAAGGGGAAATTGGGTAGTGATGTGAATTTACTAACAGAAGTACTCTCAGAACCAAAGATCTGGAGGAGACTACAGAGAATATATAGATGAGCAGTAAAGATGAGCCATAGAGCTCAAGAGTAGAGACAGGGGAATTGAAGTTACTTGCTTATAAATTCACAGTAAAACCCCAGAAGGTGCCAACAACTTACACCATAAAGGGCACATTTGCAAAGTGGAGTGCACTTTTCCAGACAGCCCCTAAGCAAGATCAATGGTCCTCAAGAGATGCTATTGAAAATCCCCACAGCTCTGTCCTTTAAGAAATTATGAGGCAAAATTTCAGGATTTTGTATTCTTCAAGTGCAATGGAAGACATTTAAGAGGAAATGAAAAATGCCTTAGCTTCTCTTAATGGACAAGACAACAGAGATAGAGCTGGGAATTGTGGCTAAGGGGGAGGGAGGAACAAGAGAGAAGGCACTAAAAGAAACAGGTGGAGATAAATTACATGGCTTAAGGGTCCCCGATCTAAGAGGCAGGATAGACAGAGGCACTGAAACAGGCAGAATGTCAGTCTCTTTATCGACCATAAGAACAGAGGTAGTAATGGTTAGGCTGCTTGCCTACCACCTCAGCAAGATTTGTCAGGTTCTTTCCCTCCCTGGCTGGAAGTTTGCTTATTAGTGACTTTCTGTACAGTAAACAGACCACCCCAAACCAAACATTTTTAACTGGTCCTGCTGCATCCTGAGGGGATTATGTCCTATAAGGTGATGGTTTGCTGCATGCTGGGGTTGGAGATGCTGCTACCTTATGCAAATTCAGACTGCTGCAGGCTTGAGCAGGAGAGAGGCCCCCATGATTAAAGGCTCCCAGGGAGATAAACAGATGGAGATGGTGGGATGCTGAATCCCCACAGAGGCTTTTCCTTCTCCAGTGCCAGAACAAACCCAATTTAAAAAGTAAAAGAACCATCATTTAATTAAATCATAAGGAAGTGAAGGCTCTATTGACTAGCTGTAACTCATAACTACTGAAAAAGATCACACACGGACATATGTTTGTGTCCTTAATCAGTGGCTTAAAAAAAAAAAAAACATGGAAAAAATTCAACTGTATAATTGCTGCATTCAAGGAAATAAACCCTGGAAGGGGAGTCTAGAAAATAAACAGTAGCAGTCATATGATAATTTGTTTGTAGGAACTGGGAATGTTTATCCTGGAGAAGAGGAATCTCAGGGAAGGGACATGACAGCTCCCTTTTGAATATTTGAAAGACTGTCCTGTGGAAGAGGGATTCGATTTGTTCTGTTTGGCATTAAAAGAGTGGAACCAGGAGCAGTGGATAGGAGTTGCCAAGAAGCAAATTTGGGTTTGTTGAAAAATTTCGTGATGATTAGAGCTGTTCTAAAGTTAAATGGACAACCTCAGGAGGTGGGGGGCTCCCCCTCAAATGAGATCTACTAGTAGAACCTGGAGGACCATGTGTCAAGTGTGTGTGGGATTCCTTCCAGGACCAGATCATTGCTAAGATCATCTTTCAACCCTCAAATTCAGTAATATTGGATTTCTTTTCTTTGTTTCCCTCTTATGAGTTGAAGGAAGGAAGATTCCTTGAAGTATACTTGTAAGATAAAAAAGGGTATTGAAAAGGAAGCTAGAATGCCTTGAGTTATCCAGAGCTTAACTGTGATTCTGGAGAACTCACTGAACTTTGCAGAGCCTTGGTTTCCTCATCTGTAAAGGGGATGAATATATTTTCTCTGCTCACCTCACAAAGTGCTTTCTTGTGAGGAGAATGCTTTGTAAAACTTAAAGTGCCACATAGTTTTATTATTATTATTTGGATTCAATACAGGACCAAATTCTGAAAGGTTTATAAGGACAGGTTTTCTTCAGATCTGCAAGTCAGTGAATGAACTGACTGAAAATCTGCATTTAGGATTTATATAAATAACAGAGATTTGCATCAGTGTTTTTGGGAGACTTCACTAGAGTGCTGTAAAGTACTTTATTTAGATCCCTCCCTCATTTAGAACAGCAAAATTACCCTAAAATGGCTCTCAAGTCTCAAGGATAATTTGATTCCAAAATCAATGAAAATAGTCTGACAATCCATTATTTAGAGTTGGAAGGAAACTCAAAGGTCATCAGGGCATGGGATCATTGGTTTTAGAGCTGAAAATGACCTTAGAGGCCATCTATCTAGTTCATCCTTATTTTATAGATAAGGCAAATGAAGCCCATGAAGATGAAATGATTTGGGAAGCAGCACCAGGATAAATTCAGGTCTTCTGACATTAAATCAATGTTCTTTCCACTTTTCTTTCAAACATTTCACTTTTCAGGTGAAGAGTTAGGTGACTTACTCAAGATCACAAAATTTAGTTAAACCTAGGTCTTCCAACTGCAGATGCAGCATTCTGCCCATTAATCAATGGGACTTGTGACCCCTCCAGCTTTAGCACTTGGACTGAGCAAATATCTAGTTCATTCCCTATCAGGAAATTTCACTGTTTCCAACTGAATGGGAATAAAGCAGTCTGTGACTCTATTTCCATGAGATAGAAAGTTTGTTTTGATTAACTTTGTTCTATTCATCAAATGTTCTGGGCTGCACAACCTCCAAATGTAGTTGGCCAAGCACTTGAATTGTTTGTATTAAATATCTGCATATTTTTGGTACCAGACAGGATTCCTAAGGACTTTTGCCTACTGATGTCATTCCACTATGAATTTGGAAGTGACAGGATCATCACATATCAGCCTATAATATCACATACTTATGTAAAAGCCTGAGCAGCCAGAGTTGGCAGGATAACATGATGCTGTTTTAACTATAGCAGTAGGATGCCCAGATCACTATGGAGAAGTTTAAATATATTTTAAAAAGTTAAGTTATTTTTCCTTGGGGCTACCAAGTTGTGGCTTAAACTGGTAACGTATGAATAGCAAATAGATTAAACTCTGTGTGAAACCATAAATTTATGATATCACTGTTAACAAAGACAGGACCTAGACAGCTACCTAGGATGCTTCATGGGATGCTTTTTAATATTACTTTATATAAGTGCACGTATTTTTAATGCCAGAAAATCTGACTCTCCATGGCACATATGTATTTGTTTTGTGCCACATTAAATCACATGTTACTGAGAAGCCTTGAAGTCCCATAAGACAGGGAATAACAATGTCAAGCTATGATTAGAATATACTAATGTCTTGTCCCTGTTGTGCGCTGTAAGATATCTCCCCATCTCATCTTCCAAAAGAGATAGGATGTGTTAACAATGCTTATCTGCAAGTTTTAAAGATTCTGTGTCCACATTCTCTGCCAGTGTGTTATGAACAATGCTCCAGGGAGAGATTCCTCTCCTAGGAAGTCATTCATAGGATCTTGAAGCAAGTGGCCAAAAGATTGTGGTGTTGGATTGAATTTCTTTCAATAAAATAGTCATGGTCTCCCTCAAGAAACCAAGAAGAGTATTTAAGGAGGAATTGCAAATTCATTTTCAGGGCAATTTCTGTGTGTGCATTTCAGCTATCAAAAATGACCAGCAAAATTCAGAATATAACTTTTAACAATAATCCTAAAGGCCTTTGATTCAAGATCCTAGTGCTTTGACCAGGTTGGTCAAAGACAGAAAAACAGAGTTCATGTAAACAAAATGTTCAGAGCATCAAGGGAAAAAACCTATTTGTATAAAAATATTTATAGCAACTCTTTTTGTGGTGGAAATCAAAGGGATATCCATCATTTGGGGAATGGCTAAATAAACTATGGTATATGATTGTAATGGAATATCATTATGCTATAAGAAATGGTGAGCAGGATGGTTTCAGAAAAACCTGAAAAGACTTACAGGAACTGATTCAAAGTGAAGTGAACAAAACAGAACCATGCAACAGAACATGTTGCATGCAATAACAGCAATATTGTTTGATGAAGAACTGTGAATGACTTAGTTATTCTCAGCTATACGGTAATCTAAGAGAATCCCAAAGGACAAATGATGAAGCATACTATCCACTTCCAGAAAAAGAACTGATATTATTTGAATACAGACTATAAAACATGTTATTTTCACTTTCTTTTTTCTTTCAAACATATTCTAAATAATTCTAAACATATTTACTTTATTTGTCACGTTGCACAAGAAAAATCTGATCAAAAAGGGAAAAACATGAGAAAGACAACAAAAAAACTAATAAACAAACAACAAAACAAAAGGTGAAAATACTGTGCTTCCTTCAGTCTCCATAGATCTCTCTCTGGATGTGGATGGCACTTTCTGTTACAAGTCTAATGGAATTGTCTTAAATTACCTCATTGTTGAAAAGAGCCAAGTCTATCACAGTTGATCATCACATAAGCTCAATGTTGCTGTGTATAATACTCTCTTGATTCTGTTTACTTCACTTAACATCAATTCATGTAAATCTTTCCAGGCTTTTCTGAAATCAGCCTGCTCATCATTTCTTATAAAAATAATATTCTGTTACATTCATATACCATAACTTATTTAACCATTCCTCAACTGATGGGCATTCAGTCAATTTCCAGTTCCTTCCCTTTACAAAAAGGGCTGCAACAAGCATTTTTATACATGTAGGTCTTTTTCACTCTTTTATTATTTCTTTGGGATACAGATCCAGTAAAGACATTGATGGATCAAAGGATATGTACAGTTTGATAGCCCTTTGGGCACAGTTCCAAATTGCTCTCCAGAACAGTTGAATTCGGAACTCAAAACTTTAAATAAAAACATTTTTTAAATTAAAAAAAATAGAAAAAATGTTCATGGTATTACTCTTTATGGTAGCAAAGAACTGCAAATGAAGTAGTAGATATCCATTCATTGGGATGGTTCAATGAATGTAACGAGTAATGAAAAGTTATCATGCCATAAAAATGATAAATATGAATAATTCAAAGAGGCATTGGAAAACTAACACAAACTAATCAGGGAAATAAGATGCACAATAACTATTAAAATATATGTAGAAGGAATAAAAATAAAAAGAAACTGTAATTATAATTGTCAAAATTGTACCCAAAGGATAAGAAAATTGAGCTTTGTTCCTTCTTTGTAGAACTGGGAAGATATGGATGGAACATTGCAGATACTGTCAGATTCAGTTGCTATGTGGGCGAATTTCTGACTTGCTTTTTCTCTTCCTTTTTAATTTCTTGTTATAGGGATATTACATGGGTAGGGGAGGGGAGAGAGATAATATTCATAGTTAAAAGTGATCTAAAGACAAAAGATAGCAATAGAAATTAAAATAAAAAAATAATATACCTAAAGATACGAACACACAAAAATTCTTGTGAAGATGATAGAATTAGATTACAAGTAAATCTTTCTCCTTTTGGGATTTCTTGATAAGACTGATAAGTTCCAAATCCTAAATATGGCCATGAAAAAACATGTGAAAAGAAGAGAAAAAAATGAAGCAGTAGCAAGTTCTTGGTCTAGATTAGAGGGAAAAAATCAAGTAAGCAAAAGAAATTATTTTTTTCTGGCCAATAGTATAGAGGAAGAGATCTAGATGGGCTCCTGATCTGGAAAACATTCAGAGAGAAAACAAGAAAAGGCATATCTGAATCTCTGCTTTTATCTACTAGGGGAAAAAAAGAAGTCCTTTGTGAATTTTCCCTATATCCTTCCTATTAATTTAGGTCTACTCAGGTGGTATGGATTTAAAGTTAGGTTTTAAAGTTACATATTCTTCATTTTAATCCCTAGGTCAGGTATTCTGGCTATTGTTGACTTTTTAAAAAGGGGTAGACCAATTTTTTAATTGACATGGTCCAGCCCATTTTAGCAAAACAAACAAATAAAAAAAAGTTGTCCTCCGATCCAGTTACATACCCCATTTTAAAAAGTCTAATGTTTTGGCTAGAGATGAGGGATGTGTGTGTGTGTGTGTGTGTGTGTCCATGTGTTATATGTGTGGTATATATTATCTCATTCCCCTTCCAAATATCTAGAAAACAACAAGAAAGCTACCATAGGTTCATAGTTTTTAGAGATTTTGGAGACTTATTAATCTTATTAATAATCATGAACTTCTCAATAGAAGGATCATACCAAATATTTAAAAGATGGGTAAATTAAAGCCTGAATGATTAAATATCTTGGCCTAGATATTCATTGTCTATAAACATCACGACTCAGAAATGCTAGGTAAGCACCAGATCATCTCTAGGGTAGAACCATCACTAGCCATTTTTGTCCTTTGGGTGCATACATTTTTAGGGTCAACTGTATGAATGCACAGTTGGAGATGGGAAGGGATGGACTGGCCAAGGGGGCTAGAGAGAAGCACACTTGGGGTATAAATGCTATAATTTCCTAGCAAAGAAACTTATCCTTCCTTTGTTGTGTCATTCAGGTGTGTCAGTCACGTGTGATTCTTCACAGCCCAATTTGGGATTTTCTTGGCATAAATCCTGGAGTGGTTTGCCATTTCCTTCTCCAGCTCATTTTACAAATGAGGAAATTGAGGTAAACAGGGTTAAGTGACTTGCCCAGGGTTACATAGCTAAGAAGTATCTAAAGCCAGATTTGAACTCAGGAAGGTGAATCTTCTTGGCTCCAAGTCTGGTGCTCTATTCACTGTCCCACCTCGTTAAACTCACTGTGCTACCTAGCTGTTCCATTATCTTTGTTTTGTAGTTTTGCTTATCCAGTTCCTGACTTTCCCTTGGCAGACAGATTCCCAAATATTTTATACCATTGACAGTTATTTTAACTGCAATTTCTCTTTGTATCTCTTGCTGTTGGATTTTGTTAGAGATGTATAAAAATGCTGCCGAGTTATGTGGATTTATTTTGTATCTTGCAACTTATTCCATTATCTTTGCTAACTGTGTACTAAGTTCAGTTGTTTTTTTCACTGGTGGAAGCCTACAGGTACTACCTAATTTTTGGCATCTTGAGACAAAGTCCTAGTCACTCTCCTAGTTATACAGGTCTTCTCTAAGATTTGTCCTAACTCTAAAATTATACGATTCCTTAAATTATCTCATTGTTTTGTTTTTATTTCTGTGCTACATAGAAGATGAGAAAGAATTCTAATGTTACAAATTAAATAAACATCTATTATTTACTTACTGTGATTAAGATGTTGGAAATATGTCAAGGGTATTCAGTTATAGAAACTTTTTATATCAAGGCAGATTGTAACCTATCTATAATTTGTATATATGTCTTGGAGAATTTCCTGGGATTCAGAAAGGCTAAATTATAAGGCTATTAAGTGTCAGAGGCAGAATTTGAACCCAGCTCTTCTCAATTTAACACTTCAAAAAAAGGCTTTTCAACTCAAGAAATTTAATATTATGTAGGTGAGAGGAAGAGATTAATAATGAAAGTCTGGTTCTTGGAGCACATACAAGAAGAGCCTCTGTTGAGCCTGTGAATCTGGAAGTACATGATGATGTGGAATGGGGGTTAGGGATGGCTCTTCCCCCAATTCAGGATATGCACAAGTATTCTAGGACTGGTTCTTGTTCACTTACTGAGTGGTGTAATATGGTGGCTGAGCTAAGAGTGCATTCAAAAGGCTCCCTTGGAGAAACTAGCTCTTTCCTTCCTCTTGGCCATGCAGTATAAGGATGAATCTCTGAGTTCTGGTTGACTCTATCTCCAAACATGAAATAAGCACAGAATCTATTTATCTATCTATCTATCTATCTATGAATTAAAGAATATATATTCTTTAATTCAGGGATAGAACCCCATTTTTCTACGTCATCCTTCCAGAAACAGGTTCATCCCTTTGCACAAGGTACTATGACTGAATTCTCATTGACCAGTCTCCCCATTTACAATCATATTAGGGCTTAGCAAATTTATACAGATAAATAAAGGTAATCGAAGAAGGCAGAAAACACTAACAATTCAGGGAATCTGGGATGGGTTTATGGAAGGGATGACAGCAACTGAAATAAGTCTGAAAGAGAATGAGGATTTGATGAGAAAAGAGTGAATTCCATGAATACTGCAAAGTAGAGATTAGAGTGTTCAGCTTAATGAAATCCAGTTTAGTTCAGATATAGAGTATATAAAAAAGAAGAATATGAAATATGGTTGGGAAGGTAGATTAGTGCCATGTTGTAAAGAGCCTTTAAAACCAATCTGAAGAATTTTTGTCTTATTTGGGAAGCAATAGGGAGCCACTGAACATTTTTTTTTTTAACACAGACATAATTCAAAAAGGTAATTTTGGCAGCTCATGTGAAGGATAATTTGAAAAGAGGAAAGAATGGAGGCAAAGGGACTAAATAGGAGACCACCCTAATAATTCAGATGAGTGATAATGAGGGTCTGGGCAGTATGAGTAAAGAAAAGGGGATGGGTTTTAGAAGATGTGGATGCAGATTTGACAAAATTTGACAACTGATTAAATATGGGAATAAAGGTCAAAAATGACTCTGGTACATCACAAATCTGGGGCACTAGAAGGATGGTGGTACCTTTGTTTGGAAGTCTGGAAATTTGGAAGAAGGGTGACAACTGTCACTATGGCCCAAGAATGATCTAAAACTTTAACGATTCAATAGTTAAACAGCCATTTTGCTGGTATTACAGACCATGCTTTGGTGGTTTTAATCCATTTCTCCTGGGTCTCTATTATCCAGATTGGTGAGTACCTCACCTGGTCCATTATTATAGGCAACCTCAGTTATCCTTTGCTTCCTACTCCTCAGGTACCTTCCCTTCAGTCACCTAGCAGCTAGGGACTAATTATTCCTTTCCCCACTACTTTTTAGGGTGGTGGAACCATAACCAAATCAATACTGAGATTAACTCCTGGAAAGGGCATCTCAATCTATTCTCTATAGCTTCATTCACCATATCTATCAACTTCAAAATTATCTTTCTCTGACCACCACTCCCTCATTTGTGCTGTTTCTCTCATTAGAACATAAATTCCTTAAGGGCAGGAACCATCTTCACTTTGAAATTTGTATCCTCAGAATTTAGTATGGTGCTTGGCACATAAGCACAATAAATGTTTTTCAACCATCCATCTATCCAGGGATTTAATGGAAAAATTCTCCTTGCTGTTCTGACAGTTGCCAAATTATACAGGATGTCTTCATGCAGTTTTATCCTTTAATTGCATAAAGCTACATGAAAACTTTTGGTTCATCCTATATATTCTTAACAGATCATGATTATCACTGAATCACACCCTTAGACTCTGCTTGCTACTCAGAGGAAATCTAAAACCACTTTGAAAGTAAGGATCTTGGCTCGGTGGGATATGGAAAATCCATAGCTACCTTGAGTGATATTTCTATATGACTTCTTACTGATCTTTTGCCTTGGAAGCCTTAAAGAGGCAAAGTTGCCAAACAGCCTGATCTTGGAATGAAGTTCTGATTCTAGGAATGTAGAATGTGACAAAAAACCCTATGATTTGATCTCTTACTTTGCAAGAACAAAATAATCCACTAAGACATTTCCCTGAGACATCCAAATGAACTTTCTCTGTCTATTCAGCTTTGGGCAGTGTGGTAAGAACAATATTTTTTTTTTACAAGGTAGTCCAGGCTAATTTTTCCTTAAAAGGTTTTGAAACCATCCTCAAGTTTTATTTAGCTCAGGGGAATAAGGCTCTGACTATTAATATAGCTTCCTGGTAGCCTCAGTACGAGAATCAGTCCCAAACCTATAAGTAAATAGTGGGAAAAAATAGGACGTGATACATAAGTCCTTCCTGAAATGGGTATCTGAGCTAACTGAACAGCTTTTACCTTTTCTTGAACTTCCATCAACCTGAGGCTTGGGCTTCTCTGTTTCAGTGTCAGAAAAGGATTGTATTGGTAGCTCCACGTGCAAGGGAACATATCTATCTTGTATTGGTCCCGGGTGTTCTGGAAATACATGAGAATCTGAACTTGACTTCTCAGTCTGTATCCCAACTTTCAGCCCAGGGCCTCTATTTCCTAAGAGAAATAATGGAAATATAGGTGATATAAGTACTACTGTTTTAACAATACAAATCAATCCAGAATCTGTAGTGCTAAAGTTAGAAAACAAGATGTGACTAATCCTACCGAGATCCTGATGATGGTTTTCTGTGATGGTTCTTGATTGTCTTCTCTGATATTCTTGTCCTTTTTTAATTTCCTGTTAAATTAATAATACCACAAAGAACACAAAATAACAATAACTGGCATTTTTATAGTGCTTTAAGTTTTGCAAAGTTCTCTCTATAGATTATCTCATTTGATCCTCACAATGATCCTAGGAGGGAAATGCTATGATTATCATTTTCATTTCACACATGAGAAAATTGAGTTTTGCTCAGAGTCATATGGCTAAGTAAGAGTCAGATAAGTAAGTGTCTGAGGTGAGATTTAACTTCAAGTCTTCCTGATTTGGGTCCAGTATTCTATCTACCTATTATGTCACCTAACTATTCTTCACAGCCTATATTCTTTGCAAATCTATTATTCTTTCCACTATAACATGCTGGTTTTTCTTTCCCTAAATTCCCCAGATCCATCTTACTGTTTCTAAAGGCCTATTTTTCACAAAATCATGTAAAAGCTCAAGGTAACAATCCAAATAATCGAGGACAAAAACTCCATCTAGGTTGAAATGAGCAATAATTTCTCCCTTAATTATCTGGATCACTGCTTAGTTTCCTGCTTTACTTTGTTTATGGAGGTCTGACTGTTATACTTGGAAGTCTTTTTTAGCCTGTCCTCATCTTTAAGTGATGCTGTTTTCTATTTCATTGTCAAATTCACAGTATACTATGGATAAGAATGCTTAATTAGCAGCCATTTGACCTTTAAAATCTTAATATTTACTCTGAATTTCCTCACTTGGTTTGCTATCATTCTGCATGTTTCTTCAGTCATTAATTCGTTGAGCATTCACAGCTGATAAAATTTTCTGACTTAACTGTTGAAAATTGATAAGGAAGATTACATATTTATCTGCCTCTTATTTTTCTCAGCTTTGCTTGTTAGAGATGAAGTAGATCTATTCTACTGGTATATCTGATTTTGCACCTAGCAAATATAACTTGAGCTCTTTTAGTTGAGGGTTCTTGAAAGTTATCCTGGGCTTGGGCACATTTTGGGTGAGCACCATTCAAAACCACAGTTTGTGAGCCCCTTTACTATTTCTTTGACAGGTTTAAGTTCTCAAAGCCCTTGATTTCATTCATCATTCATCTTTCTAATTTTTCTTATTTTCATCATCTTATTTAATCCTCACAATCCTACCTTGAAATAGTCAGATCAGCATTAGGTATGTAAATGGACATGAAAACTTAGAAGTGATATGCAAATATGAGCTAATATAACAATTCCAAGAACTACAATCTCTTCTCTTATTCTTTTACATATAGTCCAAAGTGAGAACTCCATTCAAAGCAAAACAAAAAAAATTGATTAAACAGAATAAAAAGATCAATGACAAGGGTAATCCTAGATTGTGAGCTCTTTGAGGTTGTCTTTTGCCTTTCTTCATCTTCCTGGAGCTTAGCACAATGCTTGATACACAGTAGGTATTGCGTAAATGCTTGTTGACTAACATAACAATGCATATTGACTAACAAATTTATTGACAAATTCTCATACCATTAGCAGGAGAGAGAACATATGGAAAGACTATGTATAGTCACAGCATAACATACTGTATGTTATCCAGTTGGAGAGTGCTTATCTTTCTGCAGAGCTACCATTACTGATGTCTTCTGCTGGGATACTTTCCCTGTCCATATGTGAACTGGTTTCCCCTTTGATGTGTGAACTGCTGGCAACATCTGCTGGGCTTTTTTCTCCCCTTTGATACCATCTGTTTATCCTCAGTTTAGTTTCTGCCACTTATTAGTTCTAACAAATTATTTAATGAATTAATTAATTAAAGTTCATTATGGATCATATAATATGGATATTAAATATCCTTTCCTCAAAAAAAGCAATAGTCATAATATTTATGTTGCTTCTAGCTCATAACATCCATACCAATAACCATATCTAGAAAATCATTAAAGACTTTTAGGTCACATTGGTCTTTTGAGTTCATTTGTACTTGCCTTCATTCTTTCAGACTTGCCTCCTCTTTGGGCTTGGGTTAGAAAATTCCTCTCATCTTCCATCATAACCCTGGTTGCCAGCCCCCAGGGCCATGCAAATTACCCTGGATCTTCATTTAGCAAGACTGGAAGGACAGAGTGGAGCTGGTGACTGTTGTCCCACAATCCTGCTGATACTACATCAGTGTTCTCCCTACATAAGGAACCATGCATGATTTTTAACATAAGGGGAAGACTCCTTGTTGGAGCAGAGTTTTTTTTAAAGGTTAAAGCCTTCCTCAATGAATTGGGTTTTATTTTCAGATCTTTCCTAAAGGGAACAATAGGGTGTCATGTCAGTGGTTACTCGTTTTGAGAGAAGAAGTAGACTGAGTCAAGTCAGAGTCTTCTAAAAAACTGGAAAAGAATGGAAAGCTAAATCTAGGAAACTTCTCATAGATTCTGATAAAATTTTTATTTTAACATCTTACATCTGCAAAACATTTTATACTTCTCAAATCACTTTTACAACCATAATCTCATTTAATCCTCCTTATACTATCTTGAAATAGGTCAGTAATAGATATATAATTTTGAAAACTTAAATGAAAAATAAATACCAACTGTTTTAGCCAATCCAAATCTTTCCTAACATTTGACAGCTGGGAGGGATGTCAGATATGTTTTCTCAGCACCAGCTTGGCTAAGTTCAGGGAGACTCTTTTCCAACTAGTTGGCCACTTGATGAATTCTTTGTTCATGGCAACAAATTAAATAAAGGAAGATGTCTAAGATGTCTCTCTGTGGGTCTTGCAGACCCTTGCAAGAAACTCTTTTTACGCCATCTCTCAACTAGAAGTGATAGAGAATTGAATTTCTGGGTTAGCTCTCATCCTTCAGTGGGGAGATGGGAGAGAGAGAAATATTGATGTTTGTTTTGACAGGGTTTCCTAGTTTTAAGAGTGGTTGGGTCTGAATAGAAGCTATGGCTGTGTCTGTTAAGGGCAATTTGGTGATGCAGTCAGGAATACTGATCTTCCTGAATTGAAATCTAGCCACTTACTAGCTGTATGACCTTATTTGCCTCAGTTACCTCATCTGTAAAATGAGCTAGAGAAGGAAATGGCAAACTATTCCAGTTTCTTTGCCAAGAAAACCCCAGATGGGATCAGGAAGAGTTGGACATGACTGAACAACGAGAAGTCTGTTTTATGAAATTAATGCTTTACTCTATTACTTTTGCTTTAATCCCATTAAGTATGTCTTTGAACTAGAGATTAACCAATTAGGAAGCACAACTGGGTAAGGGATAAAGAAATGTGTTTTGCTTAGAATTGGGTCTGTGAGCTGTTTATGGTTTGCCTGATTCACACAACTCCTGGACCAATGAGAGAAGAGTATTTTGTCCCACAAAGGGGTGGAACTAAAGGGAAATTGGCAATTGGGTTTTTGAGAATGCCATAGGTTTTAGCAGATGTCCCAGAGTGCCCTCTGGTGTTGGATGCTATACATGACAAATGGGACAAGTATTTGATTGACAGCTAATTGCTGAATTAGGACCAGGTACCCTAGGTATCATGCTAAGAACCATACAATTTTTAGACGATCTATAAACACAATCTTAACTGTTAGTATACTAAATGAGATCCAGGTTTAGTAGTCAATGATTTGATATAATATTGAGAGAATTGAATTATATAACTTTTGTAATTTTCCTATAAATGAAATGGAGGATATCAGAGAAATGTTTGATTGAGAAAGGAAGTGGGACTATCATGTAGTAAGATCCAGGGGACAGCCCAAGTGTTAAACTCCCCAACTTTCCATCACTCTAACTCTCTAGGGTTAATGGGAGCTCCCTCTTCATCCCATGGATAACAGAACTTTGCTCATGGTATACCTGAGTCTTGTATCTGGCTATTCAGTCAGCCAAGGTTCTGTTTCTTCCATATCACTTTTTACCTACTTAAAAAATTAATCACAAAGGCATTTCAAACAACCCCTATCTAAGAAGTCACATATTTTGGCCTGGACCTAACTCAGCTAGTACAATGATTCAAGTTTGGGGTTAGAATAAAATGACACACCTGTGAGCTATTAAACTGCAATAAACATGAAACTAATAATAGAGGAGACAATTTCTAAGATTAAAAATATAGTAATACAGACAAAATGCCAACTCCCCTTCATTTCTGCACCAAAGCACTGGCCACTCAAAGGGAGAAAAACTTTCCTCTAGGCTCTTCTGCAAACAACTTTTCATGGTCTGGGACTTTTATGCCTCAGGTAGCAAGGAAATAAAACAAAATAAAATAATCCTGAGAATGATATTCATTCTCTCTTAAAGGGAAACTAGCCTGATTTACATAAAACACTTACTGCTTCTATTACAGAGTGGTAATTAATATTTTCTTGGTCATCTTTTCCAGTAAAACCACCTTTCTTGCAGGTATCTTGAGAATCAATCCCTCAACATCTCAAAACAGTGTTTCCTCTATCATGGACATCCTCTTTGGGTAATTCAGTTGACTTTGCCATCTTTTTGGATGAATGCCATTTTTTTCTTTTCTTTTTTCTTTTTGCTGAGGCAATTGAGGTTAAGTGACTTGCCCAGGGTCACACAGCTCGGGAATGTTAAGTGTCAGAGCAGATTTGAACTCAGGTCCTCCTGACTTCAGGGATGGTGCTCTATCCACTGTGCTACCTAGCTGCCCCATGAATGCCATTTCTTGAATTTTTTTGTTTTGTTTTGTTTTCTTGAAGGCCATTTCTACTTCATTGGAAAATATAACAGGGACTATGATGAAGAGACTCAATATCCATTTGTGGAGAAAAGTTATGTGTTCTACAGACATTTGTAGACACTTTACATTTTTGGTCTGTTCTTTGTCCTTCTAGTTTCATCTTTAAATGCCCTTAAAATAATCTGGGTTAGCACCAACCCTGAAGTCAGAGGACCTGAGTTCAAATCTGGTCTTAGACACTTAACATTCCCTAGCTGTGTGACCCTGGGCAAGTCACTTAACCCCAATTGCCTCAGCAAAAAGCAAAAAAAAAAAAATCTGGCTTTACTGGAATTCTTATGGAAATTTCTGTAAATCTTTTTTTTCTCTTCACTGCTGGATGAGGCAATACTGCTCATAATCCTTCACCATTCTCTTCCAAAAGAAATTGTTCTGAATGAGTGTTTAGTACTTTAAGTACTCAAGATGCTTTAAGTACTTGGTACTTTAAGTACTCTGAATAAGTACTTAGTACTACTTAAGTTCTTAATACAATCTTTGAACCTAAAACTTTCTGGGGAGGTTAAAGCCCTTTCCTGGTTTTCCTTACAACTCCATTTTCTTTGATCTCTGAGCAGGGCAGTGTAGTTGGAAGAGCCCTGTGTTTGAAGTCAAGAGAAAACTAGGCTTAAACCTTACCTCTGATATTAGATGTGACCTTTCACTCCCTATGAACTAGTTTCCTCATTTATAAAATAAGGATAATAATAATAATACCCATAGAACTTACTTCATGGATTTGGTCTGAGGCTCCAATGAAATAATACTTATAAATACATTTTATATAATCTTATAGTATCTTTTAATTGTCAGTTATTATTTGGGACTTTGGGGGTTTAAAATGTTTTTATCTCTTTTGATTTTCATAGCAGCTCTGTGAGTGCTATTGTTATTATCATCTCCATTTTACAGATGGGGAAACTGAGGACCTGAGAGGTTAAGTGACTTATTCAGGGTTTTATAGTTATTAAGTATTTGAGGTAAAATTTGAACTCAGGCTTTCCTGACTTCAAGTCCATTGCTCTTACCTATTGTGCCACCTAATTATCTAAAGGTTCAGAAATTCTCAGTGAGGAAAACAGTAGTTTACTTTGAGGGAGAGGAATTAATACTAAAAATTTTATAAAAGAGTAGTGATCTACTGGACAAAGAACTGGATTGTGGATCAAGAAATCTGTATACTGCTCTGTCACTGATGACCTTTGACAAATAATTTCTGAGCCAAAAATTTGTTGGCTATACAATGGGTATATCATCCTACTGAGAGTAATGGGAACGAGTACTCTAAGTAGACTTAAGAGTTAGGAAGACCTGGTTTGAATCCTCCTTTAAGAATCTGCTGGCTATGACAGGAAAGTCATTTAATCTCTCTAAACCTCAGTTTTCTTATCTGGAAATATCGATAATAATATCTGTAACACTTACCTCAAGGGCTGTTTTGAAAATCAAATGACATCACTTTTGTAAGGTGCTTTCCAAACCTTAAAGCATATGTGTCAGTTGTTATTATAATTACTTCATGCATAATAGGCTTTTAACAAATATTTTTGAAGGAATGTAATTGCATACAGTAGGTACTTAATGTTATTGAGTGAATAAATGAAAACAGAAAATTTATACACATTTATACATACATTTTACCATTTTGAATGCCATTTAGGATACTGCAAATACCAAAAAAGGATAAAGTTGTCGCCTAGGTAAGCAGGAATAGTTTCACTGAAGTTCTATAATTTATAGAATTTTTTTAGGCTAATAAGATCATAAATTTAGATCTGGAACAAACTTTATTTTACCAGGGAAGGAACCAAAGAACAGAGAAGGAATGTGATGGAGCCAGTATTTTCGCCCAGATCCTCTGACTCCAAAGGTCATCTATTTATTTCAGCCCTCATTATTTTAGGAAGGAAGGTTATGTTCCAGGCTTGCAATCTCAGAGACATCCTCAATTTCCTCACTCTTTCTCACTGCACAGTTTCAGTGCCAAGTCTTGTCTTTTCTATCTCCATGATAAATTTTGCAGCCCACTCTTTTATTTTTCCTTTTCTGGATTCATATTATAGTCACCCTTGTTCAGACCCTTGTCACCTCTTGCTACTACAGTAGCCTCCTACCTGGTTGAATCTTTAATTCAAACTTTCATCTCTCTAATCCATTCTCCACATAGAAGCCAAAGAGATAATCCAAAAAACACAGATCTGTCATTCCCTCTTTCAGAAAAAAAACTCTCCTGGCTCTTTTCTATTGTTGCTAGGAGAAAATACAATCTTTTCTGTATGGCTCATAAAGCTTTTCATAGTCTAGCTCTAGAATACCTACCTGGATTTATTATCAATCCCTTTCACACATCCTATTTGCTTATTCCTCACACATGACATTACTTCTCTCTCGATCCTGTGCCTTTGCAAAGACAGAAGATATTCTTCTTTCTGACCTCTCTGTCTTCGAAGCTTTATTTTCCTTCAAAGCTCAGCTCAAACACTGCCTTCCTCAACCTTTAAGTACCACTGCTCCCTTCCAAAATTCCTTTGTATTCTGTTTGTCACCCAGTCCTGGACATTTCTGCCTTTGTAACTTTTCTTGTATAATTTTTCTCTCTGATGGTTACTGGTTCAGGCCCTCATCTTATCATACCTAGCTCTTTAAAAAAACATTTCCATATTAGTCATTTCATGAAAGAAAAATCAGAACAAAAGGGAAAAACCACAAGAAGGAGAAAACACAAAAAAATAAAAATAGTATGCTTTGTTCTACATTCAGTCTCCATAGTTCTCTCTGGATGTGGATGGCAGTTTCTACCCCAAGTCTATTGGAATTATCTTGGATTACTTGAGAAGATCTAAGTTTATCATAATTGATCATTGAACAATCTTACAGTTGCATTGTACCCAAACTCTTGAAACACCTTTCTGGTTAGTGTCTGCCTCAAATCTCTCTCCTCTCGAGTCCATCCTCCTAAAGGACAGGTTTGACCAGGTCACCTCATTCAATAAACTACATCAGCTCCTTATTACTCCTACTATCAAACAGAACATCTTTTGCTTGATTATTAATGTTCTTTATAATCTATTTCCTAGCTTTCCAATCTTTTAATGTTTTATCCCCTTCTATTATTGTTCACTCTAATGATACTGGTCTTTGTGCTATTTTGCGTTTTTGACAGTTTCCTCTTCCACTTCTGACATGTTCACTGGCTGACCTTTATGTCTGGAATACTCTCCCTTCTTATCTCTTGAATTTTTTAGCTTCTTTCAAGTTGAAGCTAAAATCCCCCTCTACAAGAAGCCTTTCCCAATCACCCTGAATACTAGTGTTTTCTCAGTGTTGATTCTCCCCAGTTCGTCCTGCATATAGCATTTGTGTACATATTGTTTGCATATTGTCTCCTCCATCATATTGTGAGCTCTTCAAAAAGGACTTCCTTATCAAAGGACTGTCTTTGCACCTTTTTTTGAATTTCTAGTGCTTAGTATAGTGCCTGGAACATAGGAGGCTCATTAATAAATCTCTATTAAGTTCCTTCTTAATAAAGTTAAATTTATATTAATAAAGGAAGCAGCTAAGTGGATAGAGTTCTGGGTTTGGAGTCAGGAAAATCTGAGTTCAAATATGGCCTCAGACACTTACCTGGGCAAGTCCCTTAACCCTGTTTACCTAAGTTTCCTCCTCTGTAAAGTGAACTGGAGAAAGAAATGGCAAATCACTCCCAAATCTTTGCCAAGAAAACACCATAGATCAGTATGGTAGTGTGATCCAGAGAATCATAAAGATTTGGACATGGCTGAATAAAAACAACAATATAAACAGGTTAAAGTTAGTGGCAGGGACCAAACTAGAACTCAGATTGTGTGAAGTTTAGTGCTTTGTGAGCGCTTCCATTATGTTAGTAGTAATAAAATGTTTCCTTTTAGGTTAGGTTCTGATACCTGATTAGGTTCTGATAGTTAGAATCCAAAGATCTTCCAAGAAGGAAATTGTCACTATCCTTCATTTTGCTTTTAATAAGACCAAGGTCATGATAGAGAAAAATCCTTTAAAGTATTAATTAATTAATTATAGTCCCATTTATTATTTACTGAACAATTCCAAGCCACACAGTATTTTGGAACAATTTAGAAGGATTAAACCAGAGGCATTAGTTCAGTTGACCATGTAGAACAATGAACTAAGCACCTCCTCAGGTTATTTTAGCCTGAATCACTAGCCAGCATCATCACAAGACATAAAAAAGCTTTGTACCTCACTGATTCTGTTTTAGGGAATTTAGAACATCAGGAGCCTTGATGTCTTCCAAGGTCCCTCCCAGCTCAAAACCTCTAATTCTGAGAGAAATGATATAGTGGTAGATTTCACCTGGTCCAACCATCATTTTAATTATCACCAGAGTTGGGACTAGATACTGTGTTCTCTGCTTCCCTGGTTCATTTCTGTGTGGCACAGGATCCGACTCTTCATGCCCCCATTTGGGGTTTTCCTGGCAGAGATATTGGAATTGCTTGCCATTTCCTTCTCTAACTTAGTTTATAAAAGAAGAAACAGAGATAAACAGAATTTGACTTAACCTTTGCCTGCCTCAGTTTATTCAACTGTAAAAGGATGATAACTATAGACCTATTTCACAGATTGATTAGGAGGATTAAATGAGATAATATGCATTTAACTCTTTGCAAACCTTCAAAAATCATGTAAAAGCTAACTTTTACTATTATTTAGTGCCCCATCATTTTGTTAGCTTTGCACTCCATTCCTTCCTGCATCAGGAAAACCATCCATTTGAAGAGAGAGCTATAAAATACTAAGAATTATTTTAGCTATTGTTAAGATCAGCAATTGCTCCCTTCTTAGGAAGGTTTATGATTTTCCACTTCCTCGTCCTCTACCACATAAATCCAGACATTTCCTTCATCTGTTCCCAACAGGTGATGCTGATTACCAGCCTAATTCATCCTTTCTTGATGTGCTATAAACTGCCCGCTTTTTTTGTGTTCTTTCTGATAAAACAGGAGATCTGAGGGCTTCTGAAGCTGTTTTGATTCAGTACAGGAATGTAGTAACTGAAATTCCTGTTTGTGTGGATATAAAACCCCTAGTATTCTCAGTGTGAGATCACCTTCAGTAACAGCATAATGTCAATGTACTGTTCACTCATGTAAAATTCTTTCCTGTTTGAACATACCAGCTCTTTATTTATAAAACTTTGAGACTCCCCTGTCTTCAGCATAGCTGCCTCCAAGGACTGAGAGGCTCCCTGGGAAGAGAAACAGAGTGCCTGACTTTCAGAGAAATGATATACAGCAGGACAAGAGTTAGTCTACATCCCCAAATATTTATAGAAAGCAATTTTCATCATTGAAATGCAAATGGTAGTGCAAATTTTAACTGCTGAAGGCATGAAACAGAGAAAGTCAATCTTGCTATACTGCTATCCAGAGAGGCTGGGTGATAGAGGCAGGGAGGGGGAAGTGAAGCTGGATAGGGATCCAGAGAAGAGACAGACCATCTATGTGACCATCTTGGGACCCCTGACTTTGAATCTGCAGCAAAAAGGGTCATTATGAAGTTTCAAATGGTTTGTAATGACCAATCATGAGAACAGATAATGAAGAATACCACCCTTAAAGGCATTGGGAATTATGGGTGCAAAGTGCCCGAAAGAGATGCTGTTTTGGTTAGTTTTGCATAGTGGTATATTATAAGAGTTACAGTAAGTTACTGCTCATTGTGTCGGGGGAGGGAGTATAACTAGATATGACTATCCTGTAAAAACAAACATCTTCAATAAGACATTTAAATAAAACACCAATAAAACATTAAATAATTAGCTTGTCAAGGAGGGAAAGGATAAGGGAGCCCCATGAAGGTCCACCATAATTAGTCAAAGTCTACATATCATTTTGTACTTAATCATCTCTAGTTGTTTTCCCATGTTAGTCTATAAAATATGGCATGTGGATATATAGTGGAAAGAGCATGAATTTGGCTTAGGAAAAGCTCTGGCTTCTAAAATCTATGTTTACAGCTGAAAGATCAGGGACAAATTAGTTTTTTTGAGTCTTAATCCTTCATCTGTAAATTGGTGATATTCTTTGTCTACCTAATTCATAGGGTTGTAAGAATCAGAAGAAATAATGTAGGCAAAGTGCTATGCCAGTTATTATTATTGGTATTTTAGGATTATTATTGGCAATTTAGGAGTATTATCCCTATTTTTAGGGGGTCAAAGTAGTCCTCGAAACTCACCTCAAGTCATGAATTAAATCATGTTTGAAGACAGGTTATATCTCACCTCTAAGGGCATGTTACTTCCCATTTCCACCAATATAAAAACAGCATCACTTTTCACAGGCTTATAGAGTTGGAAAGGTCATTAGAGATCACCACATCTGATCTCCTCATCTTATAGATGAGGAAACTGAGACCCAATTTTAAATGACTTGACAGTTGGGATTTGAATCCACATTCTGACTCCAGATCCTGTCTCCATACACTTTATCATACTTCCTTCAGGTTACCACATATGTAATAATAATTGTATCCCAGAGGTAAAAGCTAAACAGAACAGTAAGCCTCAGGTGGGCTTGGCTGGGGAGGGAGACTAGACAAAAAACAGAGATTTATGGGAAGCTTGCATTAACAACCAAAGACCAGTCTTACCCGAAGCACTGCTCTCTTAATTCAAGAGGGAAAAGTTGATTTTCTTGGCCAATTTGTCAACTTTGCAGGTCATTGCAGGGGCCACAAACATTCATATGCTATGAGATCACAATGGGTGTGTATTTGGTCATTCCTGTACTTTCTAAGAGACTATCTTTCAGATGTCTCCCCATTCAGTCATAAATTTTCTTTCCCCTTCCTTCTTCAACCCATTGGGGTTTTTTTGGGTTGTTTTTTAAGAATTAGTGATGAATTAGCAATTTTAGGCTCCACAAGCCACCATCCTTTCAATGACTGTCCACACCCATTTGTTTTGAAATGTGGCTAGAGATGGAAAGTTTTTGGGACAGATTCGTATCCAATTTCTTGTCATCTCCATCATGTATTGGGTTAAGTTCTAATTTTGAGTTGAGTGCCTCCCCTTTTCCAAATCAAATGAAGAGCGGGTCCAAACTGGAATTAGACAAAGGATTCTCATTTTCCACCCCACCAAACACCATGCATGAATCATAAGATTGAATATTTTAAGTCAGATATTTGGAATGGAGAGAAAATTTTCTACTTCTCTTGAAGGCAAGAGTAGTAAAGACTGGAGAGTAAGGAAGAAATGCCATAGTTCCCATGACTAGAACTCATCTGTCCTTTTTCTGGGCTGAAACAGTAGGGTTTGGGGAAAATGTGGCAAAATCTCCCTTGAATTACTATATCCCTAAATCTTTTCATTAATAAAAATCCCTAACCATCTAGTAGTTTTCTTTAATATTTAATCCCCATTAACTATTCTGTTGATGGTTATTCAAATGCTTCTTATTGAATCATTTCAATTGTCTCCATATCTTACTGACTCCATTTGGGATTTTCTTGGCACAGATACTGCAGTGGTTTGCCATTTCCTTCTTCAGCTCATTTTACAGATGAGGAAACTGAGGCAAACAGGATGGTGTGACCTGCCCAGAGTCATACATCTAGTAAATATCTGAGGTGAGACTGGAACTCAGGAAGATGAGTCTTCTTGACCTCAAGCCCATGGTACCACCTTCAGCCCCAAATGCTGTAACTTCTTTATAAAGATGACATCTGCTTTTTTGAAATTAAATAATATTTCTAAAGATGGGGATGAGATGCAGAATGTCATAATAATGGCTTTGGAGTCAGTAAATAGTCCTGATTTAGACATATCCTGGCTATATAATCCTGGACAAATCATTTAACCTTTCAATATCCCAATCAACTCCTATAAGACTACAAATTTTGGTCCGAGTTTGCTCATTGGCAGTTCTCTACAATTATGAATTCACAGGTATGGTCCAAAAACCTATGTGTAAATCATAATTTTTCACATAGAATCTGTATGATCAATGTAATATTTACAACAAATGAAGAAAATGCTGCTCAAGTGCCCTAAAAGATAGATGATGATTAAAAGTGTGTAAATATATGGAATGGAAGGATGCAACAATGGGATTTAGAGATAGGAGGAAAATATAAACCTTTAGAGACACTATAAAAAAAAAAGAAAGAAAATCCAAAGCAATCCCAATAAACTTTGGATAGAAAACACCATCTGCATCCAGAAAAAGAACTATGGAGACTGAATGTAAATCAAAACATGCTATTTTCACCTTTTTTCTGTTTTTTTTCCTCTCCCATGGTTTTCCCTTTTATTCTGACTTCTCTCTCCCGATGTGATTTATAAAGAAATGTGTATTTAAAAAGTTAACATACATATATAACTAGAAAAAATAAAACAGTAAAGAAAAAACAACCAAAAAAAGACAAAATAGGAAAGAATGTCACAATGTTAATTTTTAAAGTAGCATAATAACACTTTACATTTCTGTAATACTTCTCCATATATAAACTATTTTCTTTATGTTTCTCCTTTATTTTTGATAGCATTTTTATTTTTCAAAATATATGCAAAGATAGTTTTCAACATTCACCCTTGCAAAACCTTGTGTTTCATGTTTTTCTCCCTCTCTCCCCCCTCTCTCCCTTCCCCTATGTTTCTCCTTTAAAAACACATATACATCTCTTCAGTTGAAAAAAAGGCAAACCAACAACCCCATGAAGATCCATAAGCAAATTTGTCAAAATATATTTGAAGAGCACTTGGAAAGATTGCTGACATTTAAAAGGAGATTTTTCCTAAGAGAAGAACTAATATTATATTCTAATATGGTATATAAGGACCCACATGCCAGAGAAGATTACAGATAATATATATATATATATATTTTTTTTTGCTTTTTGCTGAGGCAATTGAGGTTAAGTGACTTGCCCAGGGTCACACAGCTAGGAAGTGTTAAGTGTCTGAGACCAGATTTGAACTCAGGTCCTCCTGACTTCAGGGCTGGTGCTCTATCCACTGCGCCATCTAGCTGCCCCCAGATAATATATTTTAGAGTTAGAAGGTACCCTGAGGTTTATCTTGCTTTAAACAATCCAATTTAGTTAAAAGCTAGCATAAAAGCTACATAAACTTTTAGAGGTATCATGCTAAATTAAATAAATCCCGTTCTTATCTGCTCCTTTCTAATTTTTACCTAATTACCTCTCTGCTCTACATCAAATGTTTTTGGAGGTAGGATGAGGAAGTATGTCCTGGGAAATCTTCCCAATTTTTACTCTTCTGTCTACTTTCTTTTTTACTAAGATCAGCAATTTTCAAAGTGTTGTCTGAGGACTTTTAAATGTTCCTGAGATTTTTTCAGTTGAAACCATTTTAATAATAATAATACTCATATATTTTAATTTCTAATATGACATGTGTTGTTCAATTGTTCAGTTGTGTCTGCCTCTTTGTGATTCTGTGGACTAACTATCCATGAGGTTTTCTTGGCAAAGATATTGAAGGGATTTGCCATTTCCTACTCCAATTTTATGCAGGCTTGTGACTTGTTCATGATACCGGGAAGGTGATATCATAACTTACAAATTAATTGAATTTAAGTGAGGGAGAGCTATTCAAATCACCAGACTCACCCTCTCTTTCACAGCCATCTGGTCCAGTGGCAACATATAGATCTGCATGACTAGAGATGGCCTCAGCTGCAGTGGGAGACCTTGGCCTTTTTATGTGATTTGTCCAGGGTCACATAGCTAGGAAATATCCAAGGTCAAATTGGAATTCGGGTCTTTCTGACAGGACCTAGAGCTCCATCCACTGTGCTTTTTTGCTTTCCAATATGGCATATATTGGTAGATAATAACTAACATAAAAAATCTCTTTGGAGAGACCCCAATAATTTTTTTTTTTTTTTGCTGAGGCAATTGAGGTTAAGTGACTTGCCCAGAGTCACACAGCTAGGGAATGTTAAGTGTCTGAGATCAGATTTGAACTCAAGTCCTTCTGATTTCAGGGCTGGTGCTCTATCCACTGTACCACCTAGCTGCCCCAACCCCAGTAATTTTTAAGAGTGTAAAAATGTCCTGAGATCCCTAAAGTTTGAAAAAAAATTATATTAGATATGGATCTAGAAAACAAAATGTTGGATCTTCATTAACCTCAAGAAGAAAATGAGGTTCTAAACACAAGTAACTAAAGTCTGCATCTGCCCAGATTGGCTTCCTTGGGACTCCTAACTGGGGTTCCCCACTTTCATACCTATGGTAGTAAGAGGGGCTCTTATCACCTAATTAAAGAAGTTGTTAACACTTTGTGTCTGAATGCCTTCCACTCATCTCTCTCTGATACTAAGCTGATAAGCTTTTGAAGCCTTATAGGTACATTTAGTGTACATGTTGTACATTAGTCTGGGTATTCCCAGGCTGAGAAGTCCATCTCCATTATATCTAACATATCTCAAGAGAGGAAAAGGGGAAGATTCCTTGCCAAGGCTCACACTGTCCAGCAAGTGTTTTGAATCATTCTTGCTACATCAAACTACTTTGCACACAAGGGATTTCCCAACCAACGAACAAGTTAAAATGAACAAGAGAGTCAGGGTCTCCTACCAAGCAGCTACAAAGTGAAGCTTCAGCTTTTTTCTCTTGCATGGGGGCTAGAAAAATCCAAGTTAGTTTGTCACTTTGGAATAGGGTGATCAAAATCAAAGAGGCAGTTGTAGCACAATGCAGTGATCTCCAAAGTAGAGGCACTGGCTCCTTAGCTGGGGTGATGGGGTTGTATAACTCACAGAGACCATAGCATTACTAGAAGTGGTATCTGATAGTCAGTTGAAGGATGGAGAGTGACATTTGATCCCACCCCAAAATAGCCACTGGTGGGAACTATCTATAATTCAACCAGATGAGGAGCCCTTCTCCCATTAAATCCTAAGACTCTCCCACTCCAGCCCTTCTGCTTTGGAAGCTTTCAATTTCTTCCCCTTCTGAGATGATCCCTTTAGAATAATTATCACATAATCCTGCCCCACAAAGCAAATTTACAGGCAACATTGGAAAAAATTTCCCCCTATCCCTGTCCGCAGATTGAAATTGGGAGGTAAGGGATAAACACAGGAGTAAAGACCCCAGCCCACCTTTTCATTTGGATGAAATGTCACACAGGATGAATAGTTATGGATGGGATGTAATCTGCATTATAAATCTTAGTATATTATGTCCCCCTCAAATTCCCTCTTAGGAACTTCTTTATTTCTCTGAGAACATGACTCCTTTTAGTTATCCAAGTGGGTGACATTCTCAGTCTCTTTTATTCATCTCACACAGTCAAGCAGTTACCAAATCATCATTTCCACCTTCAGAATAACTTTCCCATCTGTCTTACCTATTTCAATAGCTTCCTATTTAGTAGGGCAACTAGGTGGCACAGACCTGGAGCCAGGAAAATTCTTCTTTCTCATTTCAGATCTGGTCTCAGACCTTTCTAGCAGTATAATCCTGGGCCAGCCACTTATCTCCTTTTGCCTCAGTTTCCAGCAAAATGTGCTGGAGAAGGAATTGGCAAACCACTCCAGTATCTTTGCCAAGAAAACACTAAATGGGGTCACAAAGAATCAATATGATTAAGCAATAACAACCATCACTTTTAGTTGTTTGTCCTTTGTTCTTGAAGAGGACCATAACCTCAGGGAGGTGATACTATGACATGCAGATGAACTGGATTTAAGTGATGGAGGGCTGGGCAAGGTCACCTGTCTCACTTTCCCTTCTAGAGATACCTGGTTCCAGTGGCCAGACATGTATCCTTGTCTTAAACCCCTTTCTACTTTTTTTTGGCTTTCATACCATATTATTGATTCATATTTAGCTTGCAGTTCACTAAAACCGCCATACCTTTAATTTCTGTATAACCATGCTCCCCCCCCCCCCTCCATGAGAAGCCAGGTAGTACAGTGGATAGAGCACCCAGCCTGGAGTCAGGAAAGGTTGAGTTCAAATCCAGCCTCAGACACTTACTGTCTGTCTGATGCTGTCTATCGTCTATACTTTCCTTGATATGAAACTTATATTCTGCTTGGACAAATACAGATTCTCCTTGAGGATACTTCATTGGAAACTTCCTGCCATATAGGAATTAAATTCTTAACTCATTGACTCTAGCCATCCAACTAGTCCTGAATACAACTATGTGTGATTGTCTAACATGTATCTTTCCATCTTTATATTATGAGATACTTAATCAAAAGTTTTTTTAAAGTTTAGGTGAACTTTAAACTTTTAAAGTTAGATGAATCAATCGAATTCTCATTTAGTAATTTAGTTATCCTTTCAGAAGAGGAAATAAAATTAACGTGATATGACTTCTTGCTGAAGCCCTTTTTAACTATCTTTAATCACTGCTTCTCATTCTGTAATTCACCAACTCTCTCTTTAATGATTCATGCTATAATTTTCCCAGGAATTGAAGTGATTGGGTTATAAGCTTAGAAACTCTTACCTTTTTCTGAAAACTAGGACATTTACCTTTCTTCAATCTCTCTTTTTTTTAAAGCTTTTTATTTACAAAACATATGAGTGATTTTTCTACATTGACCTTTGCAAAAACTTTTTTTTTTCCCAAGCTTTTCCCCTCCTTCCCCCCACCCCCACCCCTAGATGACAGGTAATCTAATACATGCTAAATAGGATAAATTATATGATAAATACAATACATGTATACATATCTATACAGTTATCTTACTGCACCAGAAACATCAGATCTAGGAAGAGAAGAAGAAAAAACAACCTAAGAAGGAAAACAAAATGCATGGAAATATTCACAGAAAGCGTTAAAATGCTGTGTTGTAGTTCACACTGAGTTCCCACAGGCCTCTCTCTGGATGTATATGACTATCTTCATCGCTGAACAATAGAAACTGGTTTGAATCACATCATTGTTGAAGAGAACCATGTTCATCAAATTGATCATCGTATAGTCTTGTTGCTGTGTATAATGTTCTCCTGGTTCTGCTGATTTCACTTAGCATCAGTTCATGCAAGTCTCTCCAGGCCTCTCTGAAATCGTCCTGTTGGTTGTTTCTTACAGAACAATAATATTCCATAACATTCATATACCATAATTTATTCAGCCATTCTCCAATCGATGGGCATCCTTTCAATTTCCAGTTTCTTGCCACTACAGAAAGGGCTGCCACAAACATTTTTGCACATGTGGGTCCCTTTCCCTACTTTAAAATCTCTTTGGGATATAGGCCCAGTAGAAACACTGCTGGGTCAAATGGTATGCACAGTTTGATAACTTTTTGAGCATAGTTCCAAATTGCTCTCCATGGTTGGATCCGTTCACAGTTCCACCAACAATGTATCAGTGTCCCAGTTTTCCCACATCCCCTTCAACAGTTATCATTATCATTTCCTGTCATTTTAGCCAATCTGACAGGTGTGTAGTGGTATGTCAGAGTTGTCTTAATTTGCATTTCTCTGATCAATAGTGACTTGGAGCACCTTTTCATGTGACCAGAAATAGTTTCAATTTCTTCGTCTGAAAATTGTCTGTTCATATCTTTTGACCATTTATCAAATGGAGAATGGCTTGAATTCTTATGTATTTGAGTCAATTCTCTCTATATAGAAATGAGGCCTTTATCAGAACTTTTGGATGTAAAAATATTTTCCCAGTTTACTGCTACCCTTCTAATCTTGTCTGCATTCATTTTGTTTGTACAAAAACTTTTTAACTTGATATAGTCAAACTTATCTATTTTGTGATTAATGATGACCTCTAGTTCTTCTTTGGTCACAAATTCCTTCCCTCTCCACAGGTCTGAGAGGTAAACCATCCTACATTGTTCTAATTTGTTTATAATATCATTCTTTATGCCTAGATCATGAATCCATTTTGACCTTATCTTGGTATATGGTGTTAGGTGTGGGTCAATGCCTAATTTCTTCCATACTAGTTTCCAATTATCCCAGCAAGTTTTTGTCAAATAGTGAGTTTTTATCCCCAAAACTGGGGTCTTTGGGTTTATCAAACACTAGATTACTATTGTCATTGAGTATTTTGTCCTGTGAACCTAACCTATTCCACTGATCCACTACTCTATTTCTTATCCAGTACCAAATGGTTTTGGTGACCACTGCTTTATAATATAGTTTTAGATCTGGTACAGCTAGGCCACCCTCATTTGCATTTTTTTTCATTAATTCCCTTGAAATTCTTGACCTTTTGTTTTTCCAGATGAATTTTGTTGTTATTTTTTCTAGGTCAGTTAAATAATCTCTTGGGAGTTTGATTGGTATAGCACTAAATAAATAGATTAATTTAGGTAGTATTGTCATCTTTAATATATTCGCTCGCCTTATCCAAGAGCACTTGATGTTTTTCCAATTGTTTAGATCTGACTTTATTTGTGTGGAGAGTGTTTTGTAGTTTTGCTCATATAGATCCTGACTTTCCCTTGGCAGATATATTCCCAAATATTTTATACTATTGATAGTTATTTTGAATGGAATTTCTCTTAGTATCTCTTGCTGTTGCATTTTGTTGGTGATGTATAAAAATGCTGATGATTTATGTGGATTTATTTTGTATCCTGCAACTTTGCTAAAGTTGTGGATTAATTCTAATAGTTTTTTAGTTGATTCTCTAGGGTTCTCTAAGTAGACCATCATATCATCTGCAAAGAGTGATAATTTGGTTTCCTCATGACCTACTCTAATTCCTTTAATCTCTTTTTCTTGTCTTATTGCCAAGGCTAGCATTTCTAATACAATATTGAATAGTAATGGTGATAGTGGGCAACCTTGTTTCACCCCTGATCTTATGGGAATGGTTCCAGTTTATCACCATTACATATGATGCTAGCTGATGGTTTTAAATAGATGCTACCGACTATTTTAAGGAAAAGTCCATTAATTCCTATACTCTCTAATGTTTTTTATAGGAATGGATGTTGGATTTTATCAAATGCTTTTTCTGCATCTATTGAGATTATCATATGTTTTTTTGTTAATTTTGTTATTAATATAGTCAATTATGTTAATAGTTTTCCTAATATTGAACCATCCCTGCATTCCTGGTATAAATCCTACTTGGTCATGATGTATTATTCTGGGAATGATTTTCTGTGATCTCTTTGCTAATATTTTATTTAAGATTTTTGCATCAATATTCATTAAAGAGATTGGTCTATAATTTTCTTTCTCTGTTTTTGTTTTACCTGGTTTAGGTATCAGTACCATGTCTGTATCATAAAAGGAGTTTGGTAGGAGTCCTTCATTCCCTATTTTTTCGAATAGTTTATATAATATTGGAGTTAATTGTTCTTTAAATGTTTGGTAGAATTCACATGTAAATCCATCTGGTCCTGGGGATTTTTTCTTAGGGAGTTGATTAATGACTTGTTCTATTTCTTTTTCTAAAATGGGACTATTTAAGTAATTTATTTCCTCTTCTGTTAATCTGGGCAATCTATATTTTTGTAGATATTCCTCCATTTCACTTAGGTTATCAAATTTATTGGCATACAGTTGGGCAAAGTAACTCCTGATTATTGCTCTAATTTCCTCTTCATTGGTGGAAAGTTCTCCCTTTTCATTTTTGAGACTAACAATTTGATTTTCCTCTTTCCTTTTTCTAATTAAATTAACTAGAGGTTTATCTATTTTGTTGGTTTTTTCATAAAACCAACTTTTAGTTTTATTTATTAATTCAATAGTTTTTTTTACTTTCAATTTTACAAATCTCTCTTTTTATTTTTAGGATTTCAAGTTTGGTATTTGATTGGGGTTTTTTAATTTGTTCTTTCTCTAGCTTTTTTAGTTGCAAGCCCAATTCATTGATTTTCTCTTTCTCTATTTTATGCAAATAAGCATCTAGAGATATAAAATTTCCCCTTATTACCGCTTTGGCTGTATCCCACAAATTTTGGTATGTTGTCTCATTATTGTCATTCTCTTGGATGAAATTAGTAATTGTGTCTGTAATTTGCTGTTTCACCCATTCATTCTTTAGGATAAAATTATTTAGTTTCCAATTGGTTTTTAGTCTATTTTCTCCTGGCCTTATATTGCATGTGATTTTTATTCCGCCATGATCTGAAAAAAATACATTTATTATTTCTGCCTTCCTGCATTTGATTTTGAGGTTTTTGTGTCCTAACACATGGTCAATTTTTGTATAAGTTCCATGGACTGCTGAGAAAAAAGTAAACTCCTTTCTGTCTCCATTTAATTTCCTCCAAAGATCTATCATATCTAACTTTTCTAACATTTTGTTTACCTCCTTAACTTCTTTCTTATTTATTTTGTGGTTTGATTTATCAAGTTCTGAGAGAGGGAGGTTGAGATCCCCCACTATTATAGTTTTCCTGTCTATTTCTTCTTGCATCTCTCTGAACTTTTCCTCTAGGAATTTCCATGCTATACCACTTGGTGCATATATGTTTAGTACTGATATTGCTTCATTATCTATGGTACCTTTTAGGAAGATATAATTTCCTTCTTTGTCTCTTTTAATTAAGTCTATCTTTGCTTTTACTTGGTCTGAGATCAGGATTGCTACTCCTGCTTTTTTTTGTTCACCTGAAGCATAATAGATTCTGCTCCAGCCTTTTACCTTCACTCTGTATGTATCTCTGTGTTTTAGATGTGTTTCTTGTATACAACATATTGTTGGATTCTGGTTTTTAATCCAGTCTGCTATCTGCTTCTGCTTTAAGGGAGAGTTCATTCCATTCACATTCACAGTTAAAATAACTAATTCTGTATTTCCTGCCATCTTATTTACCCTAGCTTATGCTTTTCTCTTTCTTATCCCCTTTCCCTCCTTCCTACTATTTTGCTTTTGATAACCACTTCCCTCAAACAATCCTTCCCCTTTAGAACCCAACCCACCCCCTTTTCCCCCCTTTCCCTCCTGTTTCCTTATAAGTATGTCTATTATGCCCTCAGAGCCAAATCTGATGAGATGGAGATTAATCCAATTCTCATTCCCCTCCCTTTTTCCCCCTCAATCATTATAGGTTTTCTTTGCCTCTACATGTGATGTAATTTCCCTTATTTTACCTCCTTTTCCTCTTCCAGTGTTATCCCTTTTCTACCTCTAATTTCTTTTTTAGTTTATCATATCATAATAATCATAAAATCACAATAAACATATCATAATAATCATAAAATCATAGTAATCATATCATAATCACAATGTAATAATAGATTCATAAAATCAACCTCATTCTGTAAGTTATCTATAACATAAATATAGTTCTCAAGAGTTTTTTTTGTTGTTTTTTCTTGTTACCTTTTTATGTTTCTCTTGTGTTCTGTGTTTGTAGATCAAATTTTTTGTTCAGTTCTGGTCTTTTCAGTAGAAATAGGTGAAATTCTCCTATATCATTGAATGACCATCTTCTTCCCTGGAACATAATGCTCATTCTAGCTGGGTAACTTATTCTTGGCTGTTATCCAAGTTCCTTTGCCCTTCGGAATATCTGATTCCAGGCCCTTCGATCCTTCAAAGGAGAAGCTGCTAGGTCCTGTGTGATCCTAATTGTGGCTCCCCGATATGTAAATTGTTTCTTTCTGGCTTCTCATAATATCTTTTCCTTGCTATGATAGTTCTGGAATTTAGCCACGATATTTCTGGGGGACTTAATTTTTGGGTTTCTTTCAGGTGGTGATCGGTGGATTGTTTCAAGGAATATTTTGCCTTCTGGGTCTAAAATATCAAGGCAGTTTTCTTTTATGATTTCCTGGAAGATAGTGTCTAGGTTCTTTTTTTCATCATGGCTTTCAGGAAGCCCTATAATCCTTAGATTGTCTCTCCTATATCTATTTTCCAGGTCAGTTGTTTTTCCTAGGAGATATTTCATGTTTTTCTCTATCTTTTCATTTTTTTGTTTTTGTTTGACTGATTCTTGAAGTCTTGATGAGTCATTCATTTCCAATTGTTCGATTCTAATTTTTAATGTCTTATTTTCTTCAGTTACTGTTTTTAGTTCCTTTTGCAATTGACCAATTACATTTTTTTGTTCATTGCATTCTTTTTCCATTTTTTTCTATTTTATTTTGCAATGATCTTATTTCATTTCCCCATGTTTCTTCTAACTCTCTTTTAAGATTTTTTATGCAATCTTCAAAGAAAGCCTTGTGACATGGAGACCAGTTTATGTCTCTCTTTGGGGCTTTTTCTGGAGTTGCTTTACCTTTAGGGGCCTCAGGATTTGAGGTCTGTTCTTCCCTCTCTCCATAAAAGTTGTCTATGGTGAGAGCTCTTTTTGGTTTTTTATTCATTTTTTCTTTTAAAGGTGTGAGGTCTGTTTAAGGCAAAGGTGGGACAGCTGCTTTAATTTGCCCTGGGGCAGTTCTGCTGATTGAGTTATTTCAGGAACTGGGCAGTTCTGCTGAATGAATTATGTCAGGTGCTGGGCAGTTCTGCTTTAGTTCACCCTGGGGCAGTTCTGTTGATTGAATTATTTCAGGTACAAGGCAGTTCTGCTGATTGAATTATTTCTGGTGCTGATCAGTCCTACTGATTGATTGATTGCCCTAGGGTGCTGTGTAATGGCAGCTAGTTACGATGCTCATCAGGGGTTCAGTGGTTCACAATCTACCCCCCACAAAAGGCAGACCCTCCAAACCACCTGCCCACAATCAGGACAGATTGGCCCAAGAGGCCCCCAGAAGACTCCCAGGTGTGTGAAAAGCACAACGCTCCCACTCCTGTTCCAACTCCTGTTCCAGCTCCCTGCTCCAGCTCCCTGCCCTGGTCTCCCTGTGCTGCAGTCTGGGTTCAGCAGACCATCCCCCTGCCCAATTAAAACAGACCTGTTTTGAAGTTCTTCCAGAGTATCTTCTTCTAGAATCGTGTTGTCCTCCAGTTATTGTGGATTTTTTTGCTTCAAAATCAGTCTAGAGGCTTCATGTTGTTGGTTTGAGGGAAGGTTAGAGGAGGTTACAGAGACTCTTGTCTGATCTCCGCCACCATGGCTCCACCCCTGGAAGTCACCTTTCTTCAATCTCAAAGAATTTTACCATGATCTTTCAAATATCTTTGATAGTGGGTTCAGCAATCATATCCCTACCTGGGCACATTTTAGGTACTTAATAAATTTTTACTGACTGATTAATCCAGCAATATAGCTCTCTGACTTCTTATAAGTCACAGGCCTTGTATTGCTGTATTCCTCTGTTGATGGATCTAAGTCATAGGCAGGGTTGGAACTATTTAACCAATAGGTTAGCTGTCACCTGCCATCCTTTCACCTTGTCTTCCACCTAAAAACCTCTCTTATCATTTGGTACTATTTAATACAGTAATAGTTCCCAAGGGGACCTAGACAAGGGAAATCTTACACTTACTATATTTTGTGTAGGCTATTGTCTGGGTCCTGGTTTTCCTGAAGTTAGTAGACAAAGTAAACGATGGCTTTTGAGGAAGCGCTAACTGGTTATATTGACCAAAGTTTGAAGTGAAAAAGGAGGAAGAGGAAGAGAAGAAGGAGGGAGCAGAGAAAAAGAACAAGGAGGAGAAGGAGAGGAGAAGGAAGAAGAAGAAGGGGGGAGGAAAAGGAGAAGAATAAGAAAAAAGAGGAAGAAGAGGAGGAGGAGAAAGAATAAAAAGAGAAGGAAGAGAAAGAGATGGTGGTAGTAGTCATGGAAGTGGTGATAGTAATAGTGGTGGTGCTAGGCTGATAACAAGAAACCTTTATGAGCCACAAAAGAGATTCCATGAGTTTTCTGGTTACTTTATAAACTTCCTCTCCCTTCTTGCCACCACCTGATCACCTATTTGATTAAGTGAAAGTTTAGTGGTTAAATAAATATAGGCAGGAACTCTCATTTTTAAAAAAATCTTCAAATGAAGATTTTACATCTCCCCTGGCACCTTAAGGATCTGTTGGGATTTCCAGGAGATAAATTCCAGTGACTTCATCTCCTTATCTCTAAAATGAAGATAACAGATTTTTGACTAATGAGAATCTATATCTTCTTTGTCCTTAGACAGAAAGCAGATCTTATTTTTAAATTTTAATTAGCATGCATACAATAATTCCATTATGTCAATAAACATGTATTAAACACCTATTATGTGCAATGCACTGAACTAGGTGCAAGGATAAATTTTTTTTTTTTAAAAAGGGAAAACTAATCATTCCTTCTAGGGAGCTTATGTTCTATTGGGGGCTGCAACAAGAGCACAGTGTATCAATACAATTTAATTTGAGGAGGGAGAAAGCAGTAAGGGAACTTCAGGAATGCCTCCCTTAGGAAGCAACAGTCAGGCTCTTAAGGAAGCCTTGTCCTGTTCCAGGCTGATTAATTGAACACTTTGTTGATATACCTTTGTTGACATAACAGTATCTTTGTTGACTCTGGCTTTGAAGGAACTCAAAGAAAGCCTGAATCATCTCCTTCCCCCCCTCCTCCCCCCTAGGGAAGAAGTGGAACAGCTTCATCCAAATGGACTAGTTTTGCTTTAGGCTAGAGATTTGCATTTCTCTGTGGGATAATATGGTCCATTCATTGAATGGAGTGGGAAATAGGGAAGAAGGAAAGACACAGAGTAGAGACTAGACAATCTTACTATGCTTACAGAGTTGGCCCTTTATTGTGGGGTTTGGTTGTAATGAGGATAAAATGAGATATTGTTGGTAAAATGGTTTGTAAACCTTAAAGCATTGTGATGGTGCTAGCTTTATTATTGTTGTTATATTGCTTTCAGGTGCTGCAAGTATCCAGATCATACAAATACAGGTAAATCAACCCTTTTCTTACGGAAAAATGTTTGTAAATCAGTTTGGAATTCTAGGACATTTTCCCATAGAAACAATGCTTTAAAGAAACAATAAATTAGCAGTTAACTTTCCAGGCTAGTCCACAGAAGTCTATTAAATTCATAAATGTTAGTGTTAATATTAGCTTGAATTCTGAAGGTAAGAGATAGATAGATGGTACTTTAGAAAAGGTCAGAAGAATACCTAGCATCATCCAGAAAAGGTACCAGAAATGAAATTTTAAGTTTGGGCCTTGAACAAAATTAAAAACATCCTCATTTAGAATATTGCATATTTTTCTACTGATGTTAAAAGGTATTATTGCAGATTTGAGAACAGAGTACTTAAAAATGCTTGAGGAAGTTGAGAGAGTGAGGCATTGCCAATGAGGAGAGATGAAAATGTTTAGGACTCCTTGGTCTGGAAAGAGGAAGACTGAGAGGAGACTGGAGAACAATATATAGAATACAGGGGATGAAATACAGACTTTTTAACCCCAAACTAAGACATTAAAACTAGAGGGCCCACCCTCTTCAAACTTGAAAGAAGCAAATGTAGGACAAATATAAAGACATATTACTGAATCACACAGGTGCTAAGCTTTTTATTTTTTAAGAAGTGACAAATATAAACTTATTTCCAAAAAGACCAAGAAAATTTGTTGATAAGTATCAAGAAATGAGTGATTCAGAAAAGTCAAGAACAGTTTGAATAAAATTTAAGCTGTATCTGAATCACATAGGTGCTAAACTTTTTATTTTTTAAGAAGTGGTAAATATAAACTTATTCCCAAAAAGAGCAAGAAAATTCATGGATAATAAGTTATTAAATGAGTTATTTGGAGAAGTCAAGAAAAGTTTAAATAAAATACAAGCCACTTGAGGCATTTTCATTTCTGTCTATGTGCTTTCAGAGCCTAGCTGACATCCCACAGCCTAGCCTGGCACATAATAAAAAGAGTAAGGCATTTGCTCTGATTTTTTTTTCTCCCAATATAATTCATAAAACAATGTGTTTTAAGAATAAATTGAAAAAAACCCTGTAAACTCTTAGGGCTTGTGAGTGGGATTGGAAGGACTCCAGGGCATAGAATCAGACCACTTAAATTGAAATCCTGTCACTCTCACTTATTCACTATGTGATCTTTACAAGTCATTTAAGATTTCTAGGCCATAATTTCTTCATCTGCAAAATAAAAGTTGAACTAGAAAATAAAAAGAAAGAGAAAGGAAATGAGCATTTTCTGGATGCCTACTATGTGCTTTATAAATATTATCTCATTTGATTCTCCCAATAACCCTGAGTAGGAGCTGTTATTATTGACATCTCCATTTTACAATCGAGGAAAATGAGACATGTAGGGGTAAGTGCCCAGAACCATACAGCTATTAAGTGTCTAAAAATAGATTTGAATTTAGGGTTTCCTAACTCTAAGCCTAGAGCTCTCTATCCATGTTCCAATCAGGAGCTTAATAAGGGTAGGACATCGAAGTGGCAAAGTGGATAGAGTCAGGGCTCAGAGTCAGGAACCCTGAGTTCAAACCTAGCCTCAGATACTTCCCAGCTGTGTGATCCTGGGCAAGTCATTTAACCCTGTTTGCCTCAGTTTGCCTCATCTGTAAAATGAGCTGGAGAAGAAAATAGAAAACCATTGCACTATCTTTGCCAAGAAAACCCCAAATAGGGTCACAAAGAATTGGTGGATTAGTCTGTGTGGCAAGGAAGGACTTCAGCCCATGTCTTCCTAAATCCAGTGGGTATGGAGGAGAGAGGAAGAGGAGGTAACTACTATACACTAAATTATGGAGTCTTGTTTATGTAGGGATCATGGCTACTCTATTTCATTCCCATTTTATAGATGAAAATTTAAGCATCAGAGAGATTAAACAATTTACTCAACTATTAAGAGATTGGATTCAAATCTGCTGTTTTATCTTTGCAAATTAAACATATACCCTTTGAAAAAAAATTTTTAAGACAATTGAGATTAAATGATTTGCCAGGATCACACAGCTAGTAAGTATTTGAGGCCACATTTGAATTCAGGTCTTCCTGACTCAGGTGCTTGATTCACTGTGCCAACCAGCTATCCCACACTCATCTCCTCATAATCTGAATCCTTTAGGTTGGGTGTCCTGTTGTTTAGCACCCTCAGTACAATATTTAATATTTCAGTCTGGCACAGTGAAAACAGCACTGGAGAAGGAATTTAAATCCCAATTTTTCATGAACTACCTGCATGAACTTGAATAAGCCTTTATCTCTCTATGCTTCAGTTTCCTCACTGAAAAATAAAGGGATTGAATTGAAAAAGGTTTTCTCCAGCTCTGAAATTCCATTGAATTCAATGTCTCATTTCAGTATTCCTTTTAAGAGGCTTGATAGTCCTAAATCTCTCATTTCTCCTTGTGCCATGGTCCCTAAACATTTATTCACTTTTGTTATTCTATTCTTTTTAAAACATTTTAAAATTTATTTTTAACACACATTGCTTTGTGATCATATTGAGAGAGAAAAATCAGAACAAAAGGAAAAAACCATTGGAAAGAAAAAAAAAAAGAAGTGAACATAGCATATGTTGATATACATTCAGCATCCATAGCTTTTTTTCTGGATATAGATGGCATTTTTCTGTCCAAGGTCTATTGGGATTACTTTGGATATCATTCTATCCTTTTTTTTTTCTTTTTGCTGAGGCAATTGGGGTTAAGTGACTTGCCCAGGGTCACACAGCTAGGAAGTGTCTGAGACCAGATTTGAACTCAGGGCCTACTGACTTCAGGGCTGGTGCTCTATCCACTGCGCCACCTAGTTGCCCCATGTCATTCTATTCTTGAAGTTATAAATGTCACAATATTAGGTCAATCAGTTTTATAAAATGGGAAAAATCAAACACTTAGTTCCAATGGGAACTCATGAGACATTGCAAAAGTTCTAAAAAGGATTGATGTTAATTTTTCCAGAAGGGTTGTTTGGTTATCCTTACCTGGAGATAGAAAAAGTAAAAGAAAACTTTGTAGTAGTGGGGAAAAGTTAAAAGCGATGATATAAAAAAATGGATGAAGTCCTTCCCTCTCTTTTCTAAGGGGGATGCTGGAAGAAAAATGTACTGGGGGGAAACCCCATTAAAACTTGGCTCTTCTCTATGGTATTCCTTCCCCACACCATCTCAAGAGAGCTCTGCACCTCTTCAGTGCCTTCTCTGACAGCCCCATAATCATTTGGCCCCAGGAATCTTTCGGTCTGGGGCTCACATGGCTAGATCTGGGAAGAGGCTGTGATACTTTCAGATCTCCTACTTACACTTATAAGAAGATTAATTGCTTTTTCCTGAAGCCTTCTGCAAAAAGTAAGATTAAAAAGTTGAAAATAAGGAATAATTCCTTAAAAGGAAACTATATGGTTATCCTGCTCAAGAATCCCAGAAAGGCCTGGATAATGGTGAGTATTATGGCGATGTAGGGAGGACCTTTGTGGTTGCTTTCAGCTCTCAATCTGTGATCCTATGTATCTGCATCGGGTACTCAGTTTACTGTAAGTCCCTTAGAGATTGTTCTGTCAGATCGGTCAGTTTTTATCTTATAGGCTCATATTACCTCCTTACACTTTCTGAGCTATTTAAAATTCCTACATCTTCAGCTGAGGGCAACCACCTTTGGCAAGTGATTTCACCTGCCAGAGCCTCATTTTCCCCATCCAAAAAAACCCAAAGAGGCTTGAACTAAATGCTTTCTAAGGTCACTTTTGCCTCTGACATCCTCCAATGCCAGTAGCTGAGTCAGAAGGGGCATAAGAATCACAGATTTTCTGTTCTCTTCCAAATTAAATTTAAACTTTTAGAGGGGCCCAAGGGAAGCAAATCTGAGGGAGCAATCAGAATCTTTTGAGACATTTGGATGGCTTGAAAAGACTCCCTCCTTCTCCCCCTCCTCCACCCCAAAAAGCCAACATACCTTTAGGACTTCAGAACTTGGAATGTTCCATGTGCAGTTATTAATATGCAAAAAATGCCTTCATAAATACTTGATACTGAACACAGTAGGGAATCAGTTCATTTGAAAGAGGAAATGGGAGCTTGGAGTTGAAACATGTCTGCTTGTCTTTTTTTTTTTGCTCTTTTCATCTCCACATTTTCCCTTGTAGTTTCACTCCCCCCCCTCCCCCCGTCCCTCCTAGCCCCTCAGTCCCCCACCTCCATCCCCAGTATCTCCTGGGCTGTTGTTGATTCCAGTTGCTAATTTCACTGCTACTTTTGCATTTGATTTAGAATTCAGATCTCCCTCGACAGATGAATAGCTTCCATGATCGCCATTCTGACAATTTGTCACCTTTCTATGCGCTGGACATGAGGGTCCAACACTTTTTTGCTATCTTTCAAGGTTTAAAAATACTTGTTAAAAATACTCCAAATGTCTCTTTCCCCCTAGCAACCAGCAGGGGGCATCCTAGTGCAGCATCTTGAAACTGGTCATATTCCCAGAAAGTCAATGACCCTGTTTTATCTTGACCTCAGGGAGCTTTCTGAAATCCAAGTTCTGTTGCCTCTCAACAGGGTGACTGGAAATACTAAACTATGTCCTCATCCTCCTCCCCTTCCTCCCTCTCTCCTCCCCCACTGTTCTCCACGGGTAAATTAAAAAGTAAATTTATCTTTCATAGCTAAATCGTAATAGTGCCGGCTCTTAAGTAAAGGGAAAATGTGATAAAAAGGGAAGAAGAAAAACAATAACAACAACAAAAAAACTATTGATGCTGATGAAGATCGATTTGGCATGGTAGCTGCTGCCTGAATAAAAAGATGGACATGTCAGTGAGATTCACCAGAGACTGGAGGCATCTCCCTGAATATCTGCCAATGGCATATCAGGGTACTGTAAACTAAAGTCTGCTAAGCATGAAGCCTGGCCCCCAAATTGATCCCAGATGCTTTAAATGGTAAACATTAAATTAGCCATTTACATCAAGGAAGGATAAGAAAGTAGTTAAAATGGATGTCTGGGACTATATCGTGGTGGAATGGAAAGCATACTGGATTTTTAGTCAAAATATGGGTACAAATTTTGGCATTGCCATTTATTTTCCTGGGTGTTGTTGTTAATATTTCTGGTCTTAGCTTCCTCATTTAAAAAAAAATGAAGGGAGTAGACTATATGACCTCTAAAATCTCTTTCAGTTCTAAATCCAATGAAATTTAACTGGGGTGGGTTGGGCCCATGTTAGGAAGAGCACTCTCTGATAATTCATTTATCAACACTCATAAGGAAATGACAATCTTTATGGAGATCTTTTCTCTAAAAGGGATTCCCTTAGTAAATATTTTAAAATGCCTCTGAGATCTTTCAAGATATAGGCTACACTGCATCAAGAATCAAGCCATATTCATGAACTTTCTGCTTAGGTCTTAGCAGGTAAAGAAAAAATTCAAAGTTTTGAAAAAAGTATCTCTGTGGTGGATGGGCAAGATCATATGATCACAGATTTAGGATGAGAAGGAATCTTAAAAGGGATGTTGTTTAGTCCTCTCACTTTTTAGATGAGGTTAAGTGGGGCACAAATAATTTGCCCAAGGTCATTGATTAGGGAAAGAGGTAGGATCTATACCTTGGTTTTCTGGCTTAGAATTGAATATGGCACTGCCAAGATGGTGGGAGACAGCATAGTACAAAATAAAAACATGTTGGATCTGAAATTCGAGCACTTGGATTCTGCCTTTTATGACATGTGACACTTTAGGCAAGGTATTTGAACCTCAGTTTATTCATCTGCAAAATGAGTGAGTTGGATTTAATGGCTTCTGACCTACAGCATAGACCCAGAACTGCATCATTTTCCAGCTCCAGGTCCTCAATCTTGTGATTACTCACTGGGTCACTGCAGGGACACCAGGAGAAACTCCAGACTGGCATTCTATGAGGCTTGGATAAGCAAACCCCCTTGGAGGATTAATATAACACAGTGACCTTACAAATTTGGCTTGCTGCTTCTGCCATAGTTGCTTATTTTTAATCTTGTTCCTGTCTTGGAGGAGGATCTTGCTTTTTCTACTTTTCCTTGTATACAGTAGGTACTCAACAAATCTTGTACACTGGAGAACATTCTAATTTAGCCCTTTTCCAGAGAATAATCCTATTAATAATCCCCTCCTCCCCATCTTAAAATGCAAAAGTGGCCTCTAGAATTCTTTTGAAAGTAAGGATGCATTCATTTTGTATGTTTCTCACTCTTTTTTATTTCTACCCAATTTCAGATTGATATTAATATAGGGTTACTATGAACTAAATAATTCTTTAACTTTTTTTGGGGGGGGGTCATTCATGGAGGGAACTCTCAATGTGGAATTTTCCTCCACCACTGCCAGTTGTAGTCTTAGAGATATTTGATATCTCTAATATCAATGAGAGATTAAGAGAGGTGCTCTTGGTCTCACAGATGGAACTGATCAGAGACCACCTTGAACCCAGGTTTTCATATTATTCTTTGATTATTCTACAACAGTTATACAGTCTATCAGTTATCCAGGGGAAATACAAATCAAGAATATGTTTTCAACTCTACTGTAGACTTAAAATATATTTTATGCTGGCTGAAATGTTTCTGAATGTGTGAATTTATCGTTCAAGGAACTGCTGGCTTGCAAAAACCTCCCCATAAATTCAGGTTGGCAACTCTGTTGCAATTTGTAATCTTAGGGAGCTTTCTGGGCAGTTAGGTGGTACAGTGGATGGAGCACTGAGCCTGGTGTCAGGAATATCTGAGTTCTAGTGTAGCCCCACACTCTTACTAGCTGTGTGGCCATTTAACCTCTGTCTGCCTCAATTTCCTCACTTTAATAATATTTATCTGTCAGGGTTGTGAGGATCAAATGAGATAACATTTGTAAAGCACTTAGCACAGTAGTTCGTAATTGCTTGTTCCCATCCTTCATCCCACTCTTCTTCCTTCTCCCCAAACTTAGGGGTTAAGCAACCTTCCTGTGGTTGTATAGATAGTATTTGTCAGATTCAAGAAACAGGCTGTCTGTCTGTTCTATTATATTTAAATGGTTAAATATAATACTCTTATTATAGTGTCACATTGTGTTATTTGGTTGAAACAAGTATGGCCTTTTTGTTATTCATGTGGTCTGTGGTGAATTTAGAATGGTTTTAGATATAATCTCTGAGGTGCTATAAGGCATTTGGATTCTGATAACCAAAAAAGTATATTAATTTTATATTTCTCTTTGTCACAAAGTCTCCTTCAAAGAGTCTCTAGATATTCATTTATAAAGGACAACTTCAAGGTAGGCATTTTTAAAAGATGAAAATATTGTTCCTATGATAATTTCTTTTCTTATCTGAAAATTTTTACTTTGCTTTGTCTTATTCTAGCAGCAGTCTCCCTAGGACCTGCAGACCAAATCACAGTTGAAGTGAAAGCTGATATCTTTCCTTAATCTTAAGGCAGTCACACAAGTCTTTTTTTTTTTTTTAAAAACAACAACAACAGTGGCAACAACAATACACTTTCAGAAGTAGAAGGGGAAAATGAAAGAGACAAGAAAATTGGAGAGAGGATGGGAAGAACTAAGAAGGAATGCAATCTATAATGGCAGCAAACAAAACTAAATCAGGGGGCTGAATGTCAATTTTTTAGTTTGTTCCTTTTTCAAGTTTCTCAACTCTAAAAATTCCTCTGGTTTGTTCTACTGGGAGCAGTTGAATATAATCACAACCATATACCTTCCAGTAATAGAAAAAGTTTATAAAAATTAGTAAATACAGAGCTCTAGCGCTATGGGAAATGGACATTCATATTATTGGTAGAACAGTAAATGAATTTAGCCATTCTGGAAAACAGTTTTGGAATTATGCAATAAAAGTGACTTTACTATTCATACTCATAGATGAAATGATGCCATTGCTAGACGTATCTTCCAAGCAGGGCAAATACAGAGGGAAAAGTCTTCTCTATGCCAAAACTATGCTTAGCAGTCCTTTGTGAGTTAGTAAAGCAAAACAAAAAACAACAACAAAACAAAGGAGGTACATATCATCAATCAAAAGCAAAAACAAAAACAAAGAATAATCATCAAAGTAGGTTGAACAAATTGTCTTATGTAAATGTAATAGAATACTATACAAAAAGAAATTATGAACATGGAGAATTCTTGAACTTGGGAAGACTTATTTGAACAGATGCAGAGCCAAGTACATAAGATCAAGAGAATAATATACATAATGACCATGATAATGTAAAAACAACAACAATACTAAGAGACTCAGAATTCAGATCTACACAATGACAAATCTTAGTCTAGAGGGTAATAGGATCATAGATTTAGGAATCTTAAAAATCATCTAGTCTATGCCAGTAAGGAAACTGACACTTAGAAAGGTTAGGTTGCCTATCCCCAGTACATAGATAGTAAATAAAATAACAAGATTTGAACTCAGGTCCACTGACTACAAATCGGCAAGTTTTATACTATATTATCATGCTGACTGATGAGATATATTATTTTTTTCCTCTTAGTAGGCTGGTAGTAGACTATATATACAGAATGAGGTATATATTGCTAGACATGGTCAATATGTCTATTTATTTTGCATACCTGCATTTATTTTGTCATAAGGAAGGGTAGCATAGTAGATAGAACTCTTGGCTTGGAATCAAAGAGACTTGAGTTCAAGAACCTTATACACTTAGTTATGTGTGTCTTGGATTACCTCCCTCAGACGCAATTTCCTTATCTGTGAAATGGGGATAGTAATAGCACCTATCCCTTCAGAGTTGTGAGGATCAAATGAGATAATATTTATAAAGTGTGACAAACCTTAAAGTTCCAAATAAATATTAGCTATTATTATTATTATTATCATTTTATTGGGAAGTAACTACAACATTAAAAGATAAAATCATAACAATCAATCCCAAAGCCTTAAAGATTTAAAAAACCCAGACATATCCTTGCATAGCAATTAATTTTCAGACAAACTCCCCTTTTTTTCGTGGTCATCTTTTGTGGATTGTTCCTTCATTTTCCATTTCTAAGTACACTGACCAATTAGTTTGTAAAAGACCAGTAAGTCTTACCTTAGAGTGGGTAAGTATTTTAATGGAAATTGCCTTTTTATATGTCCTTATTCATTTACTTTGCTTGCATTTGGCAGATAGGAAACTATACAGCTTATTTGTGAACCAGATAAAAATTGAAATGACTCTAGAAGGGACCTTAATGATTATCTCCAGGGATTTTTAACCAAAGGTTCATAAATTTGATTTGAAAAAAAATTGATGATTGTATCTCAATATAATTGATTTCTATGTTAATTTTACATTTTTTATTTTATGCATTTAAGAACATTATTTATTTTAATTTTTTGCTGAGGCAATTGAAGTTATGTGACTTGCCTAGGGTCACACAACTAAGAAGTGTTAAGTGTCTGAGACCAGATTTGAACTCAGTTCCTTCTGACTTCAGAGCTGGTTCTCTATCCACTGTACCACTTAGCTGCCCCTAAAAACATTATTCTGAGCAGGAATCCATAAGCTTTGCCAGATTTCCAAAAGGGTCTATGATACAGAAAAAGTTAAGAAGGCCTGCTGTAGCTCACACTGCTCCCTCACTTTATAAGTGAGTACACCAGAGACTGGAGAAATGATGAGACTCCCCTAAAATCATCCAATTAATGGAAAATATAGGACTAAAATCCACAACCTCACACTACTCCTGTCTCTAGCTGTTAAGCTAATAACACATCTTAGCACTTATGGGTATATCATTATTCTCTCCTGCCTGGAGCTTTATGAATATTAAGCTTGGAAATTGGGATCAATAACCATACCTTCTCTGCTGGCTCTGGGGTCAAGGATGAGTTTTCACAGATATTTGCATGAAGACTAGTTTCTGAATGAATATTTCCTGCAGTGAAAATCAGAGAGAAAAAAAATCAGAAATTTTAGACGTATCTTTTCTCCTTTTAAAAAATATATGATACAGAATTCTAGATTTAAGATTAAAAGGGATATTAGAGGCTGTATAATTCAACCTCTGTATTTAGCAGATAAAGAACCTGAAACCAATTTAAGTACCTGTCCTAGGTAACACAGGTAGTAAACATCAGAAAAGAGATTTGAACCTGGGCCTTTTGCCTCCAGAACTAATTAATATTTGTTGTACAGTCCTACTCTCTACCCACCCAATCCATATATATATATATATACCTAGCATTCACATGTATTAAAAACATTTCTACATACTCACATTCCAAAAACTGCTTATGTTAAATGATCCTGAATCTTTTAGATACAAATAAGTATTTTTCATGTTTTTTGCTTATTACAGGGATAAAATGGATTTTTTTATATGAACAAAATTCAGAGGAAGGAAAAATGAAAGAGAGAGATGTTGATGGGGAAAATTGCTGATGTTGGTAAAATATAAATGTTGTCTGATAGCAGCTCAATCTTGCAGGAAATCCTCTAGACCGAAAAAATAGAAGTCTCTCTTTTCTTTTTTACATGTTGGGGGAGATCTTCATGGAAGTCCTATTCTGATGCTCCCTTGTGGCATAGAAGTGACTATGGACTGTGGCAGCAGAGGTCATGCTCTTATAGATTTCATCAAAATCTGGAAATTTTTTGAGTGCTAGCAGACAGCAAATGGCAGAATGCCTCGTCTAAAGACTGTTTTGTCTAAATTTGAAGAGTTTCAGTTCAATTCAACTTAAGAGACACTGATTAAGCCCCTGATACACATGAATCTGTGCTAGCCTGCTGGGAATGCAAAGCCAAGAGAAAAAAACTGGCTTACCTTCTTGGATAATACATTTAGGGATTGAGGATGGAAACGAATACAGCATGTACACAAGCAAATAAAAAGTAACTTAGTAAGGAAAGAGTTCTAATAACTGGGAAGATTAGGGATGTAGTACCTATGTGAGCCTTGAGGAAGGTAAGGATTTTGAGAGAGAGAATAAGGAAAGTAGGTCTGGAAATGGGGAACAAATTGTGTGAAGAGATGAAGAATTGTTTGGAGAATGGTCATTAGTCCAGTTTGCCTTGACCATAGAGTATGCAAAGGAAAGTTATGTGAAAGTTGACTGAAAAGGTAGATGGGAGTTAGATTGTGGAGTGTTTTGGAAGTTAGACTAAAAATTTACTCTTTTACTTGAATTTACTTGAATAAGGAGCCACTAATGTTTTTAAGCAGGAAAGTGACATAGACTTATGCCTAGGAAAATCATTTTAGTAGATATGTGAAGGATGGAGTGAAGAAAAAAGAGGTATAAGTTTAGCCTGAACTGGGTAGTAGCTGGGTGAGCTGAAAGAAGGAGATAAATACTATCATCTGGAGACATGTTCTAGACTAGTCCTAACCTAGGTTAGTCCATTGGTTCTAGATTTGAGCCTATAATTCAGTGAAATACTCATGGGCCAAATAACATTTAGTAAGAAGAAATTTATTTAATGTTAAAAAAGGATAGATAGAGGGGAGTGGAATCAAGATGGCTGAGTATAGGCAGCAACCCAACTAAACTCTCCCCACAGTCCCCTTCAACTTTAAAAATACTCCTCAAATCAGATCTTGGAGCAGAAGAACCAACAAAAGGCGAGAGTGAGATATTTTCCTAATCTAAGACGATATAGGAGGTCTGCAGGAGAGATTGTGACACTGGAATAGGTGCTTGTCCATTATGTGGCAACAGCACCAGTGGTGGACCTTGGAGGTGGCTAATCCAGCAGCAGCAGCTTCTGGAGCTCTCAGCCCAGAGATGGTAAAGGGATTGACCGAATGGTCAGAAAGAGATTACAGAGGACCCTTTTCTGGCACTGGGTAGAGCTAGAGCTAACTGGCAATTCTATTGTCCACCAACAGTTCTGGGCGGCAGCTCCAGGAGGGATTGGGGAATGGTTGGACAAGTCGTGACATATGATTGTGGTGCAGTACTATTGTGCTGTAAGAAATGACCAGGATAGCTTCAGAAAAACAAAACAAAACAAAACATGAGACCTATATGAACTGATACAAAGTGAATTGAGAAGAAACTGGAGATCATTGTATACAATAACAGAAATGTTGCAATGATAATTAACTGTGAAAGATTTGGCTACACTGTTCAGTACAAAGATCCAAGACAATTCCAAAGAACTCAGGATGAAAAAAATGCTATCTCCAGAGAGAATTGATAAACTTTGAGTGAAAACAGAAGTATGTGATTTTCTTGCTTTATTATTATGTTATTGTTTTTTCTTTGGGGGGCTGTCAATCTGGCTAATATGGAAATATTTTTGTATGAGTTACATGTATAATTGATATAATTTTGCTTGTGTTTTCAGTAGATGGGGAAGAGTGGAAGGAAATGAGAATTTGAAACTCAAAATTTAAAAAGAAAAAATGTTAAAAACAACTAAGTTTTTTTTTTTTTAAAAGGAGATTCAGTAAAAATATAGCACTTATTCAATTGGGTAGAGCTAGTCTCTGCACCCATATCTCACAGTGTGTACATAGAAAGGTATGTTAACTTGAATACCATTGGGAATTATGATAAACCTGAGAAATGTGAAGTTGACTTTTAAGCCCCAGGGGATCAAGAAGACATCCCAATTTCTCAAGTCCCCTGGATTACTTAAGTCTTGAGGACAATTTCTATGTACCTTTAAGGAGAAACTAGCCTGGCATACATGAACCAAATATTACTTATATTACAAGATATAAGTGATAAGATTTGACAACTGTTTGGATGTAGATAGGGTTAGGAAGAAATCAAAGTCAAGGATGACTCTCAATTACAAATCTGGATGATCAAGAGAATGGTGAAGAGGGATGAATTGGTGGGGAGGAAGACAATGAGTTCCATTTGCCCATTTTGAGTTTGAGATGTTTTTGAACGATTGAGGAGAAGCTATTCCCTGAAGGTTAATTTTTTTTGGGGGGAGGGGTCACAGTCATTTCTAAGTCTGTGTACCAAAGTAAGGAGGGATTATAATACAGACTTTTTAAAGGCAGATGGGATTTTTTGTCTTTTTTTCTTTTTTTTCTATATGTACTCCCAACACCTACCACAGTGCTTTTGAATCAATGCCTTGTTGAATTGCAATTTACTTTGGTGGGGGAGTACCTACGCTAGTGAAATCATTAATCCCTGGGGCACAACAAAGGGGACTGTGAGGATTCAGATAAGAGGAGGATCCAATGCCTTTAGTGGAGAGAAACATATCTGAATCAACAAATGCGGAGATACCAATTTGTTTGAGAAGCAGACACAGTAAGCAAATGCTCTTCACTTGAGTTATGTAAGCCTGGTCATTATATCTATTTACTTATGTATTTTTATCTATCACTGTCCTTCATCTCTGAAGATGAGAACTCTGATACTGATTATGATCTGTGTCCCCTCAACAGACTGTAAAGACCAATATTCATATAATTGTTTTTCTTGCCTTCTGTACTTGTGACATTCTCCCTTTTAGTTCTACCCTAAAGGTTTGCTGGGCCTCTTTGGTTTGGGTCACTGTAACCTGGAATATTGGTTGACCCAAAGGCTTCAACTTGGAATGGTTTCCCCACTCCTTGCTCCTTATGGTTTGATCTATTAGTTCTGTTGCCTCCTAGCAAAACTAGCATCCTGTGAGATCACAGGATGACAGGATCATCCACTTAAAGTTGGTTTTAAACTTTAAGGAAAGGAACCTCAAAATTTATCTAGTTCACTCCCCCTCACTTTATAGATAAGAAAACTGAAGACCATTGAACATAGGCTGTTTGAAAATGGGTGTCAGTACATCTTGAAATCATTTCTGTCTTCCTGCCCTTCTTATAGTTACCCCACTTCATCTTGCCATGCAGCAGTTAGTTGGCCATGGTTCATTCTTCAGACAGATTCAGCCTGGAGACTTGTATCCCTTCTCTGTAGCTTGGAAAGCCTCATTGATAGCCTTGACATAAAACTTACAAATTCTAATAAATAGGGGAAATGCTTGTTAACACAAGCAGAAGGATTCTATCACCCATGGTTCAAGAAATGTAAACAACATTTTAGACATGAAGCTGAAAAATCACTTAGGACGTCGACGTCTCTTGGCTATGTGACCCTGGCAGTTCACTAAAGGTCTAAGTTGTCAGAGAGGAGAGACTCTTAACTGAAACCACATTCCTTAGAGATGGATTGGTCAAACATCCTTTCTGAACAGCAGGGCAATCTCTAGCACTATTATCAAGGCCAAAGAAACTTACTCCATCTGCCAATTCACTGGGGCAAGGCTTGTGGAGGCAGGGCCCTTTCCTTTGTGAGGTATAGGGATGGATGTGCACGTTCACAGATTAGGAACTGGATGACATGAACTTATGCCTAAAAATAGGAGAAGCCTTGCTGTTCTGTGGTGAGCATTCCTATTACGCAAGAGATAAACCATGAACCTACTCTATAACTGGCTGCCCACATCTCATCTACGAAGGCAGACTCACAGGCCCTAGCATTAATTGGACCGCAGGCTTTTAGCTCAGAGATAGCATTCTTGCTCGATAATCTGTCAGCTTCAGTGATGACCCTTGTTTAGAATCTCATCCCAAACCTCCCTTTTCTTCTTTTTCCAGAGCATGGTATCCTTCATCAAACACTCAAAACTTGAAAAGCAGGATAGAAGAAGAGATTAGTAGTTCAGAAGACAGATCCTGAAATGTCCTGGAATACAAATCCTTCACCAAATGTGCTTTAAGTCCCAGGTTTGGTTTCTATAAAGAAAGCTTAACCAAATTTCATTTTGAATTTTTATCCTTCTGTTATGTTTTCTTTCTTCCCAGGATGGGAAGACTTCCCTTCTCTACCACCCCCAACCTCAATCAGTTTGTCAATATGGAGATGTAGCACCAAGGGGTCTACTTATCAGGTGAGGTAAGATATCTGACTCCTTCCTAGATCTTTGTCAGGGCCTGGGAAAAAAATGCTCAGACAGGCAGGCTCCAAAGTTATAACAGTGGGTGGCAAGGAAGACAGAGCCACAGTCCCAAGCTTTCATAAAAAACATCTTAATGAGGGTTCAAGGCCGATCTGTTTCCAAAGCCCAAGGTCTCCAAGTTTTACCCCGATAATCAGGAGCATCCATTGTATAAGAAACTACAATGAGGTCAGGTTCTGGCAATTCCTGTTCCCACCTCTCTTTCACTCATTTACTGGGCTTCTCAACAATGAACAATAATAGAATAGAGTTAGAGATAACTTAACCTGTGATTTAGAAAGTGCTCAACATATCCTGGCCTTTTCTGTTGTTTTTTTTATTTTTTAATGTTAGTCTGGTAAATTCAAATATCACTCAAGATGTCTTTATTTTTTTTAAAGTGACTTCTCGCCTTTGGTTTCTTTTGTCATACATAAAAAAGGGAAAAATGCAAATGCAGATAATTTTTAAAAGTTCTTTCCAGTGAAAAATTAACCATAAAAGGAAGGACAACATTCATCCTGCCTCTTTGGGTTTTCCTCAAGAGGAAGACTTCTAAAAATACTTTATTTTATATGCTGTGACTCAAGAAGCCAATGACCTATAGAGTGTTTGTCCTGGAATAATAAATCTCAAGTCTCTACTTGTTTAGCCCAGGAGACCAAGACCCAAGATAGCCATTTTATATACCAGTCATTATCAAATTTTTGGGACAAGATTTAAGATCCTGCCTACACTAGACATTTTCACTTGGAAACTTCTTTGATTGGGAGGGGAAGATGGGGCTCTATGTAAATAGTTCTTAGACCTGAAAAAAATCTCAGGGCCAGATTCAAGCCCTAGGGAATTCTATCAAAGGATCTCAAAGGAACCATCTAGGAGAAAACAGTCAGCCTGAATTTAAATATGGCAATGCCTAGTAAATCTGAAGGAGATACTTTTTTCTTCCAAATTGGAATAAAACATCTTTTTACTCAACTTTTGTTTTCTTAGACTATAGCAAGCTCCAGTCTCAAGGGTTTGGCTATGTCTTGGGAACAAGAACTTTTCTTAAAAGTTAATAAATTATTTTTTTATAGTGACATTTGAATGTAAATGGCCCATTACCAAGCTTAAATTGGAAGAGGGGAAGCTTATTAATGGAGTTTTAAACTAGAATTGGGGGAGTAACAGAACATAAAATACAGGAAGAACCTTCGAATCAAGGCTATATGATTAGAGAAGCAGAGACCAGTGGTGTTAGCCTGGGTATAATTGTCAAGAGAGTCTGAGAGTGTTTGAGCATACATAGCCAGTTGGAGTGATTTGGGGGCTCTAATAATACACTACAAATGTAGGAGGCAATGTGAGCTTAGAAGATCCCAGACATCATAGTCTAAGTTCATTGGACACAATCATCTCCCAGGATTTTGAGAACTGGACTCAATGAAATTTTCAGTTGGATAAGTTATGAGACCCAAGAGCATAGATTCATTTTCAAATGAGGAGTGGTAGAATACATAATTCACACAAAGCTAAGCAAAAACTTCTAGAAGCATAGAGAACTGGAAAAAAAGTAGGAGAAGAAGAAGAAAATATGACATTCTCATGGGGAAGATAAAATGTAATGTCTGAAGAATAAATTTAGGAGGTAGTATCAGCTATTGTAGTCACAACAGAATGGGAAAAAATGACCCAGTGTATTTCTATGTATTTGGGATTATATACCACATAACATACATAAGGATGTTCTTGAATATCTATTAATAACTTCTAAGAAAATGTGGGACTTAGTGCTCTGAGATGATGATAAAATCACCATATTAGCCACCAAGCAGACCTTCTATCTTCACATGAGGTACAAAGAAGGGATATCCTCCTCTATACCTTTAGCATGGTAAATTACTTCCACTTGGCATGTAGAGCAGGGATTCAGGAAGGGACGCCTCTGATTATATCTCTATTTCCTATGTGTGGGTTTTTTATAGCTTATTATAGGTGACTGAATATAGATCTTGAGAAGGATGTCTAGTTTTTAACCCTCATGAGTTGAAATCCTGAACCCCAGTTAGTGCTATATAATGAAAGATGCCCTTTCTGTGTCTACTACAGTGCTTCTTGGTGAAGGTAACCATTAGCAAACCAGGTGAGTCCAAACTATAGCTTGACTTATTAAAGACATGGATTTGGAGGGAATTACTTAGTGCAGAGCTGAGGTGAAATGTAACATGCCTATTGAAAAAAAATCCTTCAATCTGCTTCGTTTTAATGTTGAAGTCTCAATTCCTGAGAAAGTATAACAGCAGATGTAAGATATGTTGCTGCTTCATGTTTTAAATTTATGTCAATACATGCCTGTGAGTCCTTGTATTAAATATTTCTTCAGTGTAAAGGAAATAAATAGCTGTCCCAGCCTTATTTACTCTGTATGTTGAATACCTTACTCTTCTCTCCTTCAAAGAGGACCTAGACATGAAACAAACTTAAAGTTTTAAGTAATTTTCCTCCAATCTCTGGGTGAGGGGTATTAAAAAACCCAAAGAATATAAAAAAGAACCTAATACCTCTAATTAGTGGCCATCCTTCCAAGACTTAATCCAGTCTCTGTGTGTGCATAGATAGGATTAGTATTTTGAGGCTTTTGTTAATGCAGAAGATGTGGTCAACTACTGAGAGAGGTGGGTGAGGAGAGAGCAAGTTTCAAACACCATCTGCTTCTCCTACTCCTACTCACTTGAGGCTGAATGGAGTTGGAAAAACTCATGGAACCATGATGGCTGGATTTACTGTAAATGTATGTTACCAAATTTTTATCTTCAAGTAGAGCAATACCTGGTATTTAATAAATACTTGTTGACTACCTGACTGATCCTTGATGAGGATATTAGGTAATGAACACTGGTTTTTGCAATCAAAATTCAACCATCTGTTATTTTATAATTGACTGAAAGATGTAGAAAATATATGATTCCATTATGTTTAATTTTTGTGATTTTGATTTAGGAGGATGACACACTTTTCCAAGATTCTTTTCCAAGATGATGTTTTGCAGTCAATGCCTCAAAAATCATTCAAACTTTCTTAAAAGATATAACTATGAAAATAACCCTGTTCAACAAATATTTTATCATAAATATTGGATAAGGCATAAAGTAGGTAGAGGTGTGCTTGCCAGAGGTATTCACCACTGTGATGGAGGAAATCCAGGGTGGAGTTCCAGTTAAGAAGGGAGTCTTTATAAATGGTGAAATCCTTCAGATGATCCTACATATAGATAATATTGTTGTTTGTCTTTCATTCTCAAAGTCACCCATGACATCAAGGAGGTAACTCCATGACAAGTAAGTTAATTGGATTTAAGTGAGGCAGGGCTGTACAAAATCACCAGCCTCACTTTCTCCTCTGGAGCCATCTGGGTCCAGTGGCCAGATATAGATCAGGATGACTGAAAATGGTCCTTAGATAATATTGTATTGATTGTTCCAAGAGGCTCCTGGAAGAGAGGTCTGTAACCACTTGCCAAAGATGGGCTAGATTTTTAGGATAGGAAAAATGCATGAAGAATGTCTGTTGCCTAGATTATAACATGGATCTGGGTGGGCAACTTCTAGAACTTATGGATCAATAATAAAACTTATGCAATGTGGGCATGAGTTGGATCCATAATTGAAGAAGAGAAGTAGAACTAAGGGGAAGAATTTATACAATAACAATATTGCAAAGTCACACAACTTTAAAAGACTTGAGAACTCTGATTAATATGACCATGATTCTTACTAAAGAATTGAAAATGAATACTCTAACTTGCATGAACTGATGCTAAGTGAAATGAGCAGACCCAGAGATCAATATACATAGCAACAACAAGACTATATGATGATCAGTTCTGATAGACATGGCTCTCTTCAACAATGAAATGTTTCAAACCAATTTCAGTTGTTCAGTGATGAAGAAAGCCATATACACCCAAGGAGAGGCCTATGGGATCTGAGGGTGGACCACAACATAACATTTTCATGCCCTCTATTAATGTTTTCTTGCATTATATTTCCCTTCTCAGATTTTTTTTCTTGTAGATCCAATTTTTCTTGTACAGCAAGAGAACTGTATAAATATGTGTACACATATTTGATTTGTCAAGTATGTTAACATTATTAACATGTAGTAGACTTCCTGCCATCTAGGGGAAGGGGTGGGGAGGAGGAAAAATTTTGTAACAGAGAGCTTTGCAGGGGTCAATGATGAAAAATTGCCCATGCATGTGTTTTGCAAATAAAAAGCTTTAATTTAAAAAAAAAGAAAATGAATACTCTATTACCCATTCTCCTTTTTTTTCAATGAGTTGCAGTAAGAAATACATTTTTGGACATGGCCAAGGCAGGAATTTGTTTTATTTGTCCATATGTATTTGTTGTGAGTGTATTCTTTTTCCTTTTTATTCCAATGAGGGTGGGATAAAAGGGAAATATACTTATTAATTGAAAGTTAAATTGTATATAAAAAGTTCTCAGAAATGAGTCCAATAGCTTGTAGATAACACAAATGTATGTTTTCAGTGGAGGAGGGGGAAACCTTACCTTTCCTGACTTGCTGATCATTTGAGCATTCTTCACCAAGATAAGTATTTGAATCTCCAAATTGATATGCTAGAAAGAAAATAAGAGGTATTAAATTATAATCTCAATATGTATTGAGAAAATTTTCATGCACACACAAAAAGGGGGAATGACTGAACCACATATTAGTTTGGTTGTTATTTATAATAAACATTAATGCATGAATGTAATAGAATCCTATGACACTATTTAGAAAAGATTGAAAGGATGGCTCAGACAAATCTGGACAGACTTGCATGATATGTCTCAGAATGAAGTGAATAAAGCCAAGGAAACAACAACACTGTAAAATGAACATCTTTGGAAGACTAAGAAGTCTGATTAATGTGATAACCAACTATAATTCTAGAGGATTGATGATGAAGAATTCTATCTATTTCCTGACAGAGAGGTGATGGATTAAATAGACAGAATAAGATATAGATTTTTAGACATGGTCAATATGGGAATTTATTTTTATGTTGGTTTTGTTTTTCTTTTTCCTGTTATAGTAGGGAGGTGGGAGGGAGAAAAGTATATTCTGGTTAAATGAAAAAAAAAATCTAATTATAAAATTTGTTTAAGGGAGGACAGTAATCATGGACATAAATACTGATTCTTAAGTCCAGAGATGAATTAGATCATTTGGAAAACTTGTAGATGCTATCATAGAGAATAACCTTTTTTAGGTCACTGTTTAACAATCTCCCAGAAAGGGAAAACTAAAGTATTAGGAATGTAAAAACCTGGAGTTAAAAGCTTTCGTTAAGAGAAGAGCACTAAACAGTTAATTCCTGACATAAAATCTGAGTAGATAACACAAATTTGAACAGCAGATGTTGCATGAGGCAGCAACATGAGCAGCAGCGGCCTCATTGTGGATGATAGACAAGCATGTGGTGTCCACAGTCTCTAGTTGCAGTCCAAATACTGGAGCTGGAAAAGCAGAGTCATGGGGGAATTGGAATATTACACTGGCTTTCCAATTCTAGCCAAAAAGACAGCCAGATTTTTTCAAAGCTCCTCTCCCCCAACCCTGCCCCTTTCTATCATAAACATCTTTTTTTCTTTGTTGTTCAGTCTTGTCTGATTCTTCATGACTCTATTTCAGGTTTTCTTGATAAAGACACTCAAGTGGTTTGCCATTTCCTCCTCCAGGAAATTGAGTCAAACAAAAATAAGTGAAATTTAGCCAGGGTCACACAGCTAGTAAGTGTCTGAAATCGGATTTGAACTCAGGAAGGTGAGCTTCTCCAAGCCTCTGTCCATTCTCCTTCTTACTAGTCTCATTTTCAGATAAAGACTCGAGTCAGATGTTTTAAGAATTGAAGATGATCTGATGTAAAGGCAAAAGATTGACAAAAAAATCTTCTATAGGCATCTGCTATCTAATACTCTAGATATAAATATATAGATGTAGATGTGTGTCTGTGTATGTATGTGTATTTATATATATGTGTAAACATGTAAATACTGTATTATATGCATACATTTATGTATATGTATATATGTATATGTTTTCATCGACAGAATATTAAATCCTTAAATATAGGACTTGTGTCTGGAACACAGTAGGTATTTAATTAAGGCTTGTTCATTGGCTGACAAGGGAACAGTAAGGAGTTCAACGAATTGATTCTTGGTTGAAAAAAGATGGTTTGAATCTTTTTAAAGGGAAACTTAAATGAATGACATGGGATAGAGACAAAGTCAGAGTTAGAAAGGGCCTTATCTAGTGCAATCCCTACAGTCAGTGTGGTATATGGAAAGAGAGTTTAACTCAAATCTCCTGGGTTCAGGATCCTTTCTCTGCTACTTGGGTATCCTTAGGTAGGTCATTTACTGAAAGTTTTTTGTACCTCTGTTTCTTCAATGTAAAAAAAAAGGAATTTAATGAAATGATCTATAAGGTTTTCCTTGTTTAAAAATTTCAATTCAAAGTATTAATTTAATTAAATAATATTTATTAATCCTTAAATCATTGAAGTATTTATTAACCATTGAAAGATAGCATGGTATTCTAGGTAGAGAATTCCTGTGTTCTCATCCTATGTGTTGAAGTCAGTCTCTCTAAAGTCTGTTCTAAAGCCATAGAACAATTGCTGATGTGGGAGGGAGGAAGTTTTCTTTAATGGGAGTTCCCTATGCCAAAGAAATCACAAGTCCTATTAAAAAAATAAACAAGTGTTTGAAGCACTGAGGATACCAGGCTAAAAAAAGATTTCTGCCCTGAAGGAGCTTACATTCTAGTGGTGGTGGGGCTTAGGGAGTAGAGTGGAGATAAGGGATGGAAGAGAAATAAAACTTGCATTCATGTAAGTATGAAACCAAGTTCCTTTATATCACCAAATTCTATATTTATGCTCAATTGTGAATATTCCAGACAAACTTGTTTACAACTAATCCTTCCTTTGTCATTTCAATACTGATAATAAATATACTAGTGAATAGGCCAGAAAAAATAGTTAGGGTTTGACTGATTTGTTAACTGTGGTGGGGCTTGAAAAAGAGTTTTTACTTAATGATCCTAAGTACCAGCAGGCCCACATGTATATACATGCATCCAGATAACTTAGGATAAACAGGGTAAGTTGGAATTCTGGGAACTAACATTGTAGAGAGAAAAAAGCCATAATTAGTGTTAATTGTTGACCTTACAGTTCAAGAATAGATGCTCTTGAGAATGGAAAATGAGAACAGACATTAATTATTGAGCATGGACCTTGGAGACTGACATTCTGGATTAAAAGGGGAGAGATAAATTGCATAATGAATGTTAATTTTCCCTCAAAGAATTGAGTGATCCTGGTTGAAAGGGAAAACGAGACTAAAACAATCATGAAAGGGAAAGCTCAGTATGTGTTGGGGGCAGAGGCTGTTGGAGGGTTACACAAACAATTCATGGCTTCCAGTCGTGCCCTTTGCTTCACATCTCCCAAGAAATCCACTATCGGGTTTTCTTTTCAAATTTATTTACCACAGTTGTGATGGAACTTCCCTTGGAACCCCCAAGACTGAGAACAATCACATTGTATTAAGGGCAATTGGAAGAGAATGTGACACTTGTGAATGTGTGTGTGAGTATGTATATGTGTGTGTGTGTTTTGTTTTTTGCTGATTCTTGGGGGGATTTGGCTCGGCAGAGACCAGCTGTGCATGCCACGTAAAGAATGAATCTGTGGTCCCTGTGCAAATTGCTGAGCAACGTCTGTCTCTTTGACGTCTTTAATTGCTATCTTGTCCCAATTAGAAGTGACTGGATACTTGGGGAAAAAATATCAAATGAGTCTTCTCGACTGTGAGGGGAAAAGGGAGATAGAAAAGTCCTCTGAATAGAGGATTTCTGGTTCAGGAAGCATGATGAAGTTGGTCAGCTTCCAAAAAAAGGGGGAACTAAAATGCCTAGATATTAATAGCAAACAGGTTGCTATTTGTGCCAAAGCCAAAGTTACAGGTCCCCTCTGAGTACCACTGAACCCCTGCCTTCAAAGGGTGATGTGCAACTGTGCCTTCTGCCATGTAAAGCTCAGAATATCAATTAGTAATGATAATACTTTCCATTTCTTCAATGCCTTATAGGGCATTTTCACAGCTGTTACATGATGGGGGCTTCCCAATAAACCTGGGAGGTAAGGAGTCTCATTTTACAGAGACAACATGAAATTAGGAAGACGAGTTCAAATTTAGCTTTTGACACATGCATGTTGTATGATGTTGTATGACTGTAGGCAGATAACTTCTCAATGCTATAAATAACTCTTAATGGGAGTCAATTTAGGAAGGATGTTAATGAACTGGGGAGTGTACCAAGCAGGACAGCCAGGATGGTAAATAATTTTCCTTATGAGGAATTAGGGGTGTTTAGTATAGAAAAGAGAAAACTTATAGGGATCATAATAGCTGTGCTCATAAAATTATAGATTTTAAAATTAGGAGGGAACTTAAAATATCTAGTCCAATCCTCTCATTTTATAGAATTAGAAACTCAAACCCAAAGAAATTTATTGAGTCATCAAGATCATACTGTAGTAAGAAACAGCTAAGATTTGAAGTCAGGACCTCTGACTCCAAATCCATCACACTTTCTATCTCTCTGTTCCTCATGTATTTTCAGATGTAGGAAGAAACATTAGACTTGTTCTGCTTGTAATTAGAGAATGGAACCAGGTGCAATAGGCAGATGTTGAGAAAGAGGAAATATAAGTTTGATTAATTAGGAGAAGCATCCTAACAATTAGAGATTTCTAAAAGGAATGGGCTACCTATCAAGACAGTGGGCTTCCCATCATGGGAAGTCTTCAAGAAAAGCCTAAATAATCACTTGTAAGCCATATTATTGTGGTGATTCCTTAAGTATGAGTTTCACCAGATGGCTAGTAAGGTTCCTTGATCTCCAAAATTCTGTGAAGTTAAATGAGTTACTGATCTAATAGAGGAATTCTCTATGCTGATGAAATTATGGGAGCAACAAATGTGTTTTGAGGGATTCCTTAGATCTTGTGCTGATTGTATTTCCTTTTCTCTCCTGAGAATGCTATGGGACCTCTTCAGTGAGACTATGACCACCCAAAGGAGATTACCCTAACAATATAAAAAGTAAAAACTAATAGCTGAAGAATGTAGATTATTCAGACTATGACTGTAATTGAATAGGCAGCCTACTACTGAGTCCCTCGGTACATATATTTTGGACAAACACTACAGATGGACGATGAACTGGGGCCAGAAGTGAATAAAGAATTAGAGCAAGCTGGATTGCATTTGGAAAATTGTGTGGTGCTTTTTAACAATCCCAAGCTGCTTCCTGAGACAAATAGAAATCCTTTTAATGCCAATATGCTGCCAGTAATGCTAGATGTCTATAAATAATGGAAAACTGTGAAACTGAAAAATCAAATTCGTGAGTCATTGAAAGGATTATGGAGAGACACATGATAGACCTAACTAGGCTATGGTACATTATCAATTTTGATTCATATGCAATAAATGGCATAGAAGATTTGACTGAGGAAATTTACAACTGGATATAAGGTAAGTAAATGTAAATTTAAAAGACCTGAAAGAATCCCTCCAACATATTGGGTAGAGTCTTTATAAGGGATTTATGGGAGGGTTTATTAAAAAATTGTAGATGATGAGGTATGGATGAGTTGCCATCTGTGCCATTAAAGGGAATACTTGCCACATGGAGGACATGGCTCCATTGAAGTATACCTCTTAGATACAATACATAGTAATAGATGATATGAAGTATAAAGATGTATAAGACATGGTCTCTGTCCTCAATAAGTTTGCATTCTAATCGGGGAAATAAAATATACTTTGTTATTTCATGATTTGGTGATTTCACAGATGTAGGGTCTTCTCCAAGGTTTGGATCTTAACCCACTTAAATCTTTTCATCCTGTGCAACTTTTGTCCATGTCTTTCCATAAATCCTTCACAATGAGACCACCCAATGTGCTGGGGGGGCGCCTTCTAAGTTCTCTTAACATTGTAAGGATAGTAATATAGCACAAAGGCTATTCATCTCTTACCCTTACTCTCACTCCGTGACTGGCCACCTCCTTTTCTGGTCATATGGCTCTTTGAGGATATCTTTTATCCTACTTCCTGTGTGCAATTTGTCAATGATAATATACTGCAGCCTACCACATGTCTTTCCATTGCCCTTTGGATGACCCACATTTTGATTTTTCAGAGATTGTAGTATTCCATCATTCACAGTTGTAGAGTCAAGAGTCATCTCAATAAGTTTTTGTTTTGGGGGAAGCTTAAAGTCATTGAAAACATTGAATACATTTTATTTCTCTTTTGTATTGTCCTTAAAATTAAATTTTAATGACATCTTTTGCTTTTATATCACCCATATTTCCCCATCCCCTTGCTTTCTATCAATGATCAATGCCGTATTATGAAGAATAAAAAAGAGAAAAAAGTCCCAGTTCAGCAAAACTAAGCAAAACATTGAAACATCACATGCAGAACACTGTACAATTTCCTAATATCCTGTCCTATCCCAGAAGCACTTTATCTTTGATTCATTTCAAGGTACAGTTTAGTGTCCATCTACAATGTTTTTTCAATGTACAAATACTCATGAACTAATTCAGTGATTTGCTCATACGAACACCTATCAGAGTCTGATAGGCATTCTTTATATACACATTCATAGAAATTTCAAATTCATGCAAGAGAGGTAAATGCTATAGGGAGTTAAGGTGGGTTTTGCCTGACCAAGATTGAGAGAGATGGAACTAAGATGGAAAAAAACCTAAGGACAATGAAGGGTGTGTGTGTGTGTGTGTGTGTGTGTGTGTGTGTGTGACAGAGAAAGAGAGAGAGAAAGAGAGAGAGAGAGAGAGAGAGAGAGAGAAAGTGTATAATAGAGATGAGGAAGAACTTAAGTAAATATTTTATAATTTTTTTGTTCTTATTTAAAAAAAATTCATCTTAGACAAATTCTGATCTCTCAATGTTTGGCTTTTTTTTTCTTTCAGATCCAGACACTATGGAAATAGCTTTAGATTTTCAGCCAAATTAATGCTTTTGTTATGTTTAGCTTCTAGATATTCTTGGGGATGTTTCACTGTGAAGTATCCCTCTCTAAGCTGGGTACTTTTGGGGTTTCTCCATTGGGAGACCTCATTAAATTTCATAAAGGTGAAATAAAAGATTCTTTTTTTGCCGAGGCAATTGGGGTTAAATGACTTGCCTAGGGTCACACAGCTGTTATGTGTCTGAGACCAGATTTGAACTCAGGTCCTCCTGACTTCAGGGCTGGTGGAAATAAAAGATTCTTTACTTTACTCTCTTGTGTTATCAATATGCTTCCAATACTTCTCAAATATTTGGGAATTCAGTGCATATCTGATAGATCGTGTATGTCTCCATTTATAGGGTTAATTTCCCACAAGTTCTATTAAGGAGCTAAGTATCTTTGACACTCAAAATAAGACATTAAAACAAAACAAAACCAATCAAGTTATACCTGAATAGTTCGTTTTTGGCAAATAAAAGCATTACCCACTACCCACCCCATGAGGAAAAAAAATAACAAACCAACAAAACAAAATAGGACTCTAATATGAAAAAAGTTCTGTTATCATGGGGAACTCGTTATTTATGATTTGAATAATTAATTAGTGCTAGGAAATTGCCTGAGACATGAAAAGGAGTGTTTAGTTCAGATCACAGAGTTAATAAGTATCAGAAATAGGATTTAAATCCACATTTTCCTGACTCAAAGCTCTCCCTATTACTTCCCCTCTAAGACTTGAAAGATATACTCACATAAGGAGGACTGACTGATCGATAGAGTTATGGATTTGGAGTCAGAAAAACTTGAGTTTATATCCTATCTCAAAAACTTACTAGCATTGCTATCCTGGACAAATCTCTTGAATTCTCTCAGTCTCAATTTCTTTATTTATAAAATAGTGGTCATGGTAGTAGTAGAAGCAGCAGCAGTAGTAATTGTAATTTTGTTGTTATTGTTGTTTGTCCTTCCTCCTGGAAGGGGACCAGGACATCAGGGAGGGGATGCCATGATATACATGTGGATTGGATTTAAGTGAGGGAGGGCTGGGCAAGGTCACCTGCCACACTTTCCCCTCCAGAGCCATCTGGACCCATTGGCAAGCTATAGATTAAGACAACTGGAGATGACCCTGGATGCAGTGGGAGACCTTGGCCTTTTTAAGCTAAGGTCTTCAGCTTGTCTCAGTTTGACTAAGGCTGCACCCATTCAATGATTAAGGCTGGGTAGAAAATGAGGCAAAGAATCACTTTGACCTAGTCTCCACTCAAATCTATATAAATAAATAATTGAATCTGGAGTGGAAGAGCCTGAGAAATTCTATTCATAACAGAAATGACTGTTATTTACCTTCAATCTGAGTCGATGAAGTTCCAAACAATGACCAGATGGGGCTAGGTCTATGACCTATTGGTGGCCAATTATAATCAAATAGGTTTCATCTAGTAGTAATAACACTTCACATGAGAAATAAAATGAGATAATAAATGAAAAGCACATTTCAAACTATAAAGCATAATGTGAATTTAGCTATTTTTACTATTCAGGATCAGAGAACTGTTTGGGGAGGTCCTTCTTAGAAAGAATGGCACAGTTTGGTTGACATTGGCACACAGAAATCACTCCATATAAAACCCCCTTATGTGTATGTGTGAAGAGGAAGGAAAAGCTGTTCAGAGAATAGCTGCTGAGGAAAAGCTTATTATATTTTACCAACAATCTCGCTAATGAAAGAAGACCTTATATGTCAAAAAACTCAGGAAGTACTAAAGGGGGGGTGAGATGGATGGGTAGTTAAATATACTCCCAATCAAAACACTATTTTAAGTGACAAAAAAGGAAGAAAAAAGGAAAAAGCTAATCAACTGAGCTCTTATAGTCAAAGGCAACCTTGGGTCAGCTGGAATATTCTTGGGTCATTTATTCAGTTCCTCTAATTCTATGCCCCTAGAAAATGACAAATTAAAAATACTTAGTCATGGAGGTATCAGAAAGAAACAATCATTTTTGGAGAGAACAGTCAGAATCTTAGCTTAGAAACAAATTTTCAATAGAAATTATAAAGAAAATTAGGAATGTAGTACACATGAAAGCAAAACTCCAGCCTGAATTGTCAATGTAAAGAATGAAAGTGCTTAATGGGAAGTTGAAACCCAAGAAAAATGAAGAGATGATTGTCCTCAATGAAGTCAAGTCATCAGTCTCAGATAAATTACATCTTAGGGTACTGAAAGTGAGGGTGTAATCATGGACTCCCTTAGTGTGCTCTTAAAAAAAATCATGGATGACAGCATAGACATTAATAGAAAATGAGCAGGTTGGATTCAATGGCTGCTAAATTTCCTTCAAGCTCTAAATCTATGATTTTATGATTTAATAATAACTCTTAAGGAAATTTTTAATGGATTATATACTAGAGGTTTTTCTTCTTCCATTCAACATTTTTATTAATAACTTGGATAAGATCATAGATGGTATATTTTTCTAAGGGCAGCCAGGTGGTATAGTAGATAAAGAGCTGTACTGTGAGTCAGGAAGACTCATCTTCCTGAATTCAGTCTGGCTTCAGACATTTACTAGCTGAGTGACTCTGTGCAAATCACTCTTGCCTCAGTTTCCTTTCCTGTAAAATGACTAGAGAGGGAAATGACAAATCCTTCCAGTATCTTTGCCAAGAAAACCCCAAATGGGGTAATAAAGAATCTGACATGACTGAAAAAAAGGAACCAAAAAAGTTTTCTAATTTGAAAATAGAATGAAACTAGAAGAGACATCTAATTACATTAGAATCTAGAATCTGGATACAAATGTTCTTGTCAAATTAAATAAAATGAAATTAATAGATACACATGAAAGATTCTTTACTTAGTTTTTTTAAAAAAATCACCAATACAAATACACAATGGGGCAATGAGAACAAATTATTGATAGTTCATGTGGAAAAGACTTAAGGGTTTTTTTTTGCAAGTTCAATATAAATCAAATAAGAAGAATCACACAGAATTTTAGAGCTGGAAAAACTTCAGTGGCTATCTAGAACAACTTATTATCTTAGGCTACTAAGTGGTACAGAGTACTTGGGCCTGGAATCAGAAAGAACTCAGGTCAAATCTGGCCTTAGACATTTACATGAGTGATTCTAGGCCAAGCTGTTTCACTTCTGTTTATCTTAGTTTTTTCAACTACAAAATGGGGATAATACCTACCTACTAGGGTTGCTGTGAGATTCTTCTTTGAACAATCCATACTACCATTTGGAGGTTGGCTTAAACTTGCTTAGTGGCTCAAACTTTGTCCTTCCCCCTTTGACCATCACCAGAAAGGATGTTTTGACTAAATGAATTTACTTTTAATCTCCTAAATTAATATGCTACTTACTACTAATACAGCAGATCACTAGAATCATATTTACTTTCCAGCTTTTATACCAATTGGGTATTGCTTGATGATGGTTAAGACCTGTTTAATTAGTGTCCACTGAAACCTTTATAAAATAAAATGGTTTTGCTCCCCTTTGACCATCACCAGAAAGGATGTTTTGGCTAGAATGACTGTTTTTACTATGTTACTTACTACTGATACAGCAGATGACTAGAATCATATTTACTTTCCAACTTTTATACCAATTGGGTATTGCTGACGATGGTTAAGACCTGTTTAATTAGTGGCCACTGAAACTGTTATAAAAACTGCAGAATAAAGTGGTATTTACAGTCACTTCATGGTATACACTAGACAGAATAAAATTCAGCAGCTATTGTCAAGCCACACACATTCATAATAGGATTGGAAAGAATACACAATCAAGATTTTTAAATAAAATGTCATTCAAAGGAAATGATCACTAACTATGAACCCCTGGAACCCCTGAATCAAAAGTAGCTATTTCAATAGCAGGAAAATACCTTTTCCTCCAAATGTGACGTACCATGACAGAAAACAATTGGATGTTTCAACTGAAAGGAACTTCATTCATTTATTGAAGGAACTTTAAAAATCATCTAGTTGAGAAGCTAAGGTTCAGAGGGAAGAAAGTTGCTCTAGTTCATCCAGCTAGACAAAGGAGCTTGATCTAGAATACTAATCTCCTGATTCCCATCGCTATGACATCAACCTCTTAGATCACATCCTTTATCTCCATCATCAACACTCATGATGACCATATTTATGCAAACATATCCCAATATTTTTTTGGTCATCTGATGTTCTCTACCATCTGCCTTCATTTTTTTTCTTCTTTGCATAATGCTTTGCAAAATAGCTCCAACCCCCAAATCAGCCATTCTCTTTCCCAACAAGCTAACATGCCAGAAGGGTTTTTGGAAATTGCTTTGCATATCTGTCAGGAGCCAGATGATTCACACTGGTGAACCGACGCACATAACATGAATACCTGACCCGCTTACCAATTAGCCACCTCTGATTCGAGAGGTTGGCTGGAAAGAAAAGAAGGGCAGTGTTTAGTTTGGGCAAATACCAAAGGGGCGTTATCATTCTCATCAAGGAATCAACCATGTACATTAGACCTCCCCCCCCCTCCTTCTCCTCCAAGAGAAGCCTGGAACTTCTCTCCCAAGATTCTCCAGCGTGAGTAAACTTGTTATGCAAACATTAGCTTATTGTACTGAACTACAGAAGCAGTACTGTGTCAGCGAGAGGGGGAAAACTGCTGACTTTGGTCTGATTTTAATGATGTCTCTCTATCGCTGGGAAGTTTTAGGAGCTACAGGCAAAATTTTTCCCTTTGAAAAAATGACTGACCTGGAATGTGTCAGCTTACCTTCACCTGATGCAAAGTTAAGCTGAAGAGGGAGGTCCACGCTTTGGCCAGAACCCAAGAAAGGCTGGCAAACAATATCTTCAGCAGGCCCCATCAAGATGTTTCCAAGTGCTGGGTCCTGTGAACTTCCTTGAAAATAAACACAAGGCATTAGTCCAGAGGCTCTAACTAAAAATCTCTTTTTGTGTCGTGGGCCCCTTTGGCAGCCTGCGAAATCTGTGGAACCCTTCTCAGAATAATGCTTTTAAATGTATAAAATAAAATACATAAGATTACAAAAGGAACATATTTTATTGAAATACAATCATCAAAATATATTTTTTAAAAGAACAACCAATTTGAAAGGCCTTGGGTAAAGAATCTCTGAATTAGTAGGATTAGCAACACCTGAAGGAGTGAAAGGTCAAGAAACCATCCCATTCACCAAAAATAAAATAAAAAAAATGTTTTGTAGCCCTGCAGGCAGTTGCACAAATACATTTTTATGTTTTTGGGTGCTGACAAGAGCCAAATGCTGATCAAGGTAATATCTTCAAGCCATGGATTTGGGGGGGGATGCTACCTAGTGACTCAGGGAGACATTGGGTAGGAGGAGAAGGAGAAGGTGTGTATTTACCAGCTAGTACTTAAAAAAGATTTCAGAGGCAGTCGTATAAAAAATTCCCTGACTGTCACTGAAGCAAATGTTGGCAAAACTGGGACTGGCTGCCTAGCAACAGGGCCCCCTCTTTCCCTTCCTACAAACAGCCCCCTCGGGCTGCACACTGCCCTTTTTTTTTATCACATCTCCTCTTATTTTCTTTCCTCTTCCACACTGTCCTTGACTTTTATTTTAACCAAAATTTTACCTTTATAAAGATATTGAAAGGTAGATGGGATAAGCACATGGTATGATTACCTCCAGGTCCCAGAACTTAATAATAATTGGCACATGTAGTACTATTAGGTTTACAAATGACTTTACATCTGATCTTCAAAACAATCTCTCCAGAAAAATGTATTTTTGTGGAGAACGAGGCTCAAGAAGGCTAAGTGACTTCTTTATGGTCATTTAGACAATAAATGTTAGAGGTAGGATTGAAACTCATCTTTTTCCTGAGCCCAACTCTAGTACCTTTTGCACTATTTTACATTGCTTCTCTATAGAATGACCTTAATGTTGGCATAGGTATCCTCAGGGGCACCCAAAATTTGTTGCCCATCATCATCATCATCATCAACATCATCATCAAGAATAGTCATTACACTTTGGGTCAGATGATGTTGTCTAAAGTCTCTTTGGCTTAAACCAACTCTATGATATGATCAATTGATGGAGAAATTAAGAAAGCTCTACCTGATCTGAAAGAAGCTGGGAAGGTTTCAATGGTTTCTAAGGGACAGTAACTTCCTTTGGAAGAAATTCAGCTTTGAGCTTAGTTTTGTTTTATAAAAGGTAAGATAAAGGAATCCATTTTTCCATTCAGGCAAAAAGTCAACAAATGATCAATAAGCAAAGCTATAGAGTCCTGGCATCATTGACATAAGAGTTTTGAGGCAAGAGTGGTTTCCAAATCCAGAAATTTTTACATCTGCTCTGAGCTAAAATGTGGCTGGGAGAAATACCTCACTTCTTTCTGGACCACTCTAACATTCACTACGTTTGTTGGGCTCATTTTCACCCAGAAGGCACATGATAACTCTGGGTGGTGTGTGCTGGGTAAACAGGGTAGCTAATGCCTTCTCCATTAGCACAATGAGGCTATGTCATCACATTGCTCTTGCCAGGGATGAGGAAAACCCAAATGGCTTGGCAGTGCATGTTGGTGCAACGAAACCTTCAAACATGTACTGACTCTTTAGGAATGAAGCTGCGGGGTGAACGCTAACCCCATTGATATTCCCAAAGTTGATGCTGATTTTCCTTGTCAGTGTAGTGACCATTAGAAATCTCATGGCACTGCTCAGGTATACTACTTTGGATCCCTGGTAAATTACAAGCACATATCAAGAAAGATGGAGTGGTTGGCTACCTGTGAAATCTTCCAGAAGGTCCCTTTGGTCAATTCCATCATCCATTAAGTCTTTGGGACTTCTGGCACCAGATGTTTTCTGCTGAATCTTGCTACTCTTCATCCCTGTACTCCTTATTTCTTGAGTAATTCTATGTATGTGAGAAAAATCATTACCTGGAAGAAGCAAAGAGAGTGAAACAAATGAGAAAAAGAACACATTTATTAGTAAGAAGGACATGAAAGAGTATGAATGATGACTATTGATGACCAATGTGGGTTAGCTCCAATCATTCCTAATTCAGTTCTTCTTTTGCCTTGCAAAGGTGGGGGCAGTAGGCAAGTGCTTTATGTGATTGGGTGAAATAGAATTAGTAAGACTAAGTGTCTTTCATTTGGGGAATAGTCAAGCACTATATTCACAACATATAGGAAGATGGTAGACTTAGAATGGGACTCCAGAAGTCTTATAGTATACTTCCTTCATTTCCTAGTTGAGAACCTGAGATCTCATCTTTTTTTTTAATTTGCAAAACATATGTATGGGTAATTCTTCAACATTAACCCTTACAAAGCTTTCTGTTACAAATTTTTCCCCACTACTCCCCACCCCTTCCCTAGATGGCAGGATATCCACTACAGGTTAATTATGGTAAAATACTTGACAAATCGAATATATGCATGCATATTTCCACTCTTATCATTGTTGTGCAAGAAAAATAGTATCTACAAGAAAAAAAATCAGAGAAAGGAAACACAATGCAAGCAAACATCAATCGAGAGCATGAAAATGTTATGTTGTGGTCCACATTTCATATCCCTCTCTCTGAGTGTATATGGCTTTCTTCAGTGAACAATTGGAAGTGGTTTGAAACATTTCATTGTTGAAGAGAGCCATGTCCATCAGACTTGATCATCATATAGTATTGTTGTGAGATCTCATCTTAAATTAGCTAACACTGGTTCTAAATACAAGAGAAGAGTTGAACAGAGGTCCACTGGTCCCAAATCCTGAGCTCCAGAGGATTCTCAGATGAACCTTCCAATCCAATCCAAATTTAAACAAGGACATTCTCTGCCACATACTAAAGAAGTGGTCATTCAGTCTTTGCTTTAAGATAACCATTGAGGAGGCAGCCTATTTCACTTGGATATAGGTTTCAGCATTAGGAAACTTTTCCTTACACCAAGCCTAAAGCTAATTCTTAGAAAACCTCACCTAGGGGCAGCTAGGTGGCGCAGTGGATAGAGCACCAGCCCTGAAGTCAGAAAGACCTGAGTTCAAATCTGGTCTCAGACACATAACATTCCCTAGCTGTGTGACCCTGGGCAAGTCACTTAATCCCAATTGTCCCAGCAAAAAAAAAACAAACAAAAAAAACCTCACCTAACATTCTTTTTTTGCTTTTTGCTGAGGCAATTGGGGTTAAGTGACTTGCCCAGGGTCACACAGCTGTTATGTGTCTGAGACCAGATTTGAACTCAGGTCCTCCTGACTTCAGGGCTGGTGCTCTATCCACTGTGCCAAGCTGCCCCCCACTTATCATTCTTAAGGATGCTCTCTTGTGGGCCAAGTTGAATAAGTCTAATATTTCTACAATGCCTAATATGTTTCAGACACTGGGCCAACCACTTTACAAACGTTAGCTCATTTGATCCTCCCAACAATCCTTGAAGGCAGTGCAATTATTTTCATCTTCATTTTACAGAGGAGGAAACTGAGGCAAATAGGCAGATTTGAATTCAAGTTCTTTATCACCAGGTCTGGAGTTCTATTCCCTACACCACACAGCTGTCCCCTTTTCAGGTAATAGCTTTTCAAATACTTGGAAGACAGTTATTATTTAGTCTTCTCTAGGCTTAATGTTCCCTGGGTATAGTCCACCTATGACATGAATTTGAGAACTTCCACCAAACAGCTTTCTCTCCTTTGAATGTCTTTATGGTGCTTAGAAATGAACACAAAACTCAAAATGAACATTATATATTAGATAAGGTCTAAACAATGCAAAATGTAACAGAATTGTAATCTCTTGGCATTAGACTATCTCCTTTTTTAATGAAGCCTAAGATTGCATTAGGTTTTTAGCTATCATCTCACACTATTAACTTATCTTGAACTTGCTGTCCACTAACACCTTTAGATCTTTTTCAGCCCAACTTTTGTCCTAATCATGACTCTCTAATCTTGTTCCTGTGAAGTTGTTTTTTTCTTAATCTCTTTTCTTATTTCTTATAATTTCTTATCTCTCTTAAATTTCATCTTGTCAGATCTGGCTCTATGTATAACCCAGTTTAGGACATTTAGGGGTAAATACTTCAATTATTACCTTTATGTCATACTCAAGATTTGATAAACACATAACAATAATATTAGTATTTATATAATATTTTAAGGTTTGCAAAGCACATGTGATATATGATCTGAATCTCACAACAATCCTGTGAGTTTGGTGCTATTATTATCCCCATCTTACAAGTGAGGGAATTTACCTGAGAGTTTAAATGACTTGCCCAAAGTCATTCATTTGGTTAGTGTCAGAGGCAGGATTTGAACTCAGTTTTTTTTTTCTGTCTGCAAGTTCAGCAATCTATCTACTCTGTCATGTAACTGACATTAGCATGTTTATTGGAGCAGCTAGGTAGCACCATGGAGAGAGCACCCACCCTGAAATCAGGAGGACCTTAGTTCAAATCTGGCCTCAGATATTTGCAAACTATATGACTAAGTTACTTAACCCTGATCGTCTCTTAAAGCAAACTAAAATATAACTGCCATATTTATCAGTGAAGCAACTTCTGCGTAAAAGCATTTCTTTTTCTTATACCTGCTCTAGTAAAAACCTAAAAGTTTCACAAGACTCAATAATGATCAAGAAATTCAAGAAGAAACTATAGTAAGTGATTTCTCCCTCCTCAGAATTACACCACAAGTCAGATAGAAATTCACATACGATAGGAAAAAGGGCTGTCAGTCTTGTTAGTGTTCATGAGAATAAGCCCATAGTGTACATAAAGACCAGACTTATATAAAGCTTTGTTCAAACAATTCTGAATCTTCCTAAATAAACTGTTATCTAGCCCATTTCTCTTCATCTTGGATGAGGGACTTTGTCAAATATAGATAAATATATATTTACAGTATTACTCTATTGTACCAATTTAGAGACATTATCAAAAAAGGAAATAAAGTTAGACAAACTGAATGACTAGGTAAAAAAGGCCATTCTCTGCCTCATTTCTTACCTAGTCTAACCTAATCTTTAGGTTAATAGCTAGGTGACATAAGGTATCAACACTAAACCTGCAATCATAAAGAGCTGAGCTGATTTCCTGCTTCAGATATTTACTTAGCTGTGTAACTTAGACCAAATTAACCCAACTTTTCTCATATATAAAATGGGGATAATAGTATCTAATTTATAGAGATTTTTATAGCATGTATGTAGATTTTGCAAATCTTAAACTGTTTTGTGAATCTTAGCCATTATTATTGACATTCTTTTTACAATACAGTTCTGTGTTTTTATAAATGCTCAGTTACTTGCTCTTGCTTCCATATTTTATACCACTCTTTTAAAAATCTAGATTTGTTGGTGAGTTCCCAGAATATCAATGTCAATCTCTTTAGAGATTTTTCTTTTTACTGAAATTATTTCTTCTTTTTTTTGTATCTTCCTAATTTTGTTGAGAGGTTTTCCTTCTTCCTAAAGTGGCTTCCCTTGCACAAGATCAGGATGACTTTGAATCTATCCTATCCTTTTTATTTCTGAAACTCTTGAAATTTCTCCCAATTCTAAGTTGTATGTCAAAATGTGGTCATCTGTCTTCTCTTTCACCACAAATTCTTTTTTTAATTAAATATTTTACATTTTCAAAACATATGCATGGAAAAATTTTCAACATTAACCCTCGCAAAACCTTGCCCAAGTTCTAACTCCAAGGCCAGTACTCCTATCATATTAGTTACCTTGCATCTCTCTCTTTTGAAGGATAAAATTATCATTCAGGTAAAGCAAGAAATAGTTGTTCTGCTTTTGACCAAAAAGACATTCCAGTAGATGTCTGAATAATTGAATTTTCCTATCTCTGTACTATTATACTTTTTTCTTAGGCTTGTGATCCATTCCCCAAATTCCTCAAATATTTCTTCATTCTGAATATAATCTAATAGTCTATTATATTCTCTGATGATAATATCTCTTCTATTTCCATCTATATTCTCTCCACCACATTTTGTCCTTCTGGTTTCTGGATTTCCTCAAATCAGTATATCTTAATTTACAATGATCCTCTGCCTACCCCTTTACCTCTTCTGATTCTTTTTAAGATGAAATTTATTAGGTGCCTGCTCTATGCAGAGCACCACTCTAGGTGATGTGGAAAAGAAACATTTTAAGAAAGTTAGATTTTGTTTTCTGATCTGCATTCTCTCCTTTCTACTTCTCTCTCCCTAACTGAGAACAGAAGAAAAACAAAACCGTCATGAACATGTATAGTTAAAAAAAAAGATTCCTAGTCATTTCTTTCTCTCTACCTCTCTATCTACACATACCTATATATAAAATAACAATAACTATTAGACTGTAAGCTCCATGAGGACATTTCTTTTGCCTCTTTTTGTATCCACAATGCTGAACACAGTGCCTAGCACATAGTAGGTGCTTAATAAATATTTACTAATTGATTGTGTGCACATCTATATACTTGTTGTTAGATTCATTATCATATGATTTAATATTAGGAGTAATTGGTTAAAAGGTCTATTTCCTACCTAGGTGCCACAGTGTTTAAAATTCTAGGTTTGCTCTCTTGGCCACATTTATTTTAACAAATTCATTGTGAGTATTTGTATCCATTATTGTATTTATATCCAATGTACCTAACATGTTATTGTTTAATTGTTTCAGTCATTTCCAACTCTTTTGATCCCATTTGGGGTTTTCTTGGTAAAAATACTGGAGTAGTTTGCCATTTCCTTCTCCAGCTTATTTTATAGATGAGAAAACAGAGGCAAACAAAGTTAAGGGACTTGCCCTGGGTTATACAGCTAGTAAATGTCTGAGGTCACATTTGAACTCAGATCTTTTTGATTCCAGCCCTGGTGTCACCTACTTGCCCAACCTAGCATATACTAAGTGCTTAATAAATATTGATTATTTGATTCAACCAGCTAAATGAGAATAGGAGGGGAGGTGGGGGAAGGGGCATACTGGACTGAAAATTAATAAAACCTGGGTTCTAGTCCCAGCTCTGCAACTAATTAGCTGTATAACTTTGAGTAAATCATTTAACCTTTTTATTTTTTCTGGATCCTCATTGGAAAAAGGAAAGAATTAGACTGGATTTTCTCAAGAGTTCCTTCCAATTCCTACATTACAGAATCACAGATTATCAGAACAAAGCACCGAGCCTTGTAGTTCAACCCATCCCTACACAAGAATGTCCTCAACCCCAAGCACAGGCTGTCAAGCTTTTGAAGCAGGTAAGAGGGCTAGAAGTTAAAGCACTGGACTAAGAATTAGGGAAATAAGTTCAAATCCTGTCTTCATCACTTTCTTAGCTGTGTAACCACTTTCAGCCTCAGTTTTCTCATCTTTGAAATAGGAATAATCATCATAATAATCATGAGCATAATGCTATTATCATCTTCCTTTTGTTATGAGAATCAAATGAGATAATATTTGTAAAGTGTTCTACACAGAGTTCAGTATATTGTAAGCACTTAATAGATGCGTAATAGTAGGCACTCCATAAATGTTTTTCTCCTTTCCTTCCTTTGCTTCAAGACATTTAAGGATAAGAAATTTATTTTCTCCCAAGGCAACCCACTGCATTTTTAGAAACTCTGACTCTTAGGATGCTTCCCCCCCTTTTTTTGTCACATTTATTTATTTTTTTTTTAATTTTATTTTATTTGCAAAACATATGCATGGGTAATTCTTCAACATTAACCCTTACATAGCTTTCTGTTACAGATTTTTCCCCCCAACTCCCCACCCCTCCCCTAGATGGCAGGATATCCACTACATGTTAATTATGTTAAAATACTTGACAAATTCGAATATATGTATACATATTTCCAAACTTATCATTGTTGTGCAAGAAAAATCGTATCTACACGAAAGATATATCAGATAAAGGAAACACAATGTAAGCAAACATCAGTCAAGAGTATGAGAATGCTATGTTGTGGTCCACATTTCACATCCCTCTCTCTGGGTATATATGGCTTTCTTCAGTGAACAATTGGAAGTGGTTTGAAACATTTCATTGTTGGAGAGAGCCATGTCCATCAGAATTGATCATCATATAGTATTGTTGTTGCTGTGTATAATGATCTCCTGGTTCTGCTCATTTCACTCAGCATCAGTTCATGCAAGTCTCTTCAGGCCTCTCTGAAATCATCCTGCTGGTCGTTTCTTACAGAACAATAATATTCCATAATATTCATATACCATAATTTATTCAGCCATTCTCCAATTGAAGGGCATCTATTCAGTTTCCAGTTTCTAGCCACTACAAAAAGGGCTGCCACAAATATTATTGCACATATGGGGCCCTTTCCTTCCTTTATGATTTCTTTGGGATATAAGCCCAATAGAAATGCTGCTGGGTCAAAGGGTATGCACAGTTTGATAACTTTTTGAGCATAGTTCCAAATTGCTCTCCAGAATGGCTGTATCCGTTCACAGGTCCACCAACAATGCAGCAGTGTCCCAGCCTTCCCACATCCCCTCCAACATTCATCATTAACTTTTCCTGTCATTTTAGCCAATCTGACAGGTGTGTAGTGGTACCTCAGGGTTGTCTTCATTTGCATTTCTCTGATCAATAGTGATTTGGAGCACCTTTTCTTATGACTACAAATAGTTTTAATTTCATCCTCTGAAATTTTCATCCTCTGTTCATATCCTTTGATCATTTATCGATTGGAGAATGGCTTTTATAAATATGAGACAATTCTCTATATATTTTAGAGATGAGACCTTTATCAGAACCCTTACATGTAAAGATGATTTCCCAATTTATTGCTTCCTTCCTAATCTTGACTGCATTGGTTTTGTTTGTACAAAAACTTTTTAACTTAATATAGTCAAAGTTATCTATCTGGTTTTCAATTAGGAGTTCCAGATCTTCTTTGGACATAAATTTATTCCATCTCCATAGGTCTGAGAGGTAAACTATATTACATTCCTCTAATTTACTTATAATATCACTCTTTATATCCAGATCACGAACCCATTTAGATCTTATCTTGGTATGTGGTGTTAGATGTGGGTCAAGCCCTAATTTCTTCCACACTAGTTTCCAATTTTCCCAGCAGTTTTTGTCAAATAGTGAGTACTTATCCCAGAAGCTGGGGTCTTTGGGTTTATCAAACACTAAATTGCTATAGTTATTGCCTAGTTTGTCTTGTGATTCTATCCTATTCCACTGATCGACTACTCTATTTCTTAGCCAGTACCAAATGGTTTTGATGACCGCTGCTTTATAATATAGTTTTAGATCTGGTACAGCAAGGCCACCATCATCAGTCTTTTTTTTTCATTAATTCTCTTGAAACTCTTGACCTTTTGTTCTTCCAAATGAATTTTGCTACTATTTTTTCTAGCTCTGTAAGATAATTTCTTGTTTTTCCCCCTTTGTTAAGCCCAAATTTGCCTCTTTACAATTCCATTGCTCCTACTTAAAGGCTTCTAGACAAATCTTGATATATGATCCATTCTTAGCCATAAATAACCTTTAATTTCTAACAACAAAGTATTAGCAGAATGGCAATCATAGTGTCATAGATTAAAAAGCTCTTGAAGTCACTGAATTCATCTTCTTCCTTTTATAGAGAGGAAACCAAGAGAGAGGTTCCATGACTTGCTCATGGTCACATAGTCAGTGCAATATGAGGTATTCAAATCTACTGTTTAATCATCTATATCACTGTGATGGTCTAGGAACCAAATTTGCTCAAGCTAACTAGATCTAAATAAACTGACCTCTCCTTTAGATGAGAGAGGATCTGTTTTTCCCATCTTCCTTCCTTCCAGAACAAGTTGTCTAAAGTGTAATGGAGGGAGGGAGAAGGAGCCTGGAATCAATGGTGAGTTCCCACCTGCATCCCTTGGGAGTTGCACAGTCAATGGTGGCTGAGAGTAATAGGCTTGCTTCAAAGACTGTCTTGGCAAAGATCTCCCTTCTACATCAGTGTGGGATCTGCATTCAGCGTTCCAAGATTCTACAAAGTGAAGGCAGAGAAAAATGAAAAAAGAAACCTATGGGGTGGCTATTTCCAGCTATTCCCGATCCTAAGATTAAGGAGCTATTTTCCTCCCAGGAGGATGTGTCTCTCACTGGTTTTCTTGATTTTTTGTAGGGATGGTCCAGACTCAACATGCATATCATAGCCTTTTAGAAGTCCTCCGATCCAATCTCTCCATTTTAGAGAGGAGTACATCAAGGTCCTGAGTATACCAGGGAAGTGATTATCTCAATGTCACTTAGTAGCAAAGCAAGAATAAGAACTAAGGCCATTCACCTCTCCACCCAGGGGAATTTCCACTATACTAGGTTGACTACGACATTTAAGACATTAGTTCAGAGCCCATGAAATGGGATAGGCTGGCTAGCTTCTTGACTTAGTTGTCAGGGTAGTCATTAGAAAGAACATGGAAAAGAGAAAATCTTTATTGCTTCTCATCTCTGCAAATAGTCCTGATTTTCCTTCATGGTTCTCCACAATTGGAAAATCATTTCCTCCCACTGAGAATTCTTCTTAGTTTTAGAGATATCTTGTTGTGGACATCCCTAAGCTTATAAACTCATTCTCTCTGCCTCTATTTGTATGTATTTCTAACTTTCTGTTTCTATCTTTGTCTTCTTCCCTTCCTTTCTTCTCCCTTTCTTTCCTGTAATCTCCTCTTTAATCTTCTTTCCTTTCTTTTCTTCCTTCTCTCTCTCCCTCATCTCTCTTTCATACATTTATTTCCAATTCCTCCCTATTACTGAAAAAAATCAGAACCTTGTAACAAATACACATATTCAAGCAAAACAAAAACCTCATACTAGCCATCTACCAAAATGTGCATCTCATTCTGCATATTAGTTCAGGAATTGGATAACATTATGCATTATTGATCTCTAGCTCATGGTTGATCATTGCTTGATCAGAGTTCTTAAGTTTTTTCCAAAATTGTTCATTTTTACAATGTTATTGTTATTGTATAAAATTATTCTCCTTGTTCTGTTCCCTCCTTCATCAGTTCATATAAGTCTTCTCAGGTTTCTCTGAAACCATCTTATTTGTCTTTTCTTTGTATATTCCATTATGTTCATATTCTCCAAATGATGGACAGCTCCCTAATTTCCATTTCTTTGCTACTACAAAAAGAACTTTAGCTCTGCCTTTTTCTTTTTCTATATATCTCTTTCTTTAGTGAGTTCACTCACTCCCATAGCTTTAAACATCATTTCTTTGAGTATGTCTGTGAGACATTTAAATCTTTATGTCTAATCACAATCTCTTCCCAGAGCTTTGGATGATTTACATTTCTAGCTGTTGGCTGGACAGCTCTAATATTCCAAATATTGCTGTCATAAAAACCTTCACTTCTTTCTGACTTTCCTTTTTCTGTTAATGGACTCATTGTTTTCCTAGTTACTTGTATGAAGTTGTCATCTTTGATTTTGCACTCCCTCTCCACCTACAACTAAATTCCATCAATTCTCTCTCTAAAATTTTTGGTTTTCCCTTACTATTCCCACTGCTACCATCCTAGTTCAGTCCCTCATTACATTTTGTCTGTCCTTTAATATTAGCTTTCTCACTGCTCTTCCCCCTTCCAGGCCATTCCTTCTTCAGCCTATTTGCCATTGCCAGTTAAATGGTGCAGTGGATAGTGCATTGGGTCTGGGTCAGGAAGGCTTGAGTTCAAATCCAATCTCAAAACACTTTCTAAACAAGACAACTCTATTTGCCTCAGTTTTCTCATCAGTGAAATAAGCTAGAGAAGGAAATGGCAAACTACTCCAGTATCTTTGTCAAGAAAACCCCAAATGGAGTCACAAAAAGTCAAGGAACACAACTAAAATTACTGAACAGAAACAAAAATTACATGAAAGGGACTGTGCTGATTCCAAGCTAAAGGGAATACAGGAAGTAAATAAATTACCAAAAGCAAATGAGTAGCTAGAATTGAATAGTTTAGGAAGGACAAGAAGGAATCTTTCCTTGAGGCAGAGGGCTGGAAATTTGCACTGATACATGTGACTCAATGTTAAATCCTGCTAGATGTACTCTATAAAGGTAAAAAGTTCCTTTTAGCTGGGCCATCTTTAAAAGCAGGTTGTTTCTTTTTTCCTACTTTATCATATTTTAGTTTTTAAAATTACATGTAAAGATAGTTTTTGTGAGATTTTGAGTTCCAAATTTTTCTCTCTCCTTCCCTCTTCCCCTCCAAGGCAGAAAACAATTTGATATAGGCTACACATGTACAATCATGTTAAACATATTTCCATGTTAGTCTTGTTGTGAAAGAAAAATCAGAATAAAAGGGGAAAACAAGGAGAAAGAAAAAACCAAAATAGGAGGCTTTGATCTGCATTCAAATGCCACATTCAATCTGAATGTGGATGTGATTTTCCATTACAAATCTTTTGGAATTGTTTTGGATCACTATGTTACTGAGAAATCTATCATAGTTGAAGTGGATCATTTCTATCTTCTTTAGTCTGTCCTATCACTAGTACACTTACCTTCTCTTTGTCCTCTCCCTTTGGGCTGGTGCTGAGCACATAAATGAACCTCCACTGGGAGGATAAGCAACTCCTCTGGGATGCCATAGTCATTCAACTGATTCTTCAGGAGATCCTGGGTTCTGGGTAGTTCTTCTGTGATAGGAGGCAATTTCAAACCCTTTGACATCTACGTGAAAATTATGAACAAAACAAAACCCATATATATATATAGATAGATAGTATATGTGTATATCTCTCTCTATATATACTTACTATATATATACACACATATATATATAGCAAGTATCCAAACACTGATGCCTGATACACAGATGATGATATAACTTTCTTTTATATTATTCATGACAATATTGATCTTTATTCTAATGCAACTTTGATAGATGAGGAAAAAACTAAAGCCAAATCTGGGAGTCAGGCACTGTATGTTCTGACTTTAGTCATGTCCTTTCACAGTTTGCTAACTGTATAATGGGAGTAATGAAGATGCCCTGTTTAATTCAGCACAGGCTGATAGAATGATTTTATCTTAGGACACTTTTGAAAGGAAATGAATTTTTTTCTTTCACTTGTAGATGAGGAAACTGAGACAAAGTGGGATTCAACAACCAGCCCTGAGTCAGGTTGCTCAGCTGAAGAATTTTTAGTAGAACCCAGACTTTTGAGCCTATTTTCTAGGCAACTATCTCTTCCCCATTCTTTCAGAGTTTAGACCAACATCCCTGTTGCCAGGGTGTCCAGGCTTTTCTGTTTCTCTAATATGAACATAGCTAAAAAAAAAAACACCAAATCATGAGTGTCAGAATCAGTCACAGACTTGGCCCAGATTTCTTCTGTTTAAAAAAATATGTGGAATAGAGATAGTAATAAAAACTTCTGTTTTCAATTATTCAGAAGTTACTGAAAAATTTCTCTTTTTTGGTTTGCTATTTTTGACATATGGTCTCTGCTCTCAGAAATGTTTTAATGCAAGGTTTCAGGGAGCTCCTTTTCACAGGAGGAAAATTATATATATATATTTTTTTCATTCTCAAAAAAACGGGGAAGTGAGATGGGGGGTAGTAGTGGAAGAAATACAACCACAAACATGTGCTAGTTTCTAGTGAAGTTAAATTTGAACAAGGAAGGTAATTCAACCTAAAATGTGTAAGGTAGTATTTATCACTGTGAAACATTAAGAAAATTATTAGCTCAACAGAAGTATATAAGTTCTTTATACTTTTGGAGACACTGACTACACAGGTGTTCATTGGCCATCAATTGCACTCATGGAGTACAGATCAGGGGTAATTTCTTTGACAAAATATTCATTTAGAACTCCAAGTAGAAAGCCAAACCATTCTCTTGAACTGTGGGTGGATTTGTGTGACAGTCCATCCCAGTCTTAACTTTTTCATCCCAATTAAAACATGCAGAATTTGTAGTTTTAATAATGAAAAAGAGAACTTTCATTCCATAAATCTTGGCAGTAGAAGAAGGGGGCTATTTCTCTTCCTCTTGCCTAATGACTTCTTTCTGTGGTTTGGTTCAGAGGATCAAGAGCTGAAAAGACCCTTAAAGATCATCTAGTCTAATTGCCTCATTTTACAGAAGAAAAAACTGATCCCTGGAGAGCTGGAAGTGATTTGCTCTGGGTCACAGAACCAGATTCTCTGACTCCAAAGTCAATGCTTCATTCTTCCTATTTCACTAGATTATATTGGCATATTTATTCCAATTTTTCAAATGAATAAACTGAAGATCAGAGTGATTTTCCGTGGATACATGTCCAAATCTACCGTGAAGTCCAATTGTACAAGCTGGATTGGCTCTGGGCTGGGGTAGAAGGGCAGGGGTCAGCATTGGGGGATCATATCCAGCTAGTAGTGTTTGCTTATTCAGTTTGGATATAGCTTTTGGGGTAACTTCAGACTGAAACAAATTCCCACCCCATCCCCTCCAAATCAACCAAAACTGAAACAGAATCTTAGCATAGGATCAGATCTTAAGCCGATCGATCATTCAGAAAGAGAAAGCTGGGCAGCAGCAGGTGAACCAACGTTTGGCCCCGTAGATAATCTGCTTTTCTTTCCTAGTCTTCTTCATTGGACAAGAAACATATATCCTCAGGCTTTGGAAAGTGATACCAAACTGAGCTCAAAACTACTCCATTTTTAAGTTTCCCAGGATTTACCGGAGACCTCAGATTTGGCAAAGGTCAATTTCTATAAGCTCAAGTTCCTATGTGGATAACATATCTCCCCAGCCCCTCCTTACCCCGCCCCCCAAATAACCCTCTCCCTTCCCTCTTGACCTCTAGCCTTCCCTAACCAGTCCTTCTGGTCTCTTTGAAAAGATATTTTATTGTTGTTACTAAGATGACAGGTGTATCATATACTTTAAATGTCTTCATCTATAAAACGAGAAAAATAATAGCACCTACTTCAAAGATTTGTGGTGGGGCTCAAATGAAATGAAAATCTTAGATAAATATTGGTTATTTTAGGGATAGATTGAAAGTTTAATTTTCTTTGGTTTTACTACTTGTCAAGTTATTTATTTCTTGCAAGGAAGCCCTACACTAATGTGTCATTGTGGTACAAAATGGGTTATTCTGGGATATCACTAGAATAATCAGGCTACCAATTGAGTAGAGTCATTACAAAAGCACGGCTACTGGGCGATGAATTTGGGGAAATCATCGAGAATTTTTGAAACTGCCAAGAATCTATTTCCATTAAATGGTGAATTAAATTTTTTGGTTGTTTTTTTAGTCATATTGGACTCTTCATGACCCATTTGGATTTTTTTTTTTGGCAAAGATACTGGAGTAGTTTTCCATATCCTTCTCCAACTCATTTGACAAATGAGGAAACTGAGGCAAACAGGATTAAGTGGCTTGCCCAAAGTCACACAGCTACTAAGTGTCTAAGCCAAATTTGAAATATGGAAGTGTTCCTGTTCCATATCTGGCTCTTTATCCACTACATCAATTAGCTGTTCTGAATTAAATATTAAGAGAGACGAATTCTCTCTCTATTGAGATAAGTATCTTAGGGTTATATGATCCCAGATTTATAAGAAACTTAGAGTCCAAAGTGCTATTTTACAGATAAGGAAATTGAGGCAGAGATAGGTAAAGGGGCTTGCCCAAAGGCAGGTTGCAGGTAACAAAGGTGGGATAGGAATGCAAGCTGTTCTTTAAATTGTACCACACTATTACAGTGGATAGAGTACTCCTCTGGAGTGAGGAAAACCTGGATTCACTAGCTCTGTGACCTTGCAGCTTTATCATTCTAAAAATGACACCTTTGGACTAGATGGTTTCCAAATTCTCTTCAAGCTCTAAATCTATGATCTTATGGGGAAAAAAGAATACTCACTGAGCCCAGATTAATTTTATTTAAACAAACCTTTTTTTTCTTTACTTTTTTAGCTGTACTTGGCTCTGAGTTCACGGTGGATTGAACAGGTGGTAAAAAACATTTTTCAATTGAAGATTCTAGAAACATTTGATGTCTGCTTTTGGAGGTCTTCACATTCCCTTGTGAATGAATAAAAGAAGATTAATTCACTCAAGAAACATTTCTTAAACACTTGCTATGTACAAAGCAGGTACACCTTGTTCTGGGATATAAGAAAATCAAGATGTGTTCCCTGCCCCCATAGAGCAAGCAGTAGCAGGGGAGAGAAGATAGGTATACAAATATCTACCTATAATTAAAAAAAGATAGTATGGAAGGTGAAATAGAGAGGTACAAAGGAAAGATTATTTTCAACCAAGAAGGGACAAGGGTAAGTCACAGATGAAAACCTGTTTGGAACAGATGGTAGAGTGAAAGGTAGACATATTAATTTCCTGTTTCCTAAAAGAAAGACAGAGGGTGATGTTACAGACATCAGGAAGGCTCAGGGCATCATTCCTGGATCTACAATTTCTTGTTGGCTGAGAGAAATGTTGGAATGGATGGTTAGGAATGGGATTTTCACCTAAAATATCTTATTATTACTAATAAATAAAAATAAACTATAATTATAATTCAATTTTCACAATAATAAACATAATAGAATTATTATTAAATAATAAATAAATCAATGAATTTATTGTTTAATATGATAAGTATTAATATTTATAATTGATAATAATGGACATTTATGTATTGCTTTGAATTTTGTAAAAAACTTAGAGATTGATTTGAGTAGTATCTACCAGTTGAATAGAGACTATTGGTACCATTGCCCCCATTTGGCAGGTTAGAAAACTGAGGCTGAGAGTTTTGAAGTGACTTGCCCAAATTCACATAGGTGGAATGTGTCCAAATTGGGAGTTTTATCTAGTCCTTCCAGATGTCTGATATTGTATCTCCACTGGACCATGCTTGCCTCTTAATCAAGCAGCTAGAATTCCCCTCAATCTTCCTCTGTCCAGGAATTCTAGCTTCACCTTCTTTCCAAGGTAATAGGGGTCAAAACAAAGTATTATGTTCTATATTTCTCAGATTTTTCAGAATAATCAGATTCATACTGACCTAGAGACAAGGTCTTGTGCTTCTTACCACTGAGGTATGTCTTCCTGTCCAGGAAGGTGCCTCCATAGAAGGTGCTATGGGATCTTTCACTCAGAACCTGAGAAGTTTCATTGTCAGCAAACACAGAATCAGTCCCCAAAGGTGGGTGGGACTTTTTATGTTGTCTCTGGTTCGTTTTTAAAGCTTGTATTCCTTGCTGCTCCTCCATCCACATGTCCTGGGAAATAGCAGAAATCATAATTATAAACATTCTTTCATGAAGATTTGAAAAGTTTCCTTTTGGCACCAGACTTTGTTACTTGATTTGTGGAATTAAGGATCACATGTACCCCTCTTGATTACATTTGAGACAGAGCACAGGGTTGTGAAGGAGATCCCTTCAGTCAAACTTTCTATTCTGCTGCTATTTACCACAATCAAAAGCATTTGTTCAGTATCAATTAATAACTATGACAGAACAAAGATTTAAATAGATGTAGTTCTTGTCCTCTGAGCATTTATGATTTAAAGCTAAATTGTCCTGGTAATAATTATTTCAGCCATTTCTATCAGCACATCCAACTTCTAACTTTATACATAATTGGGGGAGGGTCATTTAACCTCTCAAAATTCCTGACAACTCTCTAAAACTGGCCCCTTGCAGATTGAAATACATGATCTTATGAACGTATAAACATCCATATCATGAGATTTTTTTTCAGACCCTCATCACCTCTTATCTATATAATTGTATGAGTTTCCTATTTACACCCCCCATCTCAAATTTCTCCCTTCTTCAGTCCAATCTACAAATTCCTGTCAAAGCGATTTTCCTCAAGCATATAACTAACCATGTGAATCAACTCCATCAATTCTAGTAGTTTTCACTTGCTTCTAGGATAAAATATAAATTTCTTTCTTTAGCTTTTAAAACACAGTCAGATTCCAAACTATCTTTCCAGCCAGACTGGACATTACTTTCTCTTATACTTTGTGATTCAGTGAAACTGGCCTTCCCTTCACACCTGACACCCCCTCTCTCATCTCCAGCTATTTTACATTAACCATCCTTTATGCCTGGAAGATAGTTTTTTCTCACATTCACCTCAAAGAGTTCTGCTTTTCCTTTAAGATGCAATGTAAGTATCATTTTTTGTTGTTGTTGCACTGTCTTTCTTGATCTTTTCAACTGCTATCTTTCCTTCCAAACCATATTGTATTTATTTGTGTGTATTGACTTTATATTTATACTGTATATATTGTATATGGTTTGTCTCCCCTATTTAGTACCTTACCAGCAGAGATTGTTTGATTCTTGTATTCTGAGCACTTAGCCCAGTGGATGACACATAGAAGGTGCCTGTAGATTGATTTTCATCCAGAAAAAATTCATAGGGTCATTGCTATAGGGAGCACAAATGCCATATAACCAACCCCCTCTCCACTTTTTTTACATATGAGGAAATTGAGACTTGGGGAACCTGAGTGGCTTGTCTGTCCAAAGTCACACAGATAGTGAACATCATTGGTCAGATTCAGACTTGAGTTCTCTGACTCATGATACTTGCCACCACAACACAGTTCTTCCTTAATTGTAGACTCTTGTTAAATTTACATTTTCCCATAGTTAATTGTTTTCCCACACTATGTTCAGGGACAAAATGCTCAGAAACCCCAAAGAACTTCTAATTAGGAGGAATATTTAATCAAAAGACAGAAGAAACTCTACAGGATAGATTATGGGAGATTAAAAATGGTACCTCTGTATGAGCTTCATCATTCGGCTGAGTAGCCCTCCTTGGAGGCTTCTGTTTTAGCGGTGGTAGTGGAACCTTTTCCTCCCAGTGATTCTCAACTCTGGAATCTTCCTTTTCCACATCACTATTCTCAGATTCCTCACTATCAAGGTCACTTCCATCTGTAAGACAGACAGTGGATCAGTACTGAAACACAATAAGTTGGCATTATGGTGGCTGCTGGGCAAAGCAGGTTTCCTAGAATTGCCAATTTATTGCTTCTCTTAGTTCCAGAACTGGCAGTCCATCCTTTTTCCAAACAGAACATCCCGCTTTAGAAGCTCTCCTCCACTATGCCTTTGCCTCTCTCTCCATTTTTCTTATCTGCACCAAAGGGTTGTGGAGAGTAATGTACTTTGTAAACCTTAAAGCATTTAATAAACATGAATTATTTCTTTTTCTTCATTATTATTATCATTATTTCATCAACCATCCCATAGAATGTGAGAGCTAGATATAAATCACCTAGTTTAACCCTTCATTTTGCAGATGGAGAAACTGAGCACAAGAACACTTAAGATTTGCTCAGGATCACCCAAGTGTTAAGCAGGAAAACTGATCCTGTGACATCACATCCAAAACTTTCCCCCTCAAGATTCCATACTGCTTCTCTCATATTAAGCAATCAATCCATAAAAGTTTATTAAGTACCTGCCATGTGCCCCGCACAATTAATTTTACTATGCTATTAATTAATTATAATTAACTGTTAATTACTACACTATTAGTTTGCCTCAGTTTCCTCATCTATAAAAATGAGCTGAAGAAGGAAATGGCAAACCCCTCTAGTATCTTTGTCAAGAAATCCCCAAATGAAGTCACAAAGAGTCAGACATGACTGAAAAATGAATTAAAAATACTATTCATTAATTACTATTATTATTCATTACTGCTATATAATAATAATACTATATTATAATAAATACTATTGATTAATCACTATTACTATTCATTACTATCATATAGGAATAATACTATAATAATAAACACTATTCATAATTACTATTACTAATAGTTTAACAAAAAAGGAAACCAAAGTCTGGAGAATGAGCAGGGACTTATTTGAAAGGATGCAGAGAGTTAGCAACACTTAGTTCTTATGCTTTTTCTACAGAATGAAAGTCAATCCTACTCCATAGTTAGTGACAGCTTAGTTTGATATAAGCTACTATTTGGATTGACTGTTACTATTTGGGGAGGGGGACTTGCTAATAATAACAGTTAGCATTAGCGATTTACCAATATTATTTCCTTTAATCCTTATATCACTCTGGTGATAATTCAGAGAACTGGGTATGACCAGATTATTTCAGAGAGCAGTGTAGAGGTTTAAGTCCATTCTAGGACAGGCCACATTGGGTTTCAGGACCCTTTCAGACAAAATAAAAGTAGGTGCTGTTATTATCCCCAGTTTACAGATGAGCAAATTGAGGTTGACAAGTTTAATGGCTTGCCAGGATTCCATGACTTAAGTGTCTGAGGGTGGATTTGAACTCCCATACTCTTGATTCCAGCCCTTGTACCACCTAGTCATCATTGTGTGGCCATTATGTATGGCATAGTTAAGAATTCTAGATTTGGAGGCAGAGAGGATGGATTTGAATCCCTATTTTGCAGTTAGCTACCTCTGCAACTTTGAGCAAGACACATACTTTATCTAGATTTCAGTTTCTTTATCTGTAAAATTCAAGGATTATATTAGATAACCTTCAAGTTTCCTTCTGGCTCTCAACCCTAGGATTTTAGGAACTGCCTGGAATCTCTGAATTACCCTGTTAACATTTTTTTATCTGCAAAACACACAGGAAGTTTCTGAATCAACAGATGAGTAGAGCACAGTTAACAAATCTTTCAACAGTGGTTTAAAGGGTCCTGAAGCAATTTTCATCACTTACTCAAGGTAGATTTATAGATGAAATAATCTGGCAAACCTGCTTCTGTTGGAGCCAGTCTCTAGCAACACCTCCACTCACAGGGGGCAGATCTTTAAAACAATGTGGGGGTTGTCTTCAGACCTGGGGCCTTCCTGGACTAGTTGAGCTGATTTTCTGAAGACTTCTCTCATTTCCCCATGTCACTCTGCCTCCTCCTCCTCCAAGCCCTCCCGCCTTGTCTGTTCTCATCCCCATCAGGCAGCCTAAATTCCATCTGTACTGGTCAAGTTTCTGTTTATCAATTGTCCTATTCCCACCTCTGCCCAGCTCCCACTTTAAAAGCCCAGTTGGCTTGCTGCTAAACAGCACAGACTGGATTTGGCCAGGGTTAATTTAATCTCCTTGTTAAATCTGACTGAGTCTGGGGCATTCTCAATTGCTTCACTCCCAACTCTCTGATACCCTAGCTTCCCCTCTGGAATACTGACTGGTGACTGTTGTTCCTGAGTAATTATTTAGGGAAAAATATAGTCCTGCTTCATTTCACTCCTGATTCTCTGACCATCTCCGCTGAAAATTTTATGAGGACTTTCCCCATCCCCCAAACCGGTTCTGCAATCATGATTAAATCAACTCTGCCATTTTTCCTGCATGATGTGATAGGGGTATATCAGTCTGTTCCCCAGGATACCACTCACCTTTTCAGACCAAAGTGTTTTTCTCCTTGTCTACTGTGTCCTTTTTTGTGTTTGAATCCTCCCATAAAAATTTAAGCTTCTTATGTTTCTAGTGCTTAGCACAGTGCTTGGCACATTGTACTTATAAATGCTTTTCCATTTTATTTTCCATATTTATTATAAATAAATATTCCATATTTATTTATAATCTGAAAGGATTCTAGAGATGGCCTATCTTAACAGTTAGACAAGTCTTAATAACTTTTCTCTGTTTAGGGTTAATATGATAGGGTAGTTTCTTCCTTAAAGAATGGCAATGGACTGCTGGGATACTCTGTGAATCTATAGAAATAGCCAATCTGGAAAGATGGGTTTCAGGACCCTATCTGACCTGCCCTAGAATGGACCTAAACCTCCACAATGATCTCTGAATTAACCTGGTCATACTTGGTCCTCTGAATACTTAACCAGGCAGTGAGCCAGATCTCCTGGGGCTTTCCTAGGTGAAAAATTTGGACCCAGACCATTCTGTTTTGAACACAGAGAGGAGATAGAATGATGGCCAAATGACCCCTCACCTCACTCAATTTTCTTCCAAGTGACGTCAGGGAGAGAGTTCTGTCCAAGGGCAGAATGCTACAGGTGTGTCTGAATAAATAGCTCAATCTGTCTGTGGGGGAAACCTGGATTTTTCTAAGTAAATATCACCACCTGCTTCATTTTCTTGTGTTTAATTACAACAGGCTGACCCAGGAAGTTGAAAACAAAAGACAAGGACTTGCATCACTACATCAAAAAAAAAAAAAAAAAAAAAGATCCAAAAAAATGTCTTTGAGGCAGGAGGGGAAGGAGAGAGGGACTGAAGTAAACTTGGGTGAGCTTCCACTGAGGTAAAAACTGCTTTTTGGCTCATGGGGCTCAGTGCCTTCCAATTAGGCAGAAGTGATGTGTTGGAACAGATAACTGGAGGCTGGGATTAAACACTCCTTCCTGGTCTCTTCATTCCTGTTGGTCTATTCTAACAGTTAGGCAAGTCATAATAAGTCCTCTCTGTTTAGGGTTAATATGATGGGATAGTTTATTGTGTGTTTCTTCCTTAAAGAATGGTAATGGACCGCTGGGATACTCTGTGAC